>OY856409.1:1967747358-1968337358 GCA_963693085.1 Alisma plantago-aquatica | reverse complement strand
TAGAAGTCAAGTCCTGCTAGTCAAGTGATCTCTATGTGTGTGAAGGTCGTGGAGAGGGGTCTATATATAGAACTATTATGCTCGGGTATCAAGAAACTTATCTATTTTTGTTTGCTAGAGAAGATATGTAAGTATATTGTAAAAGGAGAGAAGTTAAACATTTTTAACACATAATAGGAAAGAATAAGTATAAAAAATGTCATTTACTTTCCATTTCTTTATGTCTATGTTTTATAATATATTTCCCTTTTTTTTCTTAATAAAGTGGTCACATAAGTATTGACTATACATTTACAATAAAGAGACTTCTAAATATCTCCTTGTATGATTATTTACTCTATGTAAATGCGTATAATAATAAAATGTGCAATTATATAGGATATATTTATTGATTTTCCATTTATCAACCTCTTTTTTTTTGAAATCTCCATTTATCAACCTCTTATATACACTCATTCATCCCATTACAAAAAATCTTTCTCTAAATGTTTCTCTTCTCAACTTTAGAGTTATTGTAAACATGTATAACAAGTATATATAAATAGAAATGCATATATTTAATTAATATTAAGTTAGATCCAAATTTCTAAATTTGTTACCATATATATTACTAATATATTTTTACATTAATTATTTGGAGAGAATATAGGTGCTAATAAATTTATATATCTAAAACTAGTTATTATAGACACATGAATTTCAAATCAAATGGGTGCAAAAATTATCTATCGAACTATTTGTCTATCTTTGTTGTTGTTAACAATTTCAGGGGGTAGTAGGGAGGTTTACTAAGGAAATCATTTAGTCAAGATGATTATAATTTCTGATTCGGTTGAATAATTGATTTGATAAATTTTGGAATGTTTATTTATTTCCAAAAAATATGTCAAACAAATATATAACCATGTTAAAATATTTGTTTCCTTTGTGATATGTTGACATGATTGTTTTCATTTATTTTGCTTCAAACATTAAGTAGAGAAAATTAGTTCTTTCATATTTGTTCTAGTTTATTAAAATATCTTGTGTATTCCACATTGTTGCAAATACCTTGGTTTATATTTCTATAAGTAATATTGTATTTGGAAAGTAAATCCATTTTAATATTTTACACCATGATAAAATTTGCAAAGATTTGTCATGCATCACAACATTGTTTCACTTTATGTTATACCAAAACTTTATTTATTAAAAATTCACCTAACTTACATACATATAAGCCATACAAGTTGGTTTATACTATTTATTAAATAAATTAGATGTTTTTATAATAATTTTTCTAACCTTATCTTAAATTTTATATTCTTAATGAAATTAGAATAGTTATGATTGTTCAAATAAAGTGAAACTTAGCATCGAAGGCAATTGGGACCCAAGGAACACATTTTTGCCATTATATTTGGGTTTTTAAGATTCCTTTTTCTGAATTTTAATAAAATTAGAATTTTGGACTCATCTCCATTATATTATTATAAAATTATATTATTATCATCATTTATTACTTCCCATTATCTTCACATTATTATCAAAAGAATTTCCTAATACTGTTATGCACAAATTTTCATATTTTACTTATTTATCATATTAAGCCTATTAATTAAATATGGATTTAGATAATGGTACATCGTTTATATTTATGGAAAATGGAAATTCACATTGTTATTCATTTTCATGTGTTAATCACATTAGGACACTTACTAAATATATCTTAGCCATTATGTGAATATTAGTTATCAAACGGATCATATGCGATACAATTGCATGCATTGACTCACATGTTATCACAAATAAAGGTTATTATGTTAATGTGAGTGTATTATAATGTCTTGTAGAAAATAGAACCTAATGCACTTAATGTGTTATATTTATTTTCAAGACTATATATTTTATGGGTCACCATTGAGTTTTTCATACTATTAAGCATTAATTATTTACATTAACATTTAACTTCATCCTCATTTGGTAAAATATAAGGAACCAAGATTTAATAACCTCCTAATCATGGAATTTGAGTTTCTAGAGTGAAGGTTCCAATTTTGGTATGTTTCACAACTCCCCCTTAAAGAAGATCTCATCTTCAAAATCCAACCATCCTTTCACTACCAACCAACTTATCTCCACCCCTTAAAAGGTTTAACCTAATAAGATAAACTAAACAACTCTGAAAGATACTAGGGTTACATATTTCTCCTTTAGTTGTAAAAACATTATGTTGTTCACAAATCTCGCTTCCATCTAACAAGTCAAAACCACCTAGGGTTGAATTCTAGGTCCTTGTTATTTTAATTTAGCAACCATGAGCTTCACATCATAAAACTAAAGAGTCATCTAGCACAACTTCCCACATATTAATGGGGTAAAGAGGGTAGGTCCATTACACTTTTGTACATGCATATCTTCCTAGGGTAAACATCCTTAGGGACAAACATTGAAATAGTTAGATTAATTGACTACTACAAGCTCTAATACCATCTTATAAGAAATGAGACCCGAGAGGGGATCCACTCACTACTAAAATTTAAGGAATAAATCCATATATTAGAAACACACCAACAAGTATGTTGGAATATGTGTAAATTTTTAATTTCTCAAATGATGATATACAAAATAACCAAACTATAGAAGTGAAATAGTAAATCACGACTACATTAAATTTTATACAAGATTACATAATATGCTCCCACTAGAGCTTACACGAAAGCAACACCGACATCATGATATAAGTAGAGGGATATCTAAACTATCTCAATCCTATCTCCCTAGAATTAGTTTCGTAAGCCAGGTCCATGTCTATATGTCATGTCCTTCACCTAGGGGTTGTAAGCATACCACATAAGAGAAGAAAAAATGGAAGTTGTCAGCATACAAGTTGACATGTGCATATTAATCGAGGATTGAGTAATATAAGGGACAAAGGGCATACAACATAACAAAATTTCCCATATAAGAGGAAAAGTACTATCCAAGTGGATACAAAAGCTAAAATGAATTCCAATAAAATGATAATAAAAGATAAGAAATTTCTTACCTTAAAATAATGTCACAATAATAATATCACAAGTCATTAGTGATTCATGTAAACAACATTGGCTAAGGTTATTTCAAGTAGTTCTGGGAAACCATATGAACTTAGTCAAAAAGTATTGGGTGGAAGACGCACACCCCGGGTGGAATAAGTGAACCCTTTTATATATATACAAGTGGAATACACACCCTTGAGACATAATTCATACCTATAAAAGTATGGTTGTACAATACCACTACTAGATATAGAATTAGTATATCCCATTCACAATGTAGAGGCAAGAACAAGTTCGGTTAATTGAATAGATTTAATAAAATTTCCATCACATAAATGAAAAATATGAAACATACACCACTTAAGTGGGAAAAATAGTTCATATCCATAATTAGGTTTCTGTCATGATATAAAGTACAATTTAGAGTCAATAAGAATGTCCAATAAAAGATCCAAAGTATCAAACTCAGTTGAGTCAACCTCTCAGATGAGAGAGAGAAAAGTATATATGATATTGTGTCCCTAATGATCAAGAGAGAGATGGAACATAGGTCTTTTCTCAATATAGAAGTAAGGTAATGCAACAAACCTCAAATATGTGTGTCATCTTGTCAAAGTCAAAACCTTTGATCCAAGTTAGGGTTCTAAGATTTTTACAATGGTGGTTGTGAAAAAATCTTCATATGATTTTTTTTATTACAAGGCTTTGACGTCTCTTCCAAGGAACTTGAATAGAGAGTCCTACTGGTTAAGTGATTTCTGTGTGTGTGAAGGCCATACAGAGAAGTATATATATATATATATATATATATATATATATATATATATATATATATATATATATATATATATATATATATATATATATATATATATATATATAGAACTACTATGCTTGGGTAGTAAGAAACTTATCTATGTTTATTTACTAGGAAAAATATGTTAAGTATATATTGTAAAAGGAGACAACTTAACATTCTTTAACACATAATAGAAAAGAATAAATATAAAAAGTTTAATTTCCCTTCCATTTATTTACATCTACATTTTATAACATGTTTACATTTTTTTTCTTCAATAACTTCATCACAGAAATATTGACTACTACATTTACAATAAAGAGACTTCCAAATATCTTGTTGTATAATTATTTACTCAATGTAAATGTGTATAATAATTTAATATACAATTGCATATGATATATTTATTAGCTTCCATTTATAAACATCTTATATACACTTATTCACCCAATTATGAAAAATCTTTCTCAAAAGGTCTCTTTTATCAACTTATGAGTCATAAAAAATGTGTATAGCAATTTTATTTCAGTAAAAGGCATATATTTCTAAATTTGAGGCAACCATATATATTGCTAATATATTTTACATCAATTCATTTGGAAAGGAGATAGGTGATAATAAATTTACATGAATTTTAAACCAAAATGGTGAAAATATTATCTATAAAACCATTCTCCTATCTTCCTTGTCGTTAGTGATTTTAGGAGGTAATAGGGAGATTTACTAAGGAAATCATTTAGTCAATATTATAATTATTTCTTATTTGGCTGTAATAATTTATTATATAAATTTGGGAATGTTTCTATGTTTCCAAAAAAATATATAGCCATATTAAAATATATTTGCCTTTATGATATGTTAATGTGACTATTTTCATTTATTTATTTCTATCAAACATTAAGTAGAGAGTATTATTTCTTTAAAGATTATTCTAATTTATTTAAATATCTTGTGTATTTCATGTTGTTACAATTACCTTGGTTTTAACTTGGAGGATAAGACATCATGAAGGAAAATGAATTCTTAACCAAGCTAATTTTAAATGAGCAATAAAAGTTTACAATTAAAAAGAAGGTAGACATGCAACAAGTTGTGCCTCCAGCCCCTTTTGAATGGTGAAGCCTATCCTCCAGAATACTATATCCATAGATCTATGAATCACGACATTACTTTGCATAACTTTATGCACCCTTTTACGAAGATACACAACCTGTGGTGCTAAGAAACCAAAAGTATCAAAACCAAAAGGTACGAAAATTTTAAGATTTTCCACCATGACAAATTTCTATAGATTTATCATGCATGTACATTATTGTTTCACTTTATGTTATATAACAATTTTTTTTATTACAACTTCACTTAAATTACATACGTATAAGAATACAAGTTGGTTTATACTATTTATTTAATATATTAAATGTTTTTCTAATAATTCATATTTTTGACCTATCTTACATTTTGTTTTCATAATGAAATTACGATAGTCATGACTGTTCAAATAAAGTGAAACTTGTCACCCAAGGTAATTGGGACTAGACGAACACACTTTTACCATTGTATTTGGGTGCTCCTCAGTGACGGAGGGTCAGCTCTATTCCATGCTTTGGCTCCCAGTGGTGATGGCTTCCTTGGTGGGCGACTGGGCTCCTACTGGTCTGCCAGATGTTCTGCTTCGACGGCTCCAGGGTAGCTCGATCTCCTTCCTCCCCTATTGATCCGGCGGATGGCCATGGTCACTTGGTGCTGTGCGGGTTGGGTCAAGGGGGACGGCAGGTCCCTACTGCTCCGGTATCCACTATGGGGGGAGTTCGATTAGGGCTCGTCTCTGTACACCATCCGTTTGATGCTGCTGCTTGGACGCCTTTGATTGCTCGACGAAATGCTCCTGTGCAAATAGGGGAATCGAGCTTGTGTGTGGCTGGCACTTGTTGATGCGAGGTAGAGCACCCTCAAGGTGTTCGACCTTATGATCCTTCCGAGGATGTGTGTGCTGGTATCTTAACTGGTGTATACTCAGACTAAAGTGAGCTTGTCCGTTAATTAACCTGGTCTGTAAGTGGCTGGTTGGAATCTCTTCGTGCAACACAACTTTGTGGGTGAGCAGACTGTCAGTGTTCATGGATTGACGATGGCTGGATGCTGAAGACCTAGATGTGTCCTGGATGGGGTTCTTTTAGTCTGAATATGTTTCATGTTTAGTTTCCTTTTCTGTATGGAGCTGGGTTTGAAGTGGCAGTTCACCTATCTCCAGGGAGATTGCAAGATGTGGCAGGTCATGTAATTCTCATCTGCTCCTTACGCATCTCTCAGCTATCAGCCAACTCAAGATGCAGGATTAAGATGTGTCTGGAGAATGGTCTCTAGTAAATTAGCTAGGAGCATCACATAGAATTTTTTGTGGGTGTGGTTAATGTTTCTGTGTGAACTTCTTCGTCTTTTCTAGTTCTATTCTTCCTGATAGGTCTCTATCATGCTCTTAGGTTTCAGATATCTGAGGTGTTTTCCTTGGCTCTGATTTGATGTGCTCTTCTTGCATGGAGGCACATAGATCTAGTTTATTTTGAGGCACTTTTGTACCTAAAGTTTTTGGTTTAATAGTAACACGTTTTTTTTCCGACAAAAAAAAACATTATATTACTATAACATTACATCATTTACAATCACAATTTATTATTTAGAGGCACATTGTCTTCAAATTGTTACCCAAAGTGTTTCCTAATATTATTATGATGAAGTTTTATTTTTTTTTCTTATTTATCATGTTATTCCCATTAATTAAATATTTATTTAAATAATGGTACATTTTTCATATTTATGGACATGGAAATTCACATCGTTATTCCTATTCTTATGTAAAGCACATTGTGCCACTTATTATACATATCTTAGACATTATGTGAATATTAGTTATCAAAGGGACCATATGTAGCACATTACAGACATTCACTCAATGTTATCACACATAAAGGTATAATGTTAATGTGAGTGTATTATAATATGCGATGTTGATTATAGAACCTAATGCACTTAACGTGTTATATTTTTACTGAAGCTTATATATGTTATTGGTCACCATTGAGTTTTCATAGTTTAAGCATTAACTATTTATATAAAGGTTTAACTTCATCCTTGTTTGGTCAAATCTAAGTAACCAAGCTTTAGTAACCTCCTAATCATGAAAATAAAGTTTCTAGAGTCATGATGTAAGGCTTTGGTATGATACAACTCTAAACTACAACTCCAAACATACTAATGAAATTAAAATGCACTCAAGTAGATGACTATTGACTAAATAAGTTCAAGCATGAATTCATATGTAAGACATACTCATCTTCTCTCCTTTTCTATAACACAAAAAATTGCAATAAAGGGAAAAATAAAAAATACTTTCTATATAGGGCATTTATGACTCATGCAAGTGATATAGCATTCACAAAGCTCTAGGTAAACCACTTCATCATTAAAATCCATTGCTGCAACAAGGGATGGTGTTTTGCTTGCATGCATTAAAGTTTATATGGAAATTCACTCCCCTACTTGGCTAAGTATGGAGGTAAGATGTGCTAGATTTGACGTTTCTTAGTTCAATGAGTATGGAATTAGAAGGAGGGGTTTTTGGAAGGATATTAGAGTTTTATTACATAGGAGAACTCATCTTTTCTTCATTTAGGTGCTATTACATAGGAACTTTTATTTTTCATTATTTACTTTTCTTTACCCTTGGTGTATCTAGGGCATATGGTGGTAAGATTAAATAGGATTAGAAGTTGTGTTGGCCACCCCAATATTTTTGAGGTTGTCCAAGGCTTACTCTTTTCATGCTTTTTATCATCTTTTTAGAGGTGAAGGGATATGGAATGATGGAATAAGGTGGATCAGAGAGGGGTCACCAAATGTGGATCATCACATGAGGTTTCATACATGCAAAATATTTTGATTATTTTCACATTAAAGGAATGAAACCATGATGAATGTAAAATTGTGACAAACCACATTCTTTTAACAAGACTTAGATAGGCCTAAACCTCTATGGAATACCTCAATTGCATGTCAACCAATCAATCAAAAATTCACAAGAGTGGTCAAAAAAATGTATAAGTTTGATGCTTATGATAATTTAGTCACAATCAAGTGCCAATGGGAGTGTAATTATCATTAGTAACTATGTTCATGTTCTCACTCAAATAGGGTAGAGATTGAGCTCGAACAAGATTTTAGAACAAAAAGTTTCAAGTTTGGGCCAAGTTGGAAAAGTGGTGCCAAGTGTCCCTATTTACAATAATATCTAAGCTATAAAACATGAAAGAACATGAAAGAAAAACCTAACTAATCACACATAATAAATTAACAAAATATACATGCAATGCAATATGGATGGGTGGCATGGCAAGAAAGTTCAATTTTCTAAAGGAAAATATAAAGCAATGGAAGGAAAAAAACTAAATGACATGTAAGTGAGTGAGATGTAAAAGGAAAGTTAAACTAGAGAAGTATGGTGGTTTGTCAAGTTTTTGATCATTCTCAAGAAAGAATTGAAACAAACTACATGAAACAAAATAATGGCTTATTACCCTATGACCCCTAGCTTTTAAACCATGTCATCCTCATCATGAAATAGAAGCTTCGAATGATAGGGTAATGATCATGGATATGTGGTGGTTAAACATCAACATGGGGAAATAATGTGTCACTCAAGTAATCATGACAATGCCAACATGTCCTCTCTATGGAGAGCCACCACTTTAGTTGGCTGGAACCATGGCCGTGGTGATGAGAACAAATGTGGTGGATGGTTTCTTGGATCTTTTCAATTTATTTTACTTCTTCTATTCTCAAATTTTATATTTTCATGGTGCATACACTCCATGCATCATTCTCTTAGATATGTTCTTGTTCTAACATGAATAACAAACATAGAAACCATACAGTGTGTTGAGTGTGTTTTTTCTTGTAAGTATAAAAAAAACTATAACCAAAATGGGTTTTGAGTGAAAATTCTCTCAAACTAAATGGTTGCCTCCCACTAGCACTTATTTTAATGCCTTTAGCTACACTGGTTGTTCTTTCTCTTCATATTATGGGGAAACTCACGGTGACATTCTTGAATTACAATGCTTTCCCATTAGAATTGAATAATTTCTATTCCATCCACATGTCATAGGGTTCCTCATAACTCTCCTCTTTACATGTTCCCTTTTCCCTTCTTGGGGAGATGATGTCTTGAATATGTTAATGGTCAACCTCAAGTTCTTGAAGGTGAGCGTAATTGTTCTGGTATGCCTATGGATATCAGCATTGGCTATAGGGACTTCCCAACATGATGCTTGTCTTCTATCTCTGTATCAAGAACAATGAATTTCCCTGGGAACACTATGTCATCTATGTCTCAAGCATCACAAGAGCATCATCCACCATGTCCCTTGGGACTTTGATAGAATGTTCAACCAATTGTACTGTCCATTTTCCATCTTCAATTAATCTAATACAAACTCAAAATACACATGATTGGGAATGGGGTTCACACTATAACCCAAATCAATAAAATACGTTCAATAAGATCTCCACTAATTTGGAATTGGATAAGAAGGAATCTAGGATCCTTTTTCTTGACGGGAAGGACACGTCGCAATATGCATCTCAATATCTCAATCAACTTGATCTTCTTTGGAATTCTTCCTGTAGTCTTCCTTAATGTGCAAGCATACTTAAAGACTTCAATATCAAATGTAATTTTCTTGATTGCAACAAGAAATGGGATGTTAACTTTGACTTGCCTAAAGATTTTCAAGATATCAACATTGTGTTTTTTCCTCCTTTTGAGGAAGTGCTCATCTAAGAATATGTGAATGGTGGATGAATAGAACTATCTTTTCTTGAATCCACTTGATTGAACCAAGTAGTTAATTGAGGAGATGAATCATTTTGAGGAATCACATGAGGGCCTTCATTTGGAAATGTTAGGATGATGGGAATTACTACAGAATAGAAGGGATAAAAGAACTTCCTACTAGAGTATAGGATGGGACACTTGATATCACATAATCAACAAAAGGTGGGGAAAAAGATATTTATTGGTTCTCATAGCATCACCTCAAATTTTTTCCAAATTGAAGTACTAACATAGCCTTGAATTTTCCCATTTTTCTTTTGGGCTGATCAAGAACTCTGATATTCATCAGGATGGTCACCACATTCACTTGCACATGGGGAGGAGTGGAGCTTGTGATGTTTGTGGTGGTGGTGGTTTTATGTGTTGCTTTTAATGGTATGGATGTTGGAGGGTGTATGTTTGTTTTTGATTTTAAGGTGGTGGTTAAGGGATGCAGAGTTCTTGTAGTGGATGTTGAAGTGGAGGAAAGCATTGAAATTTGTATTGGAGTTGTTTTGGTGGAGGAGCATATGGACTCAGGGGACCTTGATATTGTTTGTTATGTTGCACATGCATTGGTGGTGGGCCATAGGAACCTTGAAGGGCTACCACTTGCACATGCGCATTATTTAGGTCCACCACATTTTGGGTAGGTATCCTGCCCTCCTTACGGTGATGAATGCATATGCATCCCATATTTATTACATAATTTAGGCTGGATTCATTATATTTGAATTGGTTATTTCCCCAACTTTTAGCATATGCTAGTTTAAATTGCTTTTGTTTTCAATTAGGATTTTAACATAAATCCTCACTCTTTTATAGGAAATACACCCATATAGTTCAAGAGTTTCATAATGACACAATTCCCATCTCATCCTCCATGTTGTAGGAGATTTGAAGAACAAATGAAGAATCTTCACTCAATAAGAGTTATACTCAGGTGATTGCATTCCATCGATCACCTAGTTGGTTGTAGTAGATGCAACCCTTAACACAACATGTGAGTCACCTGACTCACCCAGTGACTTGATTGACTGATCATGTGTTTCACTCATAGATGAACCAAAGTCCTTTAAGAATTTCTATTCTCCCATCTTACCTAGTGAGTTGGTCGATTGGTTGGATGCCTTGATTATAGGGAAGTTCTAGATCTTATAGCACACCAACCCTACTATAGTCTCAACAACTAGTTCATGAAGTGGGTTGACCAACCCTTAACATCTCTAGAAACCTCATCAATAGTGCGCCAGACATTTCAATCAACTGAGTCAACTGATTGGCATTGTATAGCAGAAGGAAAATAAGTTCCCAATGCTAGTAGACTAACTCGGCTACCCCACTGTCAGCCCAATCATGCTAATAGTACGGTGTATCTAGAAAAGAAAGGAACCACTAGGCCATCCAAAGTTAGAATTGGTGGGACTCATATAATAAAAAAGAATACTGTAATGATAATGACATAAACTACCCTCTGTTATAATAACTTTCTTGAAGCAAGGGGTGGGATAGAAGGTGTTGGTATGTATGCCCATAGAGCCAGTCATATGATGATTGTAATGGCATACTTTGTAAATGATTTGAATAATAATAATAAAGGCAATTTTTGTCTATATGTTTTAACTATTTTTGAGATAATAGTATTACATGATAGATGTCTAGAGAATGCCAAAACTCAATGACGTATGTCTTCAAGTACATGAATTTAACAATGTGATCATAGAGATGCTAAGAGTATGTACATTATCACTAATGTCCCTAGTAAGTTGTTATTGTGGAAATAACTATAGACATCAATAATACAAAAGACTAGAGTGTGTGTTGGTTGATGATAGAATCTCATCAGTCATGATATATGATATCAAACCAAGCACACAGATACATGTTAGAGAATAGTGTATCAGACAGACTCACCGTAAGAGTGATGCATGGAAACCACACTTGGTTAGTCAGGATCACCTCTTATTGTATTGGTGGTGACTGTGGTTCTTAGACCTGAAATCACTGCACTCATCACATGTGGTTGGGTACACTTTTAAATCATCAAACACAGTCCTGAAACATGGGCTGTTATAACGGTGATGATTGGGTGACTTTGACACATGGGGACTTGATTGTGAGTGATAGATATGGAATTTGTCCCTCCTAAGGGAGTTTGATATCCTGGCCACTTGATAAGCGAGACTGAGAAATACATGGCCATGTACATGCGAGTCAATATATGATATTAAGCTTGCATTTATCTTAGACAATATTCTCTAGTTCAAGAAATATGGATTGAACGTTTGTAGAGGATGACAAGTCCATGCATCGAGTTCAATCTGTATATCAGTGACTAAGGGACTATATATTTACTGTAACACCAATAACATATTGTAGGTTGAAAGTTGTTCTCCAACTTTCGTCTTCACTTGTGTGGCACTGATGTGTGACTAGGCACCACTCTTTGCTTGTGATGTGATAAGTTATTTATGGACATTCACCACCAATGTGAAATGAAACCTATAGGGCCAGACACATAGGATTAACCTGGAAGAGGAGTTTATCCATGAATGATGTTTAGATTGATTACTAAAGTGTTTAGGTACTGAATTAAACATTCAATCAATAGACTTGACTCAAAATCATCATGTTCAAGTGTTGAACCAATTGATTAGAGTGTCAGATTGATTGAGAACTACATTGACTGAGTTCTGCACAACCTGGACCACCAATCGACCGGTTCACTAGGTGAACCGATCGGCTCATGGTCAGTGAGATGACTGGTTCACATGGACCAAACAAGAAAGTGTTGGGCTTCCTGGTTTGTGAGAAAATATTCTCATTTCACTTGTTCAATTCGATTAGGACAAGAATTAATCTTTATATTAATTAGAAACAAATAAGGAAAGTTAATTGTGGAAAAGTCTGGGAAGTGAAACGACCGATTCATTGGGTGAACCGATCGGATCACCTTCCCAAATGACTGGTTCAGTTATGTACCAATTGGCTTACCTGTCTAAATGACCGGTTCATTTATGAAACGATCGGTTCGCCTGCTGCATTACATTCCGTTCATGGAAATTTTGGACCCTTCTACTCCCGTACAAACCAGGAACCCTGACCTTGCCCTCTACTATACATAGAGGGGTACATGGGGCTTCTTAGAACACACAATTGAGAACATCAGTTGCTCTGCAAAGTTTTTGTCCTCTCTAGTTGTGGTAACTGAGAGAGCCCAAGCAAGGTCTACCCGTCCAGGGAGGAACAATGAGGAAAAGACAACTATAGAAAAGTGACTAGTGATGGGAGAGTGTGTCAGTGATTAGTACATTGACAGAAGGGCATGATTTCTTCTAGTCTTTCCATCAGGATGACTAGAGTTCTCGATAGTCCATGTGGACTATCTATAGAGGTGGGAGATTTCTGTCACTCAGAAGGACGATTGTCAACTGCATTCTAGGTCAAAACCAGGAGCTACACAAACGTCGTAGAAGACTAGGGGGTTGAAGGCCACACTAGTTGTGAGGTATTGTCCCTGACCAAGCCTAAGGACCAGATATATCTTGCTAAACCATCTTTCCTATTGCATAGTTGTTGATGCGATGTGCTGGTTATGGGTTTGTGGTTAGATAAGTTTTTGTTTCCACTGCATATTTTGTCCCACATAACCCAATAGTGGTATCAGAGCCACATCAACATACTATGTTTTAGGATTAATCGATATGATCATATTTTGGTTTTTTGCCATTTATTTATTACATGCGATGTGAATACTTTAACTGACTACTGTGCATATCTGATTAAACACCACAAATCCCTATATACGTATATGATATGGTATATATATGCAATCAATACGCATTGCCCTAAAATGGTTTTGATGGTGGATGTGTAGCATGATAATGGCCTATAAACCCCTATGTGTGTGCTTGGATGGTTGTAGTTGTTTGCATCTCGGTCTGCATACCGAGTCCTTTCTTCTAATCTAGACATAACTCGAGATAACTCAAGCCTTCTTTTCTACCTTCGCTCCCCTCGAATGTAACTTGGGGTTTCCCAAGAAATATGTAAAAGTAGGATAGTTTTATTTCCTGTTATGTCGAAGACTGGTAGGCGCCCAAATGAACAACTGAAGGACTGAGATGACTGACTAATGGTGTGAGACGAGTGGCCGGTGGCCTTACAAGGAGCACGATGACCCGATGAACCGAGCGTATGGAGGTGCCAGATGATTGGTTGGTGACAACCAACCGTTCGACTAAGAGGCTAGGCGATTAGTGATAGGATGAGTTGATCAACCCAGAATGGCCCAAGCACAGATCTTCATCAACAACAGGTTGCTGCATGTGTTGTAGACCTAGATGACTGTAATTCCTTATGGCTCAAGGAATTACAATAGGGTGGCCATAATCATTGCTTTATCGCTTCACATGTTTTCTTGTGGGATATATCATGTATATGATACATACTATATATGTGGTGATTGGATATGTATATGTATATAAATACCAAACCCCTCAATACAATATTATGCCTTAGATGCCTTCCATTAGTAAGACACATGAAAAACTTGATTGACCAAGTGTAGATTTGCACAAAGCATAGTGCGCTGTCCATCTCGTGGAAGTGTGATGGTAGATATGTAGATTTACACAAAGCATGCTGCATACCTATCGTGTTGTCTATTGGGTTAAGACTTAACTGGTGACTTGGAGAGCCCAAGCCTAGAGGCATGAAGATGATTATGGAAAAGAGTTGAAAATATCATCTATCCAAGAGTTGCATATGATGCAATTGGCATGATGGCCTACCTAAATAGTCAAGTTATGGGTGATCAGCCAAAGCTGAGTCATGACTTGGTGAAATATGGATCTTGGCCCACTAGAATATTGTATGCTGCAATGTTCTGAATTGATAGTGAGGGCTATCATTTTGAAAAAAATAGTTGGATCAATAATTAATTAAAGGCCTAATTAAATATCGTCAACTTTATTCAAATCAAATCAAATGGTGTTTTGACAAATTGCAAATGTTTTCTCTTATAGAATCAAATGGCAAAGAAATCATCGTTGAATTTGGAAAATTTAATTGAGATGTATTTCTATAACTGGTTAAGGACTATGAGAAGTGTTCTGCATATTCCTAAGATACCAGTGGATATAGAATCCAATTTATGTACGCCTAAGGCATTGTTTGAATGCAAACTGATAGAGGGAGATCCAGTTAGACATCATGTGCTCAATATGATTGTGCATATAGAATGTCTGGAGAAATTGGGATTTCATTTGGATCAAGAGTTGGCCACCAATTTGATTTTGCAATCGTTACCTAAATCATATAGCATGTTTATCATGTATTACTACTTGTGCAACATGGCTAAACCACTTTCAGAGTTTCTTGACATTTTGAAAAATGTTGAAGCACAAATGAAGAAGGATAGTTCCATGATAGTGATAAGCGGAATGGAGTCCAAGGACACATGCAGGGCAGAGAAGCGTTCTCTCACCAAGCTGACGTCCAAATATTCTACACTCAAAATACAAAGAGGATTAAGGGAATCAAGGAAGATGAAGCAAGAGATAGAGATCTATACTTTAGGTGTATATATAATTGATATTAACTTTACTACTTCTTCATCGTGGGTACTGGATACTGGATGTAGATCACACATTTGTTCAAATGTCAATGATCTGAAAAGAAGTAGGCCTTTAGCAAAAGGTGATGTTGAACTACATTTTTATAATGGAGCAAGAGTTGTTTCCAGTGTAGTAGGAACCTATGAGTTATCTCTACCAAGTGGGATGATAATAGAGTTACATAACTTCTATTATGTACCTGTCATTAATAGGAATATCATTTGTGTATCTTGTTTGGACAAGGATGGAGTTGAATTTCTTATTAAAAATGGAAAATGTTCCATTTCTAAAGATGGGATCTTTTATGGAAGTTCCCCAATGTCTTATGGTCTATATTTGATATCTACAGACAGGTGTATACAACGTAAACACCTAAAGACAAAAACTCAATGACTCATACAAAACATACCCGTGGCATTGTCGTCTAGGGCACATACATGAGAATTTCATATCTAGACTCCATAAAGATGGTTATCTAGACTCTTTTGATTTTGAATCAATAGAGACATGTGGATCTTGTTTGTTGGGCAAGATGACAAATTCTCTCTTGTCAGATAAAAATGAGAGAGCGAGTGATCTATTAGGACTCATACATACTGATGTATGTGGGCCTTTTAGAACAAATGATAGAGGTGGGTATCAGTACTTCATTACCTTCACTGATAACTGCAGCAGGTATGGCTATGTTTACTTGATGAAACATAAATAAAAAACCATTGAAAGGTTCAAGGATTTCATGAATGAAGTACATAACCAAATTGGCAAAAGTATTAAGGCACTTCAATCCGATCGAGGTGGAGTATACTTAAGCCAAGAGTTTGAGGACCTTCTGAGAGCCCATGGTACTTTATCACAATGGAATCCACCTGGAACACCACAACATAATGGTGTGTCAGAAAGAAGGAATCACACATTATTGGATATGGTGCGATCTATGATGAGTTTTTCTAGTCTTCTGACGACCTTCTGGGGTTATTCTCTTGAAACCGTCACGGTTACACTTAACCGAGTACCGTCAAAATTGGTTCAAAAGACACCATATGAGATATGGATAGGGAAGTGTACCAAATTGTCTTTTATGAGGATTTGGGGGTGTGAAGCTTACGTCAAGAAAATATTTCCTGAAAAGGTTGTCCCTAGATCTGATAAATGTTACCTTGTTGGATATCCCAAGGAAACTAAGGGATATTACTTGTATAAACCAACTAACAACAAAGTGTTTGTTGCCAAAGATGTTGCATTCCTTGAAAAACAATTTGTTTCCAAAGGAATCAGTGGGAGGCAAGTGGAACTCGAAGAAGTTTGAGATTAACAAGAAAACATTGAACCAATAGATGAACAAGAGGAACATAGAGAATTACAAGCAGTTGTGGAATCTCAAATTCCTCAAGTAACATAGGGACCTTGTAGATCTAGTAGGACACACCTTGAGCTTGAAAGATTTGGATATCTTGTGACTCAAGAAGGCGGTGAGTTGGTCATAGATGATGAGCCAACTACCTATCTTGAAGTTACACAGGGACCAGATTCTTAGAAATGGCTTGAGGCATGAGATCTAAGATGAAATCCATGTATACCAACAAGTTATGGACCTTGGTAGATCCACTTAAAGGGTAAAACCCATAGGGTGCAAGTGGGTCTTCAAGAAGAAGACCGACATGGATGGTCATATGCAAACTTATAAAGGTAGATTAATAGCAAAGGGTTTCAGACAAGTTCAAGGTGTTGACTATGATGAAACCTTTTCTCCAGTTTCCATGATTAAGTCCATCAAGATCATGCTTGCTATTTCAGCCTACTATGACTATGAGATTTGGCAGATGGATGTTAAAACCACATCCCTTAATGGGAATCTTGTAGAGGATGTGTACATGACACAACTTGAAGGTTTTATGAATCCAAAATTTGTAAATAAAGTCTGTAAGCAACAAAGGTCAATCTATGGATTGAAGCAAGCATCTTAGAGATAGAATCTTTGATTTGATGAAGTAGTCAAAAAGTTTGGCTTTAGTCAAAATGAAGATGAACCTTGTGTGTACAAGAAGGTTAGTGGGAGCATGACTACATTCCTCATATTATATGTAGATGACATACTATTGATGGGGAATGAAATCCCTACTTGACAAAAGGTAAATACATAACTTGGAAATACATTCTCAATAAAAGACTTGGGAGAAGTATCCTATATCTTAGGGATCAAGATCTATAGAGATAGATCTAGAAGGATTCTTGGACTAAGTCAAAGCACATACATTGACAAAGTGTTGAAGAGGTTCAACATGGAGAACTCAAAGAGAGTAAACATACCCATGGTTCATGGAGTTCCCATCTCTAGAGCTTAATATCCCAAATATTGTGAAGAGAGGGATCACATGAGTGAGATTCCATATGCATCAACAATTGGATCCATCATGTATGCAATGTTGTACACTCATCCTGATGTCTCGTATGCGCTCAACATGATGAGTAGATACCAGTCAGATCCCAGAGTAGCTCACTAGACAGTTGTGAAGAACATCCTAAAGTACTTGAGAAGGACTAAGGATCAGTTCCTTATCTATGACAGTGAGGAAGAGTTGGTGGTAAAGGGTTACATTGATGCAAGCTTCCAAACCAATGAAGATGATTACAGATCACAGTCAAGATTTGTGTTTTACCCCAACAACAGAGCTGTGAGCTGGAAGAGTTCTAAGAAAGAGATAGTTGCGGATTCTATGACAGAGGCCGAGTATATTATTGCATCCCATGCGCCAAAGGAGGCCGTGCGGATCAACAAGTTCATCTCTAAACTTGGGGTGGTTCCTAGCATCTGTGATGCAATTGAGCTTTATTGTGACAACAATGGAGCTATTGTACAAGCTAAATAATCTAGATCACATCAACGGTCCAAGCACATATAGTGTTTCTTCCATCTCATATGAGAGATTATACAGTGAGGAGAAGTGAAGATTTGTAGAGTTCCAACTGAAGTCAATATTGTTGATCCCATGACTAAGGCACTTTCACAGTAGAAGCATGATGGTCATGCTAGATCACAAGGACTAAGGATCATGGGTGATTGACTCTAAGTGTAAGTGGGAGTCTATTGGTATGTATGCCCATAGAGCTAGTCATATGATGATTGTAATGACATACTTTGTAAATGATTTGAATAATAATAAAGGCAATTTCCATCTATATGTTTTAACAATTTTTGAGATAATAGTATTACATGATAGATGTCTAGAGAATGACAAAACTCAATGATGTATGTCTTCAAGTACGTGACTTAAACAATGAGATCACACATATGCTAAGAGTATGTACATTCTCACTAATTCCCCTGGTCGGTTGTTATTGTGGAAATAACCATAGACATCAACAACACAAAAGACTAGAGTGTGTATTGGTTGATGACAAAATCTCATCAGTCATGATATATGATATCAAACCAAGCACAAAAATACATGTTAGAGAATAGTGTATCAGATAGACCCATCGTAAGTGTGATGCATGGAAACCACACTTGGTTAGTCTGTATTACCTCTTATTGTATTGGTGGTGACTGTGGTTCTTGGACCTAAAATCACAACACTCATCACATGTGGTTGTGTACACTTTGACATCATCAAATGTAGTCCTGAAACATGGGTTAATATAATAGTGATGATTGGGTGACTTTGACACATGGGGACTTGACTGTGAGTGATAGATATGGAATTTGTCCCTCCTAAGGTAGTATGATATACTGCCCACTTGATAAGTGAGACTGATAAATACATGACCATGTACATGCGAGTCGATATATGATATTGCGCTTGCATTTATCTCAGACAGTCTTCTCTAGTTCAAGAAACATGGATTGAACATTTGTAGAGGATGACAAGTCCATGCCTCGAGTTCAATCTAGATATGAATGACAAAGGGACTATACATTCACTGTAACACCAATAAAAGATTGTAGGTTGAAAGTTGTTCTCCAACTTTCCTCTTCACTTGGGTAGTAGTGATGTGTGACTAGGCACCACTCTTTGCTTGTGATGTCATAAGTTAGTTATGGACATTCACTACCAACGTGAAATGGAACCTATAGGGTCACACACATAGGATTAACCTGGAAGAGGAGTTTATCCATAAATGATGTTTATATTGATTACTAAAGTGTTTAGGTACTTAATTAAACATTCAACAATAGACTTGACTCATAATCATCAAGTTCAAGTGTTGAACCAACTGATTAGAGTGTCAGATTGATCGAGAACTGCATTGACTGAGTTTTGCACAACCTAGACCACCAACCAAGCAGTTCACTAGGTGAACCGATCGGCTCATGGTCAGTGAGATGACCGGTTCACTCTAGTGAACCAATCGATTCACATGGACCAAACAAGCAAGTGTTGGGTTTCCTGATTTGTGAGAAAAGATCCTTGTTTCATTTGTTCAATTCGGTTGGGATAAGAATTAGTCTTTGCATTAATTAGAAATGAATAATGAAAGTCAATTGTGGGCAAGTCTGGGAAGTGAAATGACCGGTTCACTGGGTGAACCAATCGGGTCACCTTCCCAAATGACCGATTTAGTTATGAATCGATCGACTCACCTATGCAAACAACTGATTCATTTATGAAATGATCAGTTTGCATATTGTAGTACAATCAGTTCATGGAAATTTTGGACCCTTCTACTCCCACATAGACTGGGAACCCTGACCCTGCCTTCTACTATAAATAGAGGGGTACATGTGGCTTCTCAGAACACACAACTTAAAACATCAATTGCTCTGCAAAGTTGTTATCCTCTCTTTTTTTTTAGGGAAGTCAGGTGGCGATTTTATTCATCTTGCCCACCTCTTGCAAAGTTGTTATCCTCTCTGGTTGTGGTAATTGAGAGAGACCAAGCAAGTTTTACCCATCTAGGGAGGAACAATGAGGGAAAGACAACTACAAAAAAGTTACTGGTGGTGGGAGAGTGTGTCAGTGACTAGTACTCTGACAGAAGGGGACGACTCCTTCTAGTCTGTCCATCAGGATGACTAGAGTTCCCAGTAGTCTATGTGGACTATCTGTAGAGGTGAGAGATTTCTACTGCTCAGGAGGACAATTGTCAACTGTAGTCTGGGTCAAGACCAGGAGCTTCACAGATGCCTTCGAAGACTAGGTGGTTGAAGGCCGCACTATCTATCGGGTATTATTACTGAGCAAGCCTCAGGACTAGGTATATCTTGCTAAACCATCTTTCCTATTGCATAGTTGTTGATGCGATCTGCTAGTTATGGGTTTGTGGTTAGATAAATTTTTGTTTCCACTACTTGTTTTGTCCCACATAACCCAAAAAAAAGGAGGAACAAAATCCCCTTAATGAATATTGCTAGTTTTGTTGCTTCCAGAGTGAAGAACTACAGTCGGGGATCACTAGCTACATATTTCTCCATTTTACATGACATGATTGTTTCTTCTCTTCCTTGATCTGTGTTATTTCCATGAAAATGAGCAATTAGTTCCCCCTCTACATAAGAGAAGTATCCACCTTGCTCATATTTGATTCTCGTAGTCATCAAACTTGGAAATTTTGGTTTATAGTTTGCCTTCCAATCATTTTATGCTTGTTCTTTGACTTGATCAATCAATTTGCACTTTTTATACAATTCTAGACGTAGAGATCATGAAATATAGGATTGTATTATCGATTGGATATGTTGAACCCAAGATGAGTTTGTAGAATGAGATGCATAGGGTGATTAGTTCATAATCTGTAGGTAAAGAGTCCTCGAGCTCACATGGAAGCCAATTTTTGTGTAATTCATATTTTGAAAGGATGTAAATTCACTTGTTCCTAATCAGATCTGCCATAATTGTGTGAGTTGCAATGATTAGATTGATTGCAAAGGTAGTGGGGGTGAAATCCTCAATGCCTTAGTGAATTTAACCTTGATTCAATCATCCTTTTACTTACTTTTAATTTTCTTACTATTAGTATAACTCAATCAGTCAACCAACCAATTTTATAGATTGATATATATATATATATATATATATATGTTGGATTTAACTACAATTTCTTCTAAAATATTCTCTTGGGAGCGAACCTATAGCCATACTAACATTAGGATCATCCACCTACAAGTGAGTGATATTGCACATAGGAACATGAGAAATATATGATTTATTATCTCGGGATATCATGTATGGTAGTACTCACTTTAAATTTTGGCACTTTTGTCAGTGATTGTCAAAATATTTTTTGAATCCAATTGTTGAAGTTAAATAAAGTTTTCCATTTCAATTGATATTAACTGATATCTACTCAAACTTTTCTTGCTCCCATTACCCTTCTCATTTATTGTTTTAAGTACTAGTCTAGTGCATGTGACTCTTTACCAGTCAACTCATCACTTCTAGATCTTGATCCTAAAATTGATAGAACCTTTCCTCATTGAACAAAGAGAATATAGGTGCAATGGAAGAGCAATAAATCACTTGGTAGGTGAACTAGGCTCTTAAATCCTAGAGAGAAGCACTCATGCAAGAGATAAGAAACACAATTGCATAGGAGAATAGGGCAAGTCAAGTTCAAATCTTTGAATTAGAATGCAAAAAGTAGGTTAGAGACCCTTTTGTCGTTGAAGCCACAGATGGACATCATCTTATGGTCCCTCTAGAAATTACATATCCACAATTAAGGATCCATTCCCAGTGGGTTACGATGGTGCAAACAAATGCCTTGATTGATAACAAAGGTGAAGATTTCCACAAACATGTGTAGGGGTTTCTAGATGTATGTGCCTTAAACAAGAAACATGGAGTCTCAAAAGATGTTATTAAACTCTAGATGTTGAAATAATTCTCGACAAACAAGGTGAGAACTTGATATAATGCATGATGGGTGACAAAATAACAACTTGGGAAGGTCTTGAAACAATTGTTTTGGGAAATTTTACCCCCATCTCTCATTTATTGGATAAGGACTAGATCACATTGTGTGATATGACCAGAGATGAGTCCCTTGTAGAGTTTGAGAATGGTTCAAGGAGAACCTCCATCGTTGTCACATCATGATATGTTGCAAGTGAAATTAATTGAACCCTTATACATGGGTGTCAACAAAGACACCAAAAAAGTTGTTAAAATCCTCATATGGAGAAAATTTCACATTCCAAAATAGACAATACTTGGGAAGTGGTGAAATGAGGTTTTGAAAATCAATCACACTCTAGAATAGGACATGGTGGTGTTCTCAAGGTGGCCAAAACATAAGACCACTCTGAATTTAAGTCTATAATTGAGTCCTTGAAGAAGTTGGCCTTAAAGAAAGATAGTTTGATGTCATGTTTTATTGCCTATAAGACAAGAGGGCAACCTCACCAAATTCAACAACAAGTGAAATTCAAGGGCAATAATGATTCTACTATAAGTTGTTATCTTCTTTATGATGTCATAGTAAACAAGGCACATGATCAAAGTGATGATAGTCAAATGGAAGACATGGATTGCATTCACAACATCCAAGGATCAGGCTATTACAACCCCAAATAGATTAGGAATCATCTAGGGTTTTAGTATGACAATCTAACATGTGCTTCAAACACTTAACAATTGAGGGGAGGACATGAGGATAACTAAGTTTTGGGTCCTCCTAGATTCTAGAACAACCGACAATTTTTTTTATGACCTGGGTTACTATAGAAGCAATTTCCAAATCCATGGATGTGATCAAGGGAAATAGTTTCAAAATCCCAATCAAGTGCCACATATGCAATAAGGAGTGTCCCTTCATTTAATTAAGACAAGTTTTCTTCTATAGAGAAGATTTTCAGTAACAATAATCCATGATTTTTATCCAAGAAATGGTGATCTCAAACCAGTAAGCCTATCATAAGACCATTAAGTCCATCTCTATGCCATCTACTGGTGCTTTTACAATATAGCCAGAGAAAAACCTAAAGAAAATAAATTACAAAATGTTCAGGTAGCTCTTACTTAACTTCACTAGTTCTACAAATAACATCAATTACTACTATTGATGAAAGTGATGACAATAGTACAATAAAAATTTGTCATACAAACATAGAAGGAATAATAATTATAACAATACTATAAAGGTAGATGACATTGATAAGCCACACATTCACATGATAGAACCCAAATTCCTAGTCCATAATCTAAGACCCCTTATCAGAATTGCTTGAAATAGCAAAATCCTAATATCGGGTTTTTAAAATTCAAAGATGCCATGAAAAACATTCATCTGGACATCCCATTATAAGATAATCTTTTGAGATTCCTACTCAGACCATATACTTAAAGATTATTTCAACCAGGAAGTACACACAAGAATAGTATGAGATGGTGGAGTTAGACAGGAAAATGTCATACATTGTCTTGATCAAAATGCCTAAGAAGTAGAAGGATCATGGTTCTTTTGGGACATTTGCTACATTAGGGACTGATGTACATATTTTATATCATCCTCTGGGCCACTTTTGGAAAAAATTCCAAATTAGTTACACCCAAATATCACTCTTAGTCCTCCAATATTCTTCATCTAATAATTTGCTTACTTGTTCCATGGTTTGGACTGCTGATGAATGCATATTCATCAGAAATTTCAATTACCATCTCGGGTCAAATTTGACTCAATGCATTCAATTTCATTTACCAAATATCAATATGTGTAAAATTACTTAACTAGTCCAACTATCATGATTTTAACTGAATTTATGCTAATTTGATGCAGGTCTTGACAAGGTTGAACAATCGAACCATTTTGAGTGGGACTCATGATGAATCCTCTAGATTCATCCTCTCAGTCACCAATTCTAGGGATTATGTGCCTCATCATCCTCAACCATTGCCAATGGCCATGACCCCTACCGCCTTGATTCTAACAGTTTTGGCCAACTAGTTTCACCCAAACGATTTTCTCAAACAGTCTCAAGACCGTTTGAGCCCAAACGGTCCCAAGATCGTTTGAGCCTAAACAATCTCAAGACCGATAGGCCAGCAGAGACCGATTGGAGGCATAACCTAGACTTTTTGATGATCAATTCAAGACCATTTGGATTTGCAGCTCAAAGACCGTATGGAGTGCGAAGACCGAATGGCTGGCACCTCGAGATCGTTTGAAGAAGGTATCACAGACTGTTTCCTCCAGCAGCCGTGAAGACCAAATGAGCTGCCCAATGTAGGACCAAATGGAAAAGGGAAATCAGCAGACCATTTGCCAAAGTGCAATGTGAAGACCATTTGCACATGAAACCGTTTGACAATTAAATAGTTTACAAACCATTTGCATGCCAGCAATGAAGACCATATGGAGGAATATAGCATACCAGACCATTTGCTCAAAGTGTAAGACCGTTTGGTCTATACAAAGAAATACCATTTGGTCATATTTTAGTAGACCATTTGGGCACATTACTTAGCAAACCGTATGAAGTTTGACACCCCAAGACCGTTTGGAGGCCAATATCTCAGGACCGTTTGGTCAGATTTTAACCAAATCGTTTGGACTCACACCAAATGAATGAAGGCCAGATCGGTGCCTATAAATAGGACCAACATAGTCCCCATTTAGGTATCAGTTTCGGGACGCTGACAGGCTGCCGGTGCACAAGTCTGATCCAGATCCAGCTCCATCCATGCCAGTTTCACTCCACCTATTGCCCATTCTACAATCAAGGAGACCGAGAAGAGAAGGAAGATGGAGTGAGAGAGACTGTCCGATCTGTCTTGGCATCTCCCGTTTCACGTCTATATCTACTCCGACATGACATAGCAGGCCGCATCATCTTCATCGAGCTACGACTACCTTCTGCACTGTGCTCATGGTAAATTTTTCTCTCTTTCTTATTCTTCTTGCTTCTCACATCATGAGCAAGTAGTCCTCTTTTGCTGGGGTGCGGGGACTAGCCCCGCTGCCCATGCAATTATGTTCTTTTGTTAAACTTTCCATGGCAATGTATATAACTTTTCATTTCGTAGTTGATTGTTATGTTTGTAGTTAGATTAATTGCTTGCTTTCATCTTTGTTCTTCCTATGTTGTGAGAACTTCTATATGTAGGGTTGAATGTCGTTTAACAGGTTGACTCCCAAACTAGAAATAGAATGGGATTCCTTGAGGTCGTAAGTGTATGATCCGTGAGGGGACGAGCCATCTAGCCTTCGGTGATGCTTCTGTATACCTAACGCCTATATAGGGGGTTCACAACCTTAGTTGGATTCTATATCTTATTATTAATCATCGATGTTTGCTCGTATATTAATCACCTACTTTCTTATCGATTAATGTAGTTGACTCCCAAACTAGAAATAGAATGATATTTCTTTAAGGTCGTAAGTGTATGATCCGTGAGGGGATGAGCCATGTAGCCTTCGGTGACGCTTCTATGTGCCTAACACCTATATAGGGGGCCCACAACTTTCGTTGGATTTCTATATCTATGGAGTTGTAAGTGATCTGGATGGTGATGAGACATTTGATGCCTAAGGTGATGCTTACGCAAACCTAACGCCTGTATGGGGGGTTTTGCAGCAGCTCTATTTGGACCGTTATATCTTGCCTGAATTGTTTGCGATTGAATGTATTTGCATGTGTAGCGGTGGTGAAACTCGATACCATCCCAGAGATTCCATATCATTAATCTAGATCCAACTTTAATTCCACTTTTTACTTTCTTGCAATTAGTTTAATTAATCTCAAATCAACCTATCGTTCTAAATATTAGTCTTACTCGAACTAGATTCGACTGACAAGATTCTTAAAAACATTGTCGTTTGTGTTTGATCCTTAACTATACTGCGATAAGACTCATCCACTTGTGGGTGGTATTATTGCACATTGGTTTTGGTAAAAGCTCGGGGATTTCAACCCCGAGTGAGTTTGTTAGTGCGAAAAAATCACACATCAAATTCTGGCGCCGTTGCCGAGGACAACGAAATCAGCTAGTCAAATCTAGTTCTTTTAAGGCTAATCTAGGATTTTGCTTTTTTTTTTTTGAAAACAGTCGATCATCTACTTGAATTTGACTCTAGTTTGTGGATCTCATTTTCAAAATCTTTTCTATTTCAGGTACAACCCAAGGCATAGTGTATGCACCGTTCGGACAACCCTAGACTTACAACAAGCTTTGATCCCGAGATAGATAGAACTTTTCATCGTTAGATCTGAGAAAATCAAGCAAGGATGGCCCAGGAAGAGGAAGTAGCCCGAAGGGTGGCTCAAGCCATCAATGCACAGAGAGAAAGGCTCATGCAAGAAGCCAGAGCCACAGTTCAAGAAGAAATCCTAGCAGCACAGGCAACAACACAAGCAACTGAACTACAAAAGACCTTAGAGAATTCTCAATACCGAAGGATGCAAATGTTCATCATCCAATACAACCTCCTCCCATCAATGCTACCAATTTTGAGATTAGGGCACATTGGATCACATTGCTTCAAAACAACCCTTTCTATGGCAAACAAGGAGAGGATAGTCATGAGCATCTTTTGAGGTTTATTGATCTATGTACCATGACAAAGCAAAATGGAGTATCCGATTATGCCATTCGACTCCATATTTTCAAGTACTCTCTCGCTGATAGAGCCATAAGTTAATATAACTCATTGCAAAATGAACCCATCACCACTTGGGAACAACTTCAAAATGTATTTCTGGAAAAGTTCTACCCTCCCTCTCTCGCCTATGAAATTAGAGGTCGAATAACAGATTTCACTCAAGTCCCTGGAGAAACCCTTGCTGAAGCCTGGGATAGATACAAAGAGCTTCTACGCAAATGTCCACACCATGGAATTCCTAAGAATCAACTCATTAAAATTTTCTATAGGGGCGTGGATGACGATATCAAGAGATTCTTAGATTCCTCATCCGGAGGAAACTTCATGCATCAAAGTTATGACAGCGCATGGAGGGTTGTAACCCTTGAAGCAGAAAATCAAGCCAATTGGGGTAGATCTGTAGGTAAAGGAGTCTTGAAAGTAGCTATGGCTGAAGCTACTCCCGAATACAAGTCTATCGCTGAAACCCTAAAACTCTTAGTTGCCAAGCAAGACCATATTGAATCATCTGTTACTGCTATTGGAAGAGGACGTTCGCCCACTCGACAATAAGAACAATTCAAGTCAGCTTCATTGTTCTGTGAAGCATGTAAAAGTACTGATCATTCCACATTAGCATGTAATGTTCTTTATGATGTTGTCTTAAGCAATGTATGTGGATAGGGAGATAATGGTCAAATGGAAAATTTTAATGTTGTTAATACCATCCCTGGTCAAAGTTACTACAATCTGAATCAGAATAGGAATCATCCTGGTTTTCAATATGGAAACCCCTATGGAGCTATAAACTCACATTAATTTGGTTCGAACAATCAACCACGAGGCCCACCAGGATTCCAGTACTATCAACAACAAAATTTTGGAAATCAAGGAAATTTCAAGGGAAACTTTCAGAATAGGAACTTCAATAATTATCAAAACAATTCCCAGTACCAGAGTCTTAACCAAGTTCCTTATCAAAAACAAGGACAACAAGTAGGTCCCATCTCTCCTGATGACAAGCTATCAACCATTGAAAAGATGTTGCAAACTCAGCAAACTATGATAGCTAATCAACAAGCTCAGTAGAAGGCTATTGAATCTCAACTAGCTCAACTCACAGCTAGCATAAAGCCACATGTTGGAGTTTTTGCTGGCCAACCCGAGAACAATCCTAAGCATCCTGAACAGTTGAAGGAAGTCACCACCAGGTCAGGAAAAGACTGTTATGATCCCCCTGTCAAGACACATGTGGTTGGTACAGATGAAGATGAACCTGTGATTGTCCAAGACTCAACAACACCAGAATCTCAACCGAAAGAACCAGTAACTGCTGATAAGACATATAAGAAAAGTCTTGAGAAACCTATTGATGAAGAAACTGAAATACCAGAACCTGATATTCCTGTATACAAGCCTTGTATACCGTTCCCTACTCGTTTAAGGCAAACCAAGCTTGATACTCGGTTCAATAAGTTTAAAGAAGCTATGAAGAAACTTCATGTTGATATACCCTTTTTGGATGCGCTGGCTGAGATACCAGCCTAGACAAAGTACTTAAAGTCATTCCTCACTAGGAAATATATAACTAAAGAATATGAGACAGTCAAGTTAGCTAAAACCACTTCCGATATCATCCAGAGTAAGATGCCAAAGAAATAGAAAGATCCAAGATCTTTTGGGATTTCCTATCATATCAATGATTCTTCATGCAAGAAAGGGATAGAAGATCTCGGTGCTAGAATCTCCATCATGCCACTCAGCCTTTGCAAAAGGCTAGGGTTTACTGAACTTCTTCCAACTGGTATGACCATACAACTCGCAAACAATTCGATAAAATGCCCATTAGGAATTATTGAGGATGTACCTGTCAAGGTAGGAAAAGATTCTTATGTTCTGTGTGACTTTGTCATCATGGACATAAAAGAGGACACCATATATCCTCTCATCTTTGGACATTCGTTCCTCTCCACTGTAAGAGTTCTAATCGATGTTGAAGTAGTAACTTTGCTTCTCAGACTTGGTAAAGAAACTCTTGAATTCAAGGTTTTTGAAAGTATGATAAGACCAAGTATGCAAGAAGAAGTTTATCTGATTGACTGCATTGAACAAATATCACTCCTCACACAAGAGGGATATGAACAAGATGATCCTTTAGAAGTAAATCTAACAAACCCCTCTACTGATAATTCCATCAGTGAATGAGTTAAAGAGTGTGTTCTTGACCTTGACACTACCGAAGAAGATCCCGAAGCTACGTTTGAAGGACTCAAGGCTGTGGAAGCTACTGAAGAAACATGCAAAAAAACCAGAGGCCCCCGAAATGAAGCCCCTACCTGAGGGACTGAAGTATGTGTTTTTGGATGACCACAAGGTTTGTCCAGTAATAATAAATTCTGATCTTATGACCGAACAAGAAGATAAACTCCTGAAAGAATTGAAGGAAAGGAAGAAAGCGATTGGATACAAAATGAATGACCTCCCTGGGGTTAGTTAAGCGATGTGTATGCACAAGATCCCTATGATGGACAATCACAAGCCAACTATTGAACATCAACAGAAACTGAATCCAAATATGAGGGAGGTAGTCCGTAAAGAGGTCATTAAACTACTCCCCACTGGAATTATCTATCCTATATCAGACTCACCATGGGTGAGACCAGTGCATGTAGTCCCAAAGAAAGGTGGAACAACTATTATACGAAATGAAAATAATGAACTAATCTCCACTCAAACAGTCATAGGGTGGAGGATGTGCATAGATTATAGGAAGTTAAACAAGGCAACTTGAAAAGATCATTTTCCAATGCCCTTTCTTGATCAAGTATTAGAGTGGCTAGCTCATCAAGAATACTTTTGTTATCTCGATGGTTACTCTGGATTCTACCAAATACCTATACATCCAGATGACCAGGAGAAAACCACCTTCACCTGCTCATTCTGAACATACGCATTTAGAAGATTGTCGTTCGGCCTCTGTAATGCACCTACAACTTTCCAACGTTGCATGGATACCATATTTGCCGGTCTCACCGAAACCATTATGGAAGTTTTTATGGATGATTTTTCTGTATACAGAGATTCTTTCGATTCATGTCTGAAACACCTCTCCCTAGTCCTCAACCGATGTGAAGAAGCACATCTTGTGCTGAATTGGGAGAAGTGTCATTTCATGGTAAAGGAAGGCATTGTCCTAGGCCATAAGGTCAATAATCGAGGTATTGAAGTAGATAAAGCCAAGATTGAAGTGATTTCCAAGCTCTCTATCCCTATCAATGTAAAGAAAGTTCGAGCATTCCTTGGTCACACAGGTTTCTATAGACAATTTATAAAGGACTTCTCAAAGATAACCAAGTCGATGAAACATTTGTTACTAAAGGATGCTGAATTCAATTTTGACGAAGAATGTGTTAAAAGCTTCAACACATTGAAGCATGCCCTTACAACCACACCCATCATTAGAGCTCCCGATTGGGACCACCCTTTTGAAATTATGTGTGATGCGAGCGATTATGCGGTGGGTGCTGTCTTTGGACAATGTATAGAAAAGATACATTATGTGATCTATTATGCATTGAAGACCCTCGATGAAGCTAAGAGGAATTATGCTACTACTGAGAAAAAACTTTTGGCAGTCGTGTATGCCTTTGACAAGTTCAGATCCTACCTTATTGGTTCGAAGGTCATTGTCTACACAGATCACACTGCCATTCGTTACCTTCTGGCAAAGAAAGATGCAAAACCTAGGTTAATTAGATGGATTCTCCTATTGCAAGAATTTGATCTAGAGATCAGAGATAAAAATGGTACAAAGAATGTTGCAGCAGACCACCTCAGTCGCATCCATGCTCTGGACACAGAGAAGATCCCAATTAATGATTCCCTTCTAGATGATCAACTAATGAAGGTCTCAGAAGCCACACCGTGGTACTCAGATTATGTGAACTACCTTGCTGCAGAGGTTATCCATCCTCAATGCACCAAAAATGCACTGAAGAAATTTATGCATGATGTGAAACAGTACGACTGGGATGAGCCGTACCTTTTCAAACTATGTGCTGATGGTCTATACAGATGATGTATCACCGAAGAAGAAGCTCAACTTATTTTGGAGCAATGTCACCCAGGACCGGTTGGAGGACATATGAGCTCTAAAAAGACTGCCTTAAAGATTTTGCAATGTGGATTCTTTTGGCCCACCATATCCAAAGATTCCCATGACTTTGTCTTATCATGTGACAAATGTCAAAGATCAGGCAATATAACAAAGAGAGATGAGATGCCGCTGAATCTATGGCAAGAAGTAGAGATATTTGATGTTTGGGGGGTGGACTACATGGGTCCATTCCCATCTTCTCATGGATTTTCATACATCCTAGTGGCGGTAGACTACGTCTCAAAATGGGTTGAAGCCATTCCAACTGTCACTAGTGATTCCAAACCAGTCATCAAATTATTCAAAGATATTATTTTCCCCCGTTTTGGAGTACCACAAACTGTGATATCCGACGGAGGGTCACATTTTCTAGAAAGAAGCTTTGAATCGTTACTGAGAATGTATGGTGTAACACACAAGGTAGCCTCGCCCTACCATCCACAAATGAGTGGACAAGTAGAGGTTTCTAACCGCCAACTCAAGGCTATTCTGGAAAAAACTGTAGGCCGCAATCAAAAGGATTGGTTAGTGAAAATCAATGATGCATTATGGGCCTATCAAACTGCTTATAAAACTCCCCTCGAGACTACACCTTTTTGATTAATATATGGAAAGGCTTGCCACCTGCCAGTCGAACTGGAACACAAGGCATGGTGGGTAATTAAACAACTGAACTTTGATATGAAAGAAGTAGGCCAAGCCAGGATTCCGCAACTCTAAGAGTTGGACGAACTCAGGATGACAACTTATGAGAATGCACGAATCTACAAAGAACACACCAAACTTTGGCATGATGGTCATTTGAAAAGAAAAGACATACAAGTGGGAGACCAAGTTCTGCTATTCAACTCAAGGATGAAGTTATTCCCAGGGAAACTGTAACACCCGGGCCCACTGCCCAAGGCTCTAGTAGAGTTTTAGGAAATGACAACTGGCCCCATAGACCACCACTAGCCTTAACTGCGCGCTTTTTCCTCACTCACACGCATGCCATGATTAACTTCCCGATAGGTCACCCATCCCAGTACTACTCCAAGCTGAGCATGCTTAACTATGGAGTTCTTAGTTATGGGCTTCCTAAAAAGGAGGTGCACCTTGGTAATATGGGTAGTCCAATCATTCCTTTTAAGATCATCATATTTGAGGCCTTAAATCCTGGGATGTTACAATCTCCCCCACTTAGACTCTTGACATCCTCATCAAGGCTATATGGCCTCATAATCTCTTCCCCATTTCAGTGCAGACCCATAATGGCCCATGGACACTCAGCTCCCGATCACAGAATACCAGCGCAAGGGTGGCTACGTAAACCATGGACAACCCTTTCCTACATGCCTAGACCGCACGGCTCAAGACTGGCATGTCACATGCCCATGTGGGCCCCACCTACTGGAGGGGTTATGGCTCTGATACCATTTGTAACACCCGGGCCCACTGCCCAAGGCTCTAGTAGAGTTTTAGGAAATGACAACTGGCCCCATAGACCACCACTAGCCTTAACTGCGCGCTTTGTCCTCACTCACGCGCATGCCAGGATTAACTTCTCAACAGGTCACCCATCCCAGTACTACTCCAAGCTGAGCACGCTTAACTATGTAGTTCTTAGTGATGGGCTTCCTGAAAAGGAGGTGCACCTTGGTGATATGGGTAGTCCAATCATTCCTTTTAAGATCATCATATCCGAGGCCTCAAATCTTGGGATGTTATAGAAACTCCGCACTCGCTGGTCTGGACCATACATTGTCAAAAGCATCTCCCCACATGGTGCTTTCACTTTATGGAGTGAAAAGTCGGGTGAATTCGTGGAAAATGGTCAACGTTTGAAAAGATATTTCACCACAACTGACATAATCACTGAAGCAATAATAGATCTTTCCAATCCAAAGGAACCACCGTGAAGTTAAAGATATAAGGTCGAGCCATCAACGTAAAACAAAGGCGCTTGTCAGGAGACAACCCGATAAATAAAATTCATTTAAACTTTGAATTAGAAATTTTTCTCAATTTTATTTTTACTTTTTAGGTAACTCTACACCAAATAAGAATCACATTGCAATATTCTATTTTGAGTTCTAATTAATCTTCATTTTTGAGATTTTCAGATGGAGGATGCACGCTGATTGGAATGCAACCACATCCAGTGGTCCAAATGGCATGAACTTCCCCCTCCTTCTCAGATTTAGAGTTTGCTCGGGACGAGCATATTTCTAAGTTCGAGGTGAAGGGTGGGTGGTACATATCTCACTTTCCACCTTCACCCATCTAATTCAGACTTAAGATTGCATTGTCACATTTTTGATAAAAATTCTCAAAATTTTCAAAATTTTAAAGTTTTTCAAAGAAATTGAACACATACTGGATGAATTTTTGACATTTCTTATTTCATTAAAAGTAACTAACTAACCTGCTATGTATTTTGAATCATTATATCCTCCTTATTCAAAGTAAATCCTCAAAAGGACCATTTTTTTAAACTAGCCTTTTGATTGAATTCATCTTGTGAAGCTTATGACTCCTAACATCATGATACTTATGCAAAAATGACAAGAGTCTGTCGAACTAATAGGGATCAAACACGTCGTGCTTCCTAACTGAGTAGTGGAACAATAACATGGAATACCCATAAGATCCTCATCAAGTCATTATTTGGGCAGAGTACAATAAAGAGAATGACCTCGTGCACTGAATTGTAAATCAAGTTGCATTCTGATCTGAACTCTCTTCTACACTTCTTCTATCATCTTCGTACCCCTCCATCCATAAAAAAGAAACAAAAATAGCCAAACAGTGCCAAACCCTAAGTTCGGGGTGGCATACCACTTCCCTCTATTTCTGCTTCTTCCATACCCCTCGTAAATTAACAGGGGCGTACCACCAAAAATGCAATCTCGAGTCGAATAGAGGAGATATTTGCACACAAAAATATGCCAAAGCGCACACAAAAAGAAATGCAATCTCGAGTCGAATAGAGGAGAGATTCGCACAAAAAATGCAATAAATGAAACTGCAAAAATAGTAAAATCCCGAGTCAAATAGAGGAGAGATTTACTTCTTCCTTCCATACTACCCTTCACTCCCTTTTCTACCTAAAGGCACAATAAAATCCTCCACTACCCTAAAATACACCAGTGTCAGATCAGATGCACACTTGTTGTTCCGTGGGTGACTCTGGACTCTTACAAAACTCTTTGACATGCCTGTTGTTGGAAAAAGTGAGGAGGAAGTGATATTGGAAAGCAAACTCAGGAACGAAGATATGGTAAGATGTGTTCAGTGGTCTCAGGAAGTTGAGATACTGAGTCATACTGAGCAGGAGGAAAACAATCGTGATGTGAAGATGAGGCAATCACACGAATTGAAAGTATTCAGTTGGTGACTATTTTAGATTTTGTGTTACTGGTGGATGAGCAACGTTTAAGTTTGGGGTATTTTGATGAATGCATATTCATCAGGAGTTTCAATTACCATCTCGGGTCAAATTCGACTCAATGCATTCAATTTCATTTACTAAATATCAATATGTGCAAAATTACTTAACTAGTCCAACTATCATGATTTTAACTGAATTTATGTTAATTTGATGCAGGTCTTAACAAGGTTGAACAATCAAACCATTTTGAGTGGGACTCATGATGAATCCTCCAGATTCATCCTCCCAGTCGCCAATTCAAGGGATTTTGTGCCTCATCATCCTCAACCATTGTCAATGGTGATGACCCCTACAACCTTGATTCTAATAGTTTTGGCCAACCGATTTCACCCAAACGATTTTCTCCAACAGTCTCAAGACCATTTGAGCCCAAATGGTCCCAAGACCATTTGAGCCTAAATGATTTCAAGACCGATAGGCCAGCACAGACCGATTGGAGGCATAACCCAGACTTTTTGACAATCAATTCAAGACCATTTGGATTAGCAGCTCAAAGACCGTATGGAGTGCGAAGACCGAAAGGCTGGCACCTCGAGACCGTTGGAGGAAGGTATCATAGACCGTTTGCTCCAACAGCCGTGAAGATCGAATGAGCTACCCAACGCAGGACCGAATGGAAAAGGGAAATCAGCAGACCGTTTGCCAAAGTGCAACGGGAAGACCGTTTGCACATGAAACTGTTTGACAATTAAACGATTTATAAACCGTTTGCATGCCAACAATGAAGATTGTATGGAGGAATATATCATAACAGACCATTTTCTCAAAGTGCAAGACTGTTTGGTCAATACAAAGCAAGACCATTTGGTCATATTTTAGTAGACCGTTTGGGCACATTACTTAGCAAACCATATGAAGTTTGACACCCCAAGACCGTTTGGAGGCCAATATCGCAGGATCGTTTGGTTAGATTTTAACCAAACGGTTTGGACTCACACCAAAAGCATGAGGGCCAGATCGGTGCCTATAAATAGGACCAACAGAGTCCCCATTTAGGTATCGGTTCTGGGATGCCAACAGACTACTTGTACACAAGTCCAATCCAGATCCAACTCCATCCACGCCAGTTTCACTCCACCTACTGCCCGTGCTGCAATCAAGGAGACCGAGAAGAGAGGGAAGATGGAGCGAGAGAGACTATCCGGTCTATCGTGGCATCTCCCATTTCGCGTCCAGATCTGCTCCGACACGACATAGTAGGATGCATCATCTTCACTGAGCTGCGACTACCTTCTGCACTGTGCTCATGGTAGATTTCTCTCTCTTTCTTATTCTTCTTACTTCTCGCATCATGAGCGAGTAGTCCTCTTTTGCTGGGGCGCGGGGACTAGCCTCGCTGCCCATGCAATTATGTTCTTTTGTTAAACTTTCCATGGCAATGTATATAACTTTTCATTTCATAGTTAATCGTTATGTTCGTAGTTAGATTAATTGCTTGCTTTCATCTCTATTCTTCCTATGTTGTGAGAACTTCTATATGTAGGGTTGAATGTCGTTTAATAGATTGACTCCCAAACTAGAAATAGAATCGGATTCCTTGAGGTCGTAAGTGTATGATCCGTGAGGGGACGAGCCATCTAGCCTTCGATGACACTTCTATGTACCTAACACTTGTATAGAGGGTTCACAACCTTAGTTGGATTCTGTATCTTCTTGTTAATCGTCGATGTTTGCTCGTATATTAATCGCCTGCTTGCTTATCGATTAATATGGCTAACTCACAAACTAGAAATAGAATGGGTTTTCTTCAAGGTCGTAAGTGTATGATCAGTGAGGGGACGAGCCATCTAGCCTTTGATGACGCTTCTGTGTGCCTAATGCTTGTATAGGGGGAGCACAACCTTTGTTGGATTTCTGTATCTACGGAGCCGTAAGTAAGTGATCCAGATGGTGACGAGACATCTGATGACTAAGGTGATGCTTACGCAAACCTAACACCCGCATGAGGGGTTTTGTAGCAGCTCTATTTGGATCGTTATATCTTGCCTGGATTGTTTGCAATTGAATGTGTTTGCATGTGTAGCGGTGGTGAAACCTGATACCATCCCAGCGATTCCATATCATTAATCTAGATCCAACTTTAATTCCACTTTTTACTTTCTTGCAATTAGTTTAATTAATCTCAAATCAACCTATCGTTCTAAATATTAGTCTTACTTGAACTAGATTCGACTGACAAGATTCTTAAAAATGTTGTCCTTTGGGTTCGATCCTTAACTAAACTGTGATAAGACTCATCCGCTTGCGGGTGGTATTATTGCACATTCGTTTTGGTAAAAGCTCGGGGATTTCAACCCTGAGTGAGTTTGTTAGTGCGATAAAATCCCACGTCAACTGCATGTACTATGATTTGAATCCAAAATGGGAAAAAAACTAACCATAATTTGACTTTCCTCACATTCTACAAATTATTCCCCAAAGTTGGAGCAATTTCCTAAAGAATTTGACAGACACATGCCATGTTGATCTACCAACATGGTGTGTCCATAGAAGTATAGGTTCATTCTGAAAGTGAGAAAATAACACGTCGTGTTGGACAACCAACATATCATGCCACATTAGATGCATAGAAATTAGAAGTCACTAGATTCCAGCAACATGTTGCATTAGACAATGAACAATACATGCCTCTAGTTCTAGAAAATCACAGAGTCCCCTAACTTGTAACAACACGACGTGTTGGCCAACCAACACACCGTGTTCCCTCATTGTATAACTATCCATGGTTCTTTGGATTGTAGTGAAATGCCGTGTTGGCCAACCAATAGACCGTATCATCTTCAATCTAGATAGTTCAACCTTAGAAACCACAAGTCACACAACATGTTCACTTGCCAACATGCCATTTTTCCCACTGTTTCAGTTCAAATTAATAGAAAACTGTAGACCCTTGACCTATGTTTTGGGTTAACCCTATTTGCTTTGGCTTGATGATGTGCTTAGAACCTTTCTCCAATCCTTTGAGATGCTTCTAGACCTTGTGGAGAGCTTAAGTCACCAGTTTGAGCTTGTTTGGATGATGTTTGTTCTTTATGTGCTTATTTTGGATCAAACTGCAATTTACCCATTTGAAGGGCTTATCTTGCAATTTGTCTCTTATAGAGTGTTCCTTATATTTCTTGACATCATCTATAGGATAGAGAAAGATGTGGGCACCTTTTTTGTGCATTGGATAAGTGTTGACATCACTTGTGGTGATTAGGGTTTCTAGGGCTTGATGTGTTTCGACCATGTGTACATGTATGGGTGTAGCAACCCATGTAGCGACCTATGTTATGAACTAGATGTGCCTTTGTGTCTCTACTGAGACACTTTTCTTGGACATGTTGGATTTGATCTAGGGTGTTTGGTTGAGGTTGATACAGTTTATCTTTTAGTTTCTTGGGTGGACAAGTGTCCCTTTGGAGCCCTATCTTGTTGACACCTCATCCTTCACTCTACTTCCCTCCTCTTTCACTATATAGCCCCTTACATCTCCATGAAAGTGACCCTTTTCAGCCATATCCTTTCTCCCTTATTTCTTGATCATTCTTGAAGCTTGGTGGAGCAAGAAGAACTGATCGTGGAGCTCTTTGTGGCTAAACTTCCCTTGCATGTGGTGCTTGTGGTGATCTTTGCTCATCTTAAACCTTGGTAAGTATATGACTTTATTTCACATTGTTTTCTTTGGATCCCCTACCCCATCTTCTTCTCCTACCTTAGCCTTAGAGTGTATTTGTACATGATGGACGTTCTTGAGAAGATATTTCCTCATCATAAGGGTTATAGGACATGTTTTGACAAGGCAACACCCAAGTGAGAGGGAGTTTCTCCTCGCTTTTCTCATTCTTTCTTTGGATTGGCCTAGGGTTATTTCTTATGCTTTATTTGTGCCATCTTTGACCTTGATGTCTTCTCCATCTTGAGGTGCTTTGTGGCTTAGAGTGAAGCTATGGTGGAGCTTCTTTTCCCCATGGTGACGTGTGCTTGGAGCTTGCAATCCTTGGAGTGATCTTCTTAAGGTGGGTTGTATAACACTCAACCCTCTCTATTAATTGCAGTCTTATATTCATGATAGTTACTGTCTTTTCTCTCTAAAAGGTTCCCTTAACCTACTAATGGATGATGCTAAGCTCTAGAACTTGTTGATGCTAAAACCATGCTTGGTTTGAAAGAATTCTGAAACACTAGTTTCGGTACCCGATTTTGGTGATTGTTGTGAATGGTGGTTTTCTCTCATCCTTTAACCTTGGATTTGCTCACATGTATGGTGCTTATGTTTCTTAATGTTCCATGGAGTTTAGGTTCTATTCTAGAAGTGTTAAACATAGCTTTCTCTCTTTTGCATGAGGCCCCCTTCATGGTGATTTCATGACACTTGTTTTAGGGTATTGATAACTGAATTTTAGGTGAGGTTTTCCTTCTTGAGGATGGTGGGGTTTTATTACTATTTTCTTATATTTTGGCCATGGTTTGTTATTTTTTGACCTTTTCTATTCTTGGTTTGATGATGTCTCCATGCATTGATTGTAGCTTGACTGATAACGATCACTGCACCTTGTTTTGATTTAGGTCGCGACACCTTGTTATGTGAGGTTTCGGTCGAGACAGATGGCCTAGTTACCATTGTGACATCCTGCCCTATGATGCCCGCAACACTTACCTCTATATGGGTTAAGACATCTTCTTAGTTCTTGTTGAGATGCTTCTTTGAGTTGAGGTTGTGACGTAGGTTTCGTTAAGTGGTCGAAACCCTAGTTTCAAGGATGGTCGAGACGTTGTTGACGACTGGAATGCCTTGCCTTGATAGTGGACGCAAGCACGTGTTGTCACAGTTGATACACCAGGTAGCATGGTGGTTAAGAACCTTTGTGTCATGGGTGTGACAGGTGGCCGCAACACCACTTATGTTCATGGTCATAAAAATCCTATATAGGGAATGACAGACATATATTCACAATAATATGGTTGATACATAAGCATGGACACTAAGTAACGAACCATGTATGGTGCTATTTGGTTGGATACCCAATCAACTCTAAAGCATGTTCCTTTATCCTATGATGTTCCAAGATTTTGGGAGATGTCATGCCTAGTGTTTAGGGATGGAACTTAGCACAAAACCCTTATCAGTTATGAATGGAAATACTAACCCTAACATTGAGTAATGCACTATTTTTATTTTTCTCTCTCTTGTTATATATCCCTAATCTGGCAGGTGGTATGGTTTTGAATATCGTAATTGTGAATATTATGATATTCATCACGTGACACATGGGAAATGACTATGAGTCATGATGAGACATGATGACATCATACTAATATGATGGGTCCAATGACCTGGTGATGGCTTGATGCCTATTGTGAGGTGATATCCTCAAGTGATATAATTTAGGAATTTATATCCCACAATGATGTGACATTTGGTGATGGCCTTATGAATGGAATTGGTACCAGTATCAAGTGGTTCTAGTGTGACAAGTTCACACCTTATACGTTTTATATCTTTTAGAATTGTACTATATCCCTTATCTTTATAGAACATGTTTTGGATTTATATGTTGTAACTTGATTGATGTTAAAAGTCACCCAATTGGATAAACTAATCAAGTGGAACCCTAATCATGTAGGTGCCCTACCATAGATCCTTTACAGTGTCAACTCTAATTGTTGGATTGGTGAAACAAGTATAACTCCGAGCACATGGTTTTGAATATGCGGGGCCGCAAGTTGAGTAATTCCTTGCATCCACAAATTATAGGTTGTGCAAGATGGCCATGTGTGAGCCGATCTCCTTGTGATATGGATGGCCATGCATGAGCCACTCCTTCTTTTAAGAATGGCCATTCATGAGCCTGTTCTTCTAGCACCGTTACCTGTACTAAGGTGGGCTATGTGATTATATATGGATGACCATGCCTGAGCCGATCCTTCTGTTGGGTATATGTCACTTTTTGCAGTTGACTGATATGTCTCTGTAGTGTTTTCTCTTGTTCTGACCAAGAGGTGTGGAGAGGTCATGGATTCTATCTCTTCCATTTGGCCTTGTATGGAACCAATTTTGACTTAGCATTGGTCGGTTGGATTTGGGTGGTATGACTCAAATCCTCATGGTAATAATAAAAGATGTAACACATCCATGTAGCACTTTTGCATAGGGTCAAATAAGAATAGCATTGGTTGATCCCTTTGCCTTTTTTTTATCATTTTATTGAAATATAAGATGATAAGAGAAATCAATTGTTATACATGTTCTTCATATTCCTTTTCAGAATATAAATTGATCTATTGCTCAGTGGTAATTGCCTAGTCTTGTTTAATCTACTTTATCTGTTGATTACATATCATTTACTTGAACCTGATCAACCTACTTAGTGTGTAATTACCTACTTAGCTTATCTGTACTTTTGATAGACATTGGCAGAGAGTTATATCTTTGTCTGGGACGTTTGGTCTCACCCCGTGGGTTTCTAGATCTTTTAGGTGGACGAGCATGATGCAGTAGAGATCGTGTTGTTGGTGGTAAGCAACAGACTAGTAGTTGCAGAAAGGTTGGACATACTACTTGTGTATATAAGTAGAATCGTATGTGTCTTCCCTATATACTCAGGTCCTTGGGGAGGTTTTTGTTGTATGTATCGATGCACGGTTTTGTCTTTATGCCCCTTGTTGTATAGAGATGGCATACATGTATATGAACATGTTATCATGTGTGTCAGGATGTGGCTAGAGAGCCAGTGAACAATATCATGTATTATGTTTTGGGCAGGTGATATGCAATATAGGTGGCTTTTGTGGACTCATGTGTAATATGTTGTGACTGCTATGTTTTGTCGAAATTAGTTTTCATTTCCTATGTCTTGTGGTAACTTGGATGTTCAGTTTTAGTTATGTATTTTAGTTTTCAGTAATCTCGCTCGTGGCACATGGATCCATAGTTTGGTTGGTATCCGAGCTTTAGGTTCAATGAGTCTATGTGAGCATAGGACTAGGGTTGTGTCTGTTCTAGTATCCTCTAGTTTATCTTATGGTCACTTCTTCTTATGTCGAAGAAAAAGACGAGTTGAAAAGATGTCTGGATAACACGAAGAACATGTTGCTGAGAGTGGTGTTGTTGCACTAGGTGGAGGTGCAAGGTGGCAAGATGTTGATGGGAGGGTGCATGAAGTGCCCCAGTTTGACCCGGCTATGATGGAAAATCCATCTTTCCAATCCATCTTCAGACAATTCATGGCAAAAATGATGCATGTGGTGGACGAAATGCCTATCCCCCAGTCTAGGGCAGCTATTTCCCCTACAGAATCCTCGGGCACTGGGAAGACCTTTGAGAGGTCGAGACATGTTGGGGCTATGGAGTATGATGGTACGACACATCAAGTGGATGTAGATCTTTGGTTAACGGAGTTAGAGAAGGCCTTCAAGATGCTTAGCATCCCCAGGGATGACAAGGTGAAGCAAAATGTGTATCTTTTGAAGGGGAGTGTTGTCCACTGGTGGGCCATTGAAGAGGCAAAGAGGCTAGGTGTTGCTATTAGTTAGGAGGAGTTAAGATGAGAGTTTGTTAGTAGGTACTTTCCATGTACCTATCTAGATGATAAGATCACTCAGTTCGAGAAGATCGGGCAAGGACCCATGATGATCAATGAGTATGAGGTTAGGTTCATGGAGCTTTTGAGGTTCTATCCTCATATGGACACCACAATTTAGGAGAGGATGCGATGTTTTGAGAAGGGGTTGAATGCTGAGTTGTCTACCTCGATGGATACTTTAGAGAATCGTAAGAAGTTTGCCACATTCATGGAGTCTATCAGGAGGATCAAAAGGTTTGTGGTTGAGAAGCGTGAGAAGAGTGCCAAGAAGAGACTGACACATTACCAGGGAGAGTCTTCTGGAGGCTATAAGAAGCCTAGGTTCTCAGCACTTCCAACACAACAAAGGTCCAGTGCACAAACACAATGGTCACCAAGTAAAGGTAGAGGCTGCAACCTTCTTCCAATAGGAACCCAAAGTACAACTTCAGCGTCAGTGATGGGGCCATCAAGGTCATGGTATTAAAGCAGGACATGCTACAAGTGTGGTCTCGTTGGGCATACAAAGTTGTACTACCCTATGATAGATGATGAGGTGACCCAACAACTGAGGCAGAGCCAACGAGGCTCTCAAAGGCAACAATTTAGCAGTGGTGGAGGCTGAGGACGTAGACAAGCATCAGAGGTTGGTTCTTCTTGATGAGACAATAGAGGAAAGGGACAACAACATGCAATGACTAGATTCTATGTCATTAGTTAGCTAGAAGGAGTGGTCAAACAATGAGTAGTGACAAGTCAGATGGAGTTATTTCATTTTGATTTGTCTTCTTCTTGCTTTATATTTGTTTTGGTTGACTTGGGTGCGACACACTCTTTTGTCACTCGAGAAGTGATTGATAGTTGTTCTTTGTCTGTTAGTCATAGACGGAATAGCCTTCACTTAAAGACCCCTCTAGTTGGTTCTGCATAGTTGTGGGAAGTGTGTCCTTCATGTGTCCTTTCTTTTTTCAGACATAGCATTCAAGTGGATCTCCTACCACTGGACATGCATGGATTCGATGTGATCCTTAGAACTGACACCTTAGAGAAGTATCAGGTGGTCTTGGATTGTAGTGCCAAGAGTGCGACATTTGTGGATGGTGGTGAGATGTGGATCTTGCAAGGGGATAGGAAGATTCTTCCTACATGTATGGTGTCGGCGATGGTGGAAGAGAAGCTAATGAGACAAGGTTGTGAGGCATTTTTGGCACATGTGACAGATATTGAGAGGAGGAGTCCTAATATCCAGGAGGTGCCGGTTGTCAGAGAATTTGAGAACGTGCTCCAAGATGAGTTTCCAGGTGTTCCTCCACCCCGAGAGATTGATTTTAAGATCAATCTGGTTCTGGGTATGCAACTGATAGCCCAAACACCATACATGATGGCTCCAGCTGAGATGGCACAGTTAAAGAGATAGTTGAAGAAACTGCTCGAAAAAGGTTTTATCAAGATGAGTACGTCATCGTGGGATGCTCTAGTGCTATTCATGAAAAAGAAATATGGGTCAATGAGGTTGTTCGACAAACAGTTGAACAAGGTGATGATAAATAACAAGTATCCCTTTCCAAGGATAGATGACCTATTTGATCAGTTGTGTGGTGCCACAATGTTCTTGAAGATAGACTTGAGATTAGGTTATCACCAGTTGCATATCAAGGTGGATGACATATCTTAGTCAGCTTTTAGGACTCGGTATGGTCACTATGAGTTCTAGGTTGTGTCTTTGGGGCTAACCAATGGACCATCAACGTTCATGGATTTGATGAACAGAGTGTTCTGGCCATTTCTTGATCAGTTCATTATGGTCTTCATAGATGATATCCTGATATACTCCAGAGACAATGAGCAACATGAACAACATCTTCATCAAGCGTTAACTATGTTGAGGTAGCATAAACTATATTTCAAGTTTAGCAAGTGAGAGTTTTTACTGAAGAAGGTCTCCTTCCTTGGACACATGATATATGTCAAGGGTGTTTGTGTGGACCCCAAGAAAGTGGAATAGGTGACAAAGTGGGAACAACCAAAGATGCTGATAGAACTACACAATTTTCTGGGTTTGGTTAGATACCATAGGAGGTTCATTAAGAACTTTATCTTAGTGGCATTACCCCTAACAAAGCTGACAAGGAAGGATGCGCCTTTTGTCTGGAATGAAAGATGTCAACATGCTTTTTAGTTGTTGAAGGAGAAGTTGACAAGTGCATCGATGCTGGTTTTTCCCGAGCAAGGGAATGAATACATAGTTTTCTATGATGCGTCAAGGGATGGTTTGGGTTGTGTGCTGATGTAGGAAAAGAACATGCTTTCTTTTTCTTCCTGACAACTTAAGAATCATGAGGAGAACTACACAACCCATGATATGGACCTAGCTATAGTGGTTCATGCCTTGAAGATCTAGAGGTACTACCTTTACGGTGAGAAGTGTCAGATCTTCATAGAATACAAGAACTTGAAGTACAACTTTTTGCAATAGGAGATGAACACATGACATATATGCTGGATGGAGTTAATTAAAGATTATGATTGTACAATTGATTATCATCCAGGAAAAGCTAATGTCATGGCAAATGCACTGAGCAGAAAGTCTTCTTCATCATCATATGTAGATAAAGTACATTTGCGTCCCTTGGTGTGCCACAAGAGAGACATGTTGGTGTCCTTACATCAGAGGAATGTGAAGCTAGAGGTTTCCTTTTTAGTTGTGCTTTTGGCACAACTACAAGTGAAGCCTACATTGAGATAATAGATCGGTGATGCACAACATGCTGATATGATGATACAATAGCTATGATCAGAGTTCAACAACAAGAAGTGTGATGGCTTCCATGAGGAAAATGATGGGATGGTATGTTACCACAACAAATTCGTGGTGATTGGTATTGACAACTTACGGAAGATTGTTTTGGTAGAGGCTCACTCTTCAATGTATGTTATGCACCCAGGTAGCACCAAGATGTACCACAATTTGAAAGATCTATATTGGCGGCCTGGATTGAAGCATGATGTGGTTGAATTTGAAGCCAAATGAGTTGTACGTTAGCAAGTAAAAGTAGAGCATCAGAAGCCTACAAGGATGTTGCAACTGTTGCCCATACCACAGTGGAAGTGGGATCACATGACTATGGACTTTGTGGTTGGTCTCCCTAGGATGGCCAAAGTTCATGATTCCATTTGGGTGATCGTTCATAGGTTGACCAAGTTAGCACATTTCCTTCCCGTGAAGACAATGTATACAACATAGAAGCTTACTCAGATATATGTTGATGAGATAGTGCGTTTCCATGGGGTCCCAACTACTATCATGTCAGATAGAGATCCTCAGTTTATGAGCCACTTTTGGGAGTGTTTATACATAATGTTGGGTTTGCAGTTGAGGTTCAATACTAACTTCCATCTACAGACATATGGTCAGTCTGGGAGGACCATACAGACCTTGGAGGACCTATTGAGAGCTTGTGTTTTGCAGTTCTTGGGTGGTTGGGACATCCATCTCAGTATAATAGAGTTTGCTTATAATAATAGTTATGAGAGAAGCATTGACATGGCACTGTAGGAGGCGTTGTATGGGAGACTTTGTAGGCCACCATTGTGTTGGTATGAGATAGGTGAATATTAGCTTCTTGGTCCTGAGATTGTGCAGTAGATGACAAAGAAGATCAAAGTGATTCAATAATAGTTGTAGGCAACACTGGATAGGTAGAAGTTGTATGTAGGCAACCTCCATAGACCCTTGTAGTTCAAAGTGGGAGAACAAGGTGTATCTCAAGGTTTTTCCTTGGAATGGTGTCTCGAGGTTTGGGAAGAAGGGGAAGTTGGCTCCCATGTATATGGGACCTTACCCTATGGTGGCTCGTGTTAAGAAGGTGGCTTATAAGTTGGAGTTGCCACCTGAGTTGTACAAGATACTTCTAGTGTTTCATTTTAGCATTCTAAAGAAGTGCCATCTAGATACAAAGCAAGTTTTGTAGCATTAGAGGTGGATCTTGACGAGGACATGTTCTATGTGGAAGGACCCATGTTGATCCTTAATAGAGTGAAGAAGCTGAAGAAGAAGGAGACCATTTTGGTGAATGTTCTATGGCATCACCATGGCATTAAGGAAGCCATGTGGGAGCTTAAGGAAGAGATGTGGAGGAAGTACCTATCTCTTTTCACTTAGGATGTCAGGGGGGAAATCCTTATTAGGGGTTTATGGCTCGTAAGACCCCTAACCTATGTTTTTGGTTAACCCTACTTGCTTTAGTTTGATTATGTTCTTAGAACCTTTATCTAATCCTTTGAGACGCTTCTAATCCTTTTGGAGAGCTTAAGTCTCTAGTTTGAGCTTGTTTGGGTGATGCTTGTACTTTATGTGCTTGTTTTGGGTCAAATTGCAATTTACCCATTTGAAGGGATTATCTTACAATTTGTCTCTTCTAGAGTGTTCTTGATCTATTTTGACATCATATAGGGGAATGAGAAAGAGGTGGGTGCCTTGTTTGTGCCTTGGATGAATGTTGTCATCACTTGTGGTGATTAGGGTTTCTAGGGCTTGATGTGTTTCGACCTTGTGTACATGTATGGGTTTAGCGACGTATGTAGCAATCTATGTCAGAACCTAGGTGTACCCTTGGTGTGTCTTGACCGATCCACTTTTCTTGGGCATATTGGTTTTGACCTAGGGTGTTTGGTTGATGTTGAGAGAATTTGTCTTTTAGTGTCTCAACCTAATAGGTGTAGTGAACCCTTGTCTCAACCAGGATGTGTGGGATGGTTTGTCTCGACCCCTTTTGGGATGTCATGACCGAGACCATGTTGGGGGGTGACCCAAGTAGGTCGAGACCCAACATAGGATGTATCACCACCTTGTGCATGTGTGTTTTAAGTGGTTTCTTGTTAGTTTCTTGGGTGGACTAGTCTCCCTTTGGAGCCCTATCTTGTTGACACCTCATCCTTCACCCTACTACCCTCCTTTTTTCTATATAACCCCTTACCTCTCCATGCAAGTGACCCTTTTCGTCCATCTCCTTTCTCCCTTCTTTCTTGATCATTCTTGAAGCTTGGAGGAGCAAGAAGAACTGATCTTGGAGCTCTTAGTGTCTGAACTTCCCCTGAATGTCGTGCTTGTGGTTATCTTTGCTCATCTTCAACCTTGGGTAAGTATATACCTTTCTTTTGCAACATTTTATTTGGATCCATTACCCCATCTTCTTCACCTACCTTAGCCTTAGACTATGGTTTTACATGATGGCCATTCTTGAGAAGAGATCTCCTCATCACACGGGTAATAGGCCATGTTTTGACAAGGCAACACCCAAGTGATATGGAGTTTGTCCTCTCTTTTATCCTTCTCTCTTTGCACCGACCTAGGTTTCTTTATTGCCCTTTCTTTGTGCCATCTTTGACCTTGATGTCTTATCCATCTTGAGGTTCTTTGTGGCTGAGAGTGAATCTTTGTTGGTGCTTCTTTTCCCCATGGTGATCGTGTGCTTGGAGCTTGCAATCCTTGGAGTGATCTTCCTTAAGGCGGGTTATATAACACTCAACCCTCTCTATTAATTGCACTCTTATATTCATGCTAGTTACTATATTCTCTCTCTAAAAGGTTCCCTTAACCTGCTAATGGATATGCTAAGCTCTAGAATTTGTTCATGCTAAAACCATGCTTGGTTTGAAAGAAATCTGAAACCCAAGCTTTGGTACCTTATTTTGGTGATTGTTGTAAATGTTGGTTTCTCTCACCCTTTAACCTTGGATTCACTCACATGCATGGTGCTTATGTTTCTTAATGTTCCATGGAATTTATGTTCGATTTTGGAAGTGTTGAACATAGCTTTCTCTCTCTTGCATGAGGCTCCCTTCATGGTGATTTCATGACACTTGTGTTAGGGTATTGATAACTGAATTTTAGATGAGGTTTTCCTTCTTGAGGATGGTGGTTTTTCTTACCGTTCTCTCCTATTTTGGTCATGTTTTACTTCTATTTTGACCTTGGTTATTATTGGTTTTATGATGGCTCCATTCCTTGATGGTAGCTTGACCAATAATGGTCACTATAGCTTATTTCACTTTAGGTCATGACACCTTGTTTTATGAGGTTTCGGTCGAGACGTTTGACCTAGTTACAATTGTGATATCCCACCCTATGATGGTTGTGCACTTATCACTATGTGGATCAAGAAATCTTCTAAGTTTTTGTCAAGATGCTTCTTTGAGTTGAGGTCGCAATGTAGGTTTTTTTGAGTGGTCGAAACCCTAGTTTCAAGGATGGTCAAGACATGTTGTTGAGGACTGGAACACCTTGCCTTGGTAGCAGGCGTGACCATATGTTGTCATGGTCGATACACCAGGTAGCATGGTGGTCAAGACCCTTTGTGTCTTGCGCGTGACACCTACCTGGATGGGGGTCACCACATCACTTATGTTCATGGTCTCGGCAATCGTATATAGTAAATGGTAGACATATATACACAATCATATGGTTGATACATAAGCATGAACACTAAGTAATGACCCATGTATGGTGCTATTTGGTTGAATGCCTAATCAACTCCAAAGCATGTTCCTTCATCCTATGATGATCCAAGATTTTGGGAGATGTCATACCTAGGGTTTAGGGATAGAACTCAGCTACAAAACCCTAATTGACTATGAATGGAAATCCTAACTCTAATGTTGAGTAATGCATTATTTTTTACTTTTCTCTCTCTTGTTATAAATCCCTAATCTTGTAGGTGGTATGGTTTCAAATATCAAAATTATGAATATTATGATAGTGATTACATGATAGGGGAAATGGTATGAAACATGATGAGACATGGTGAGATCATACTGATATGACGCATCCAATGACCTAGTGATGGCTTGATGCCTATTGTGAGGTGATATCCTCAAGTGATATAATTGAGGGATTTATATCCCACAATGTTGTGACATTTGCTGATGGCCTTATGAATGGTAGTTCTACCATTATGAAGTAGTGCTAGTGTGACAAGTTCACTCCTTATGCATTTTATATCTTCTGGAGTTGTACTATATCCCTTATCTTTTTAGAATGTATTTTGGATTTATATGTTGTAACTTGATTGATGCTAAAAGTCACCCAAATGGATAGACTAATCAAGTGGAACCCTAATCATGTAGGTGCCTTGTGGCATATATCCTTTCCAGTGTCAAATCTAATTTCTATATTGGTGAAATGAGTATAACTGAGAGAGCATATTTTTGAATGTGGGGGTGCAAGTTCTTATTTCCTTGCATCCACAAATTACAAGTTGTGCGAGATGACCATGTGTGTGCCGACCTTCTTATGATATGGATGGCAATGTGTGAGACACTCCTTTTGAGAATGACCATGCATGGACCTATTATTCTAGCACCATTACCTATACCAAGGGGGGCTAGGTGTTCATATATGGACAACCATGTGTGAGCCGATCCTTTTGTTGACTATATGTCACATTTGCCAATAGATTGATATGTCTCTATGGTGTTTTCTCTTGTGCTGACTAAGAGGTGTGGATAGGTCATGTATTCCATCTCTTCCATTTGGCCTTGTATGGCACCAATTTTGACTTAGCAGTGGTCGGTTGGATTTGGGTGGTACGACTCAATTTCTTGAGGCAATAATAAAAGACGTAACACAACTGTGTAGCACTTTTGCATAGGGTTAAATATGAATAACATTCGTTGAGCCCTTTGCCTTACCTTTTTACTAATTTCTTGAAATATAAGATGATAAGAGAAATAAAATGTTATACATGTTATTCATATTCCTTTTTGGTATATAAATTGATCTATTGCTCAGTGGTAACTTCCTAGTCTTATTTGATCTACTTTATCTATTGATTACATATATTTTAGTTGAACCTTCTCAACCTGCTTAGTATGTTAATTACATGCTTGGCTTATCTTTGCTTTTAATAGACATTAACGGAGAGTTATATCTCTCTCTGGGACATTTGGTCTCACCCCTTGGGTTTCCAAATATTTTAGGTGGACAAGCAAGAGGCAGTAGAGATTGTGCTATTGGTGTTGAGAAACAAGAGGACTAGTAGTTGTAGAAAGGTTGGACATTCTACTTGTTTATAGAAGTTGAGTCCTATGTGTCGTCCCTGTACACTCTGGTCCTAAGGGAGGTTTTTGTTTTATGTATTGATGCGAGGTTTTAGCTTTATGCCCGTTGTTGTATAGAGATAGCATATGTATATGAATAGGTTGTCATGTATGATAGGATGTGTCTAGAGAGCCAGTGAACAATATCTTGTATTATGTTTTGGGCAAGTGATATGCAATACATGTGGATTTTGTGGATTCATGTGCAATATGGTGGGACTCCTATGTTTTATTGAAATTGGTTTTAATTTCCTAATTATTGTGGTAACCTAAATGTTCAATTTTAGTTCTTCAATTTAATTTTGAGTTATGTCGCTTGTGGCGTGGGGCGTCACAAAAACTATCCCACACTTTTTAAATATGAATGGGACTTATTTGGGATGGTTATCTTGGGTCATTTGGGACTGAAGACATCCAGAGCAGAGCCAAGAATAGGAGACATTGATTTTAGAGGAGAAGGAGAAGTTAATTGAGAGAGAGATATCTTCTTCCCCAATTATTCTTTGGCCATCACATCAAAAGTTTCCATTCTCCTTTTTAGTTGCTTGGGAGAGAAGGTTGCTGGAGAAAGAGTTGTATCAAGGGCAAAATTGTGACTCTTAGCTGGAGTTCCATATTGTTCTATGATTTTCTTGGAGTTTTTTGTTGTTTCTCCCTCTTACCAGGTTTTGTTCCATATTCTACTGCTTGTAAATGCACGAGTAGAACCTTCATGCTTGGGCCTAGGGGAGTAACTCCCATGTCATAACTTGTCTGAAAATGAAATTCGTGCTTGATGCTAGTTATTTCCACTATCCTAAGGTTCATCAGATTTGATTTCTTCTTACATGCTTGTCTATCCACTTGTGTGTATGATTTATGCTACTTGTATAATCTATAAAGATATGCACAAGAGTAAGGAGGTGTATCTTAGAAATATTGCCTTGACCACGAGTGTGGTCAGGAAATGTTTGGGAGTAAGGTTTCCAGTCTAAAATTTAATGTAAGAGTGAGAGTGATATATAAATTAGGACTATCGTGCACTGCTAAGAGGTGGGTGTAGGACGCACACCACCATCGTGTTGTTTCTAATATAATTGATTTTTTTTAGTTCATTATGTTATAATATGGATATGAAACCATGTTCTGAAGACCTGTAATTATTTTAATTATTAAAGACAAACGATTCCTATTTTACATTTAATTCTCTAACTTGTTTAGTGTACTAGTGGAAAAAATCAAAGCATCATTTAAAACTGATCAAAATTAATGAAATTTAACATTCTTGCATTTAACTATACCATACACAGCCTCAATTAGACTATACACATCTATACTTGTGGGGTACTATTCAAGTTATAAATATTAAGACTTGTGCACATGACTAACAGGGACAATACTTGAAAGAAAGGACTAACGGACCTAGGAGCTAGTATTTCTATCTTATCATTTAGTCTATGTCTAAGATTGGGTTTTACAAATTACTTCCTATAGCTATGAATGGGGAATAGGGTTGGAAAAAATAACAGGAAGACTAAAAAACTTTTGCCCCTATTCCTTTATCCAACAGATCACATCAATAACGATCTATCTAGGAAAAGGGTTTTGTGAGCATATACCTAGTCCTAGAGGAAGTCCAACGACAATCTTCACAAAACATGCTTCTTCTTCAAGCAACACTCAAATAGTCATCAACAACGACCTTTTGGTGAAATGCCATGGATGGAAATTGATGGTGTTCTCCTAGTGTGACAGGAAGACCTCCACACCTATATGTAGTCCACGTGGACCATTGATAACTCCATATTGTGCTACCAAAGCCAATGGGAAGGAGTTGTATTTTAAATGTCATTGTGCTAGCATCGATTCATTCTGCCATGTTGTCTCTCCCTTGCTATCTCTCCCTTTTACAAGTAAGAATTGCTAGGGCTTTGTAGCTACCACAACTAGAGAGGAAAACACTTGTTAGAGAGTGTCATGTCCTCTAGAAGCCTTTACTACCCCTCGATTTATAGGAGGGTCACATGTAAGGTTTCTACATCAATGTGGAGTAGTAGAGCCGAATTTTCACAAAATTTTGGTTGTTGTGAATCATGAAACTATTGTTTCACTTTTGAAATGGTCAGTTCATATGGGAAATGGTTAGTTCAACACTTGAACAAGTCGTTTCACATGTGAATTGGTCAGTTCCACACTTGAATCAATCGATTCACTATATTTTCTATTTACAAACATATTGTCTTTAAATGTGATGATTAATGCACAACATGACATCAACATCAAACCTTGATCTAGTGATACTGATCAATCAAATGGGCGATTTACATTATGAATCAGTCAGTTCATTTTCTAAACCGATCAGTTCATTTATGAACTGGGCGATTCAAATTCCAGTTCAGCCAATGTGTAATATATATTGTTTAAATTGAATACCTTAATAATTTAGTAATTATGTTAAAACATATTCATGTTTAAACTCCTTTTCTAGGTGCATCCTATACATTTGACCCTATAGGCCACAAGTTACATAACAAGTGAATGCAAATAACCAATTTATGACATCACAAGCATTGAGTGGTATCTAGAAACACATCATTTCTATTCAAGTATTTGGAAAGTTGGTGAACAACTTCAACCTACAATCCATGATTAGTGTTATCGTGGTCATATAGTTCCTTTGTCAATGATATTGAATTGAACTCCAGGCATGAAATCGTCATCCTCTAAATGTTCAATCCATGTTCGTTGAACTAAAGTAGACAGTATGAGATGCATGTGAGCTCACATATCAGATATTGAGTCACAAATGTATGACCATACATTTCTCAGTTTCTCTTATCAAGTGGCCATGATATCAAACTTGTTGGGTTTTGTTTAGAAAACATGCACGACAGAAGCAACAAAAGAAATTCCATGCAACCCAATATAGGATCTCGTCGACAACAGTGTATTTGGAAAGAGTGTTTGTGGGATATACCTTATCACAGAGCAAGTCTGGCGATGTCCCACTGCATATTGGTGTGCAACGTTGCTGGACTACACGGACGAAACTTCTCTCCCATTCGTTGAGTGCATCACCGAAAGATCCGACAGTGCTTCTTTCGTGTGGTGATGTACGCCGCACGTAGCGTGTACAAATGGTCGTAGATATCATCCAAATGAAGGCATCTCATCGTCTGCATCTCTACTTCATCCATGCAGATGGATTAGAACTCCATGTCACACTTCCTAAGTCGGTAGGAAGGAGTTGTCTCTATGCGGCAGTGTGCTAGCGTCGCAGTGCTCTCCTTTCTCTCCTGAGGATGGTGATGGCTAGGGTTTATGTACGTGAGCTTAAACTAAAAAGCCTCTCTCAATATCTTATATAGATATCGGCCGTCAAGCCCCTTTAAATAGGAGACGAGAGGGACTAGGGTTTCCTAAACCCATCGATAAACAGTAACACTGCATTAATTAAAATGCTCGTGGATTAATTAGAATATTCTGGAATTAATTAATAATCAAATAATCACATTAATTGATTAATTAATATCTGACTCCATGCAATAGCTCGAGATGGCTCTATGGGCATATATATACCAAATGATTCCCACTTGCACTTAGAGCCAGTCACTCCAATATTATTCTAATCGATTACATAAACATTTTAGTAATCAATGTGATTCGGAGCAATTCCAATCAAATCTAGAATTATACTCCTATTCCAACACATCCTATGCATGTGACCCGGTAGGCTCCAAATTACGTTGGCAGTGATATCCATAATCATATTATGATTTCACAAGCAATGATTGTTTTCTAAAAAGACTTCATTGCCACCCAAGTAATTGGAGAAGTTGGAGAACAACTTAACCTATCATTCATGATTGGTGTTACAGTGATTGTGTAGTTCCTTTGTCGCTGATATCCAGATTGAACTCAAGTCATGGAACTATTATCCTCTTCAACATTCAATTCATGTTCCTTGAACTAGTGAATACTGTCTAAGATATATGTAAGATGGATCACATCAGGATTGCCATGCATTTCTCAGTCTCGCTTATCAAGTGGCCGGAATATTAAACTCCTGTAGGAAGGATAAATTCTATCTACATCACTCACAGTCATCCCCATGTGTCACAATGCACCCAAGCACCATCTTTATGGCAATCCTTATTCAGAACCACGGTAGATGATGTTATAGTACACCGGATGACATGTGATAAGTGTAGTGACTTCAGGTCTAAGAACCACAATCACCACCATCATTTTGAGATGTGACTCTAACTACCAATCCTAGTATCCATGTGTCACTCTCAGGGTGGGTCTGTCCAATACACTGTTCTCTAACAAGTATCTATGTATTTGGTTTGATATCTCCATATCATGGATAATGAGATTCTTCCATCAACCAACATACATTCTAATCTTATGTATTATTGGTGTCTATGGATATTTCCACAATAACAACCGATTAGGGACAAAATAAGAATACATACTCTTAGCATACATATGATCTCACTGTTCAGGTCATCAACCCAAATACATATTCCATTGAGTATATTATTCTATAGACATCTATAAATTTTGTGGTCATCTCACAATATAAAGCACAAACATATAGATTGGGAACTTGCCTTTATTGATATGATCAATGTAGTATTACAAATCGTTTACATAGTATCCCATTACAATCATCAAGTTATAGTCACTATGGGCATACATACCAAAAGATTCCCACTTACAATTATACCCAATCACTCATGAATCTCAATCCAAGTGATCGAACATGTCTGTCATGTTTCTGCTGTGAAAGTGCTTTTGTGAGCGAGTCAGCCACATTGCTTTCTGTAGGTACTCTACAAATCTTCACATCTCCTCACTGTATGATCTCTTGTATGATATGGAACCACCGTAGAATATGTTTGGAAAGTTGGTGCGATCTTGGTTCTTTAGCTTGTGCAATTGCTCTGTTGTTGTCGCAAAACAACTCAATTGCATCACTAGCGCTTGGAACCACTCCAAGTTTAGAAATGAACTTCTTGATCCACACAACTTCCTTTGTAGCATTAGATGTGGCAATATATTCAGCCTCTGTTGTAGAATCCGTAACTGTCTCTTGCTTGAAACTCTTCCATCTCACAGCTCCATTGTTCAAGCAAAACACAAATCCAGATTGCAATCTATAGTAATCTTTATCAATTTGGAAGCTGGAATCAGTGTAACCCTTTACCACGATCTCTTCCTCAACACTATGTACCAAGAATTGATCCTTAGTCCTTCTCAAGTACTTTAGGATGTACTTTATGACTGTCTAGTGACATTCACCTGGATTTGACTGATACCAGCTCATCATGCTCAAAGCATATGCCACATCAGGACGAATACATAACATCGCGTACATGACAGATCCAATTGCTGATGCATATGGAATCTTACTCATGCATGCCCGTTCATCACATGAACTAGGACATTGGGATTTAGAGATCGTAACCCCATGGGACATGGGCAAGTTAACTCTCTTAGAACCCTCCATGCTAAACCTCTTTAGCACCTTGTCAATGTATGTGATCTGGATTAGGCCCAAAAGCCTTCTAGAGCTATCTCTATAGATCTTGATTCCTAGTATATAGGTTACTTTGCCTAAATCCTTCATAGAGAATGTCTTCCCCAACCAATCTTTTATTGTCTAAAAAGTAGGGATGTCATTTTCCATCAATAGTATGCCATCCACATAAATTATGAGAAATACGACTGTGCTCCCACTAACCCTTTTGTAAACACAAGGTTCATCTTCATTTTGACTAAAGCCAAACTTTTTGACTTCTTCATCAAAATGTAGATTCCAGCTCCGAGATGCTTGCTTCAATTCATAGATTAACCTTTGTAGATTACATACTTTATTGGCTTCCTTTGGATTGATAAAACCCTCAAGTTGTGTCATGTACACATCCTTGAGTAAATTCCCATTAAGGAATGTTGTTTTAACATCCATCTGCCAAATCTCATAGTCATGATAAGCTGCAATGGCAAGCATGATCCTGATGGAATTAACCATGGAAACTGGTGAGAAGGTCTCATCATAATCAACACCTTGAATTTGACAGAATCCTTTTGCAACCAATATACCTTTATAGGTTTGAACATTTCCATCCATGTCAGTCTTCTTCTTGAAGACCCACTTGCACCCTATGGGTTTTACCCCTTTGGGTGGATCCACCAAGGTCCATACATTGTTGGTGTACATGGATTCCATCTCAGATCTCATGGCTTTGAGCCATTTCTCAGATTCTGGTCCCTTAGTAGCTTCTAGATAGGAAGTTGGCTCATCTACTATGCCCAATTTGTCACTGGCTTGAGTCATAAGAAATCCAAATCTCTCAGGCTCAAGTCGTGTCCTACTAGACCTATGAGGTTCCTGTGTTACATTTGGAACTTGAAATTCCACAATAGTTTGTGAGTCTTCATGTTCCTTATGTACCTCCTCAGGTTCTCTTCTTTCTTGTTGGTCTCAAACTTCTTTGAGCTCTACATTCCTCCCACTGATTCCTTTTTGGAAATAAATTCCTTTTCAAGAAATATAGCAGTCCTAGCAACAAACACTTTATTGTCAGTTGGTGCGTAGAAGTAGTATCCCTGAGTTTCCTTGGGGTATCCAACAAAATAGCATTTTTCAAATTTGGGTCCAAGCTTTTCAGGAAATTGTTTCCTAACATAAGCTTCACATCCCCAAATCTTTAACATAGACAAATTGGGACGTATCCCATTCCATATCTCATATGGTGTCTTTTGAACCGATTTGGAAGGTACGTGGTTAAGTGTAAACATTGCAGTTTCAAGAGCATATCCCCATAATGATATTGGAAGTTTGGTTGAACTCATCATTGATCGTACCATGTCTAATAATGTACGATTCCTTCTTTTTGACACACCATTATGTTGTGGTGTACCAGGTGGAGTCCATTGTGATACAATACCACGATCTCTCAGAAGGTCCTCAAACTCTTAGCTTAAGTATTTGCCACCTCGATCTGAACAAATTGATTTAATACTCTTACCAAGTTGCTTCTCTACTTCATTCATGAAATTCTTGAACATTTCAAGAGTTTCTGACTTGTGTTTCATAAGATATACATAGTCATACCTACTAAGGTCATCAGTGAAGGTAATGAAGTATTGATAGCCTCCTCTAGCATTTGATCTAAAAGGTCCACATACATAGTATGTATGAGCCCTAGCAGATCACTGGCTCTCTCACTGTGTCTAGTGAAAGGAGTCTTGGTCATCTCCCCTAATAAACATGCCTCACATGTCTCTAATGATTCAAAATCAAAAGAGTCTAGATAACCATCCTTATGGAGTCTATATATGTACTTCTCATTTATGTGCCCAAGACGACAATTCCATAAGTATGTTTTGTTTGAGTTGTCAAGTTTAAGCCTTTTAGTATTTACATTGCATATGCTAGTCTCAAGTTCTAACAAGTAGATACCATAAGACATAGGGGCATTACCATAAAAGATCTCATCTTTAGAAATAGAAATCATTCCATTCTTAATGTGAAATTCAAATCCACTCTTGTCCATACAAGATACAAAAGTAATATTTCTATTAATGGTAGGTACATAATCACAATTCTATAATTCTATTACAAGGCTCGTAGGCAAAGATAAACTAATAACTCCAACTTTGGTGGCAGCAACTCTTGCTCCATTAGCTACCCGCATCTCGACTTGGCCCTTTTGTAAAGGCTTACTTCTTATCAACTCCTGCATATTAGAACATATGTGAGATCCACATCTAGTATCCAGTACCCATGATGAAGAAGTATTTAAGTTTATCTCAATAACGTATATATCTGAAGTGGAGATCTCTATCCCCTGCTTCTTCTTCCTCAGTTCCTCCAGGTAGAGAGGACAGTTTCTTTTCAAATGTCCAACCTGGTGACAATGGTGACAACTGCCTTCTTTGGAGATCCCACCTTTAGCTTTGAGTGTGGATGACTTTGGCTTCTTCCTAGCTTTAGAAACTTTCTTAGCCGTGCCTTTACCTTTTGACTTTCCCTTTGTCTTGCTAATCATCATCATAGACTTGGGCTTGTCTTTCTTCATATGTACTTCAGCTGCCCTCAACATGCCCAACAATTCTGACAACAACTTGTCAAGATTGTTCATGTTGTAGTTCATGACAAAATGACTATATGATTTAGGCAAGAATTGTAGAATCATATCTGTGGCCAACTCTTGACCTAGGGGAAATCCCAACTTGGATAGGATTTCCACGTACCCAATCATAGTGAGTATATGGGTGCCAACTGAGTCTCCCTCTTTCATCTTGCTCCTGAACAAAGCCTTGGAGACATCATATCTCTCCTATCTTGCTTGATGTTGATACATGTTCTTGAGATGTGTTACATTCTCCATGACATTCATGTTCTCATGCTGCTCTTGCAACTCATAGTTCATTAAGCACAACATCAGACACTTGACATCTACAACATCATTAATGCTTCTTGTAAGCATCCTTTTCAGCCTTGGGCGCATTTGAGGCGGGTTCCGCTGGCTCTGGTGTTTCAAGGACATAGAGCTTACACTCATGCGTGAGAACAATTCTCAGCATCCTAAAATAGTTTTGAAAGTTGGTTTCAGTAAGTTTGTCCTTCTCAAGGACCAATTGCAATGAGAAAGTGTGAGTGTTGTTTTCCATTTGATTGCTACAAAAGAAAAAAGTTTGCATTTAGTCCAAAACATTTTGACTTGTAAAGATTGATAAATGAGATTAATTAGGACTTGAATTAATTACGCTCCCACTATTTTATTCAAATTGATAGCCTATACTATCAACTCAGCAGATTGCAGTGTACAACCTTCTAGTGAGCCAAGATCTAAAATAATTGGATCAATGCCCAGCCAACGTCGACGTCAAAGACCAAATACTAAGGTAGGAAACTTTTGCCAATTGCATCATATGCAACTCTTGGATAGATGATCATGTACAACTCCTTGCCATGATGCATCTGTGTGCCTCTAGGTACTTGATCCTATCAAGGTTCCCTAGTTATGTCCAACCCATAAGCCAACACGATGAGTGTGCACCCTACGGAGGCATACCCACACACTCATCATCACACTTCTAAGAGATAGATAGTGTACCACACAGAGGTGTGCCCACACATAGTCGATCAAGATTTTCATGTGTGTTGCTTTATGGAAGGCAACTAAAACTTAATATTATTAATTTAGGGGTTTTATTAATACATATACATATACAAAACATAGTACGTATCATATACTACTATATCTAAAACCAAAACAATAGACATGCAATCACAAACACAAATACATCGGTTATGGCCATACTATTATAATTCTTTGGAGCAACAAAGGATTACGGTCCACCTATGGTCTTATGCATCTCATGCAACAACACATGTGAATCAACCTGTAAGGATCAACATTACAATGAACAATTTCATGGATGCTCCGTGAGGTTGAAACTTCAAGTTGCTTCTTGGAATTGGATCTTCCTATTACTTCTCCATGGACGCTCCTTGGAGTTGAATCTTCAGGTTGTTTCTTGGAATTAGATGTTGATGGTGCTTCTCCATGGATGCTCCTTGGAGTTGGATCTTTAGGTTTCCTCCTTACATCAAGTTTACAAAGACTAAAACTAATCCTATCTCTATTACATCATTTGAGTAAAAATATAAAGAGAAATAATTGATTACACTTTGAAATAAGAGATGAGTCTCGGCATGCAAGCTGAATACTTTATACAAAGGGGATCCACGTACAATCATTATACATCCATAGAATTCACAAACAAACATATCCATAAGATTGACATCCACATTCATTCACAACATTCACAAAAAGGGATACTAGGCCATAACTGTGCATGCATTCACCACTTACAAAAAATTTTAAAAGCGACATGTATGATATCATAGGTATATCTACATATACGTATATACATATTAAAATTGTAGTACTTTTAATGCGGGAAATTCCCCATTAACTAAAATTTTGACTCCCACACAGACTATGTGGGGTACACTGGGGCAACGCCCCTGTGTGGGGATCGAGGGGAGGCCGCCCCTCGTGGAGTCTCATGGGAAGAGCCCCTGAAAGGTCTACGGAATTTTACTTCTGTGTACTTAGGAAAATTAGTATTTTCCATAGTCGTCCCCGTCTGAAACGTCAAAAGCAGAAGCTTGTGTCGTATGTGGAATTAGGTTTAGATTTGCACATTAGTAGTTTTAATTCATATCGTATGCAACATAGAAAACAGTATACAATGATTCGATCATATCGAAACGAATCCAAATACGTCGTAGATCAATGCTGCTCTGATACCACTGTTGGGTTTTGAGGAGAAAACATGCGCGGTGGAAGCAATAAAAAAATTTCCACACAACCCAAAATAGGATCTCATTGACAATAGCATATTCAGAAAGTGTGTTTACAGGATATACCTTATTGTGGAGCAAGTCCGGCGATGTCCCACTACACGATGGTGTGCAACATTGCTGGCCTACACAGACAAAACTTCTCTCCCATTTGCTGAGTGCATCACAAGAAGATCCGACAACACTTCTTTTGTGCGGTGGATGATCATAGATATCCTTCGAACACATGCATCTTTGTGTCTGCATCTCTACTTCATCCATGCAGATGGATTGGTACTCCACGTCATGCTTCCTAAGTCAGCAGGAAGGAGTCGTCTCTATGCGGAGGCGTGCTAGCATCGCAGTGATCTCCTTTCTCTCCTAAGGACGGCGATGGCTAGGGTTTACGTATATGAGCATAAACTAAATAGCCTATGTCAATATCTTATATAGATATCGGCCGTCAAGCCCCTTTAATAGGATATGAGAGGAAGTAGGGTTTCCTAAACCCATCGGTAAACAAAAACATTATGTTAATTAAAACACTCATGGATTAGTTAGAATATTCTGGAATTAATTAATTAACCAAATAATCAAATTAATTGATTAATTAATATCTGACTCCATGCAGGAGCTCGGGATGGCTCTATGGGCATATATATACCAACAAAACTCCCTTAGGAGGGATAAATACTATCTACATCACTGACACTGAATCCCCATGTTTCACAATGCATCCGAGCATCACCTTTATGTTAATCATTATCCAGGGTCACGTTGGAAGGTGTCAAAATACATCAAATGATATGTGATGAGTGCAGGGACTTCAGGCTAAGAACCACAATCACCACTACAACTGTGAGAGGTGATTGTGAATACCATTCCATGGTCTCTACACATCACTCTTAAAGTGAGTTTTGTCCCATACAATGTTCTCTAACATGCACCTATGTGTTATTTTGGTATCACATATCATACTGATGAGATTCTGTCATCAACCAACACACACTATAGTCTTATTTGTTACTATTGTCTATTTTGCTTTCATAGTAATATCCTACTCAAGAAATAACAAGAATGCATGTACTCCTATCATACATATGATCTCATTGTTTAAGTCCTCAACCTGAAGACATATGTCATCAGTAACATCATTCTTTAGAAATCTACTATGTTTGTGCCATCATCTCATGATTGAGACAAATATAATTGAAAGAGTTACCTTTATAATTATCAATTCAAGTGTATGATGCCCCATTACAACCATCACATGATTTTCTATATGGGCATACATACCAACATACACCCACTTGCAGCCAATCACTTACAAATTTTATTCCAAGTGATATTTAACATGTTAACATGTTTCCACTACACAAGTGCTTTTATAGAGGGTTAGCAACATTTTCTGGCATTTTGCAAGTTTTCACATATTCTCACTATATGACTTCTCACATGAGATGGAATTGTTGTAGTATGATAGCTGAGATTCCTTTTCCTATCCTATATATCCATTATAGTTACATTATTTTTACTGTGTCATCAACGGTTGGGACCTCCCATAAGTTTATCTATATGAACTTCTTGATCAAAAAGTATCCTTCACTATGTTCATAACACCAAGATACTCGACTTCTTTTGTAGAATTAAACAACTATCTCTTGCTCAGAACTTTTTCATCTTACAATTCTCAATTAAAGGTCAAACACAAATTTATATTGTGATCATTTATTTTATTTTTCATTTTGGAAGATTCCATTGGTGTAGCCCTTTAACCTAACCCTTCCTTATTACCATAATCATGAAACCAATTCTTTCAGTGCTTTTCAAGTACTTAAGGGTGTTCTTTATGGTAGTCCAATGATTTTCACTAGGATCTAACTTATATTCACTCATCATGTCCAATACATATGAGACAACAAGTTGACTACACAATATTGCAAATGCAAATGGCATCTTAATCATGTATTCATGTTCTGCACTAGAAATAGGATACTAATATCTTGAGAGACTAATTCCATGGAACATGGACAAAATTTCTCTCATTGAATACTCTATCCTAAACCCTTTAGCATCTTGCCAATGTGCTCTTACTTGGGTCAAGAATCTTTCCAGATAAGTCTCCATAGATCTTAGTTCCTAAGATATAGGATGCTTCACCTACATTCTTCATAGAGAAGGTACTTCACATCTAGGTTTTAATATTTGTTTGATAATGTCATTATTCCCCATCATTATGTGGAATATAAATATGCTCCCAAATCTTTTGTTATCACATATTTCATCTTCATTTTTACTAAAGTCAAACTCTTTTACTATCTTCTCAAAATAAAGATTCTAGCCATGAGATGCTTGCATTAATTCATATATTGACATTTTTAGCTTATAGAGTTTATTTGCAATAATTGGATTTATAAAACCTTTTAGGTTGTATCAAGTACACTCCCTATATGTAATTCCTATTAAGGAATGTGGGTTTTTAAAATCTATCTTCCAAACCTCACTGTCATACCAAGCTTCAATGGCAAGCATGATCCTAATGGGTTTGTACATTACCATTCATGTTAGTCTTCTTTTGAAGAACCATTTGCACCATTTAGGTTTTACCCCTTTAGGTGGATTCATCAAGGTCATACCTTCTAGGTATACATAGACTCCATCTTGGATCCCATGGCCTCAAGCCATTTATCAAATTTTGATCCTTCAATAGTTTCCAGGCATGTTGTTGGCTCATCATCTGTGACAAAATCATTGCCTTCTTGGGTTATAAGATATCATAATCTTTCAAACTCAAGGCTTGTAGTAATAGATCTATGAGGTTGTGTATTACATAAGGAATTTGAGATTCCACAACAATTGGTGATTCTCCTTGTTCCTATTGTACCTCTTTTAGTTTCAATGCTTTCTTTTTTGTCTCAAAGTTTTCTAGTTCTACTTTTCTCCCACTGATTCCTTTAGAATTAATTCCCTTTTAGGAATACAACCATTCGGGAAACAAAAACTTTTGTTGTTGATTTGGAATATAAAAGTATTATTCAATAAAATAACACTTGTGTGATTTTAGAAAAAGCTTTTCAAGAAACCATTTTATTATATAAGCTTTCATTCATTACATTTATAAAAGACATTATCAAGACACTTCCCTTGACATATACCATATGGTGTATATTGAAACCATTTAGACGGTACATCCATTTGTGTAAAGCATGTACCCAAAAGGGAAATTAGAAGATCAACTAGATCTATTGACAATCACACCACGACTAACATGGTATGATTCCTTCTTTCTAATACATCATTATGTTTCATGTGAAGTTCATTGTGATACATTATCACACTCTCCCAGAATGTCTCAAAGTATTTTCCATATAGATCATATCGAAGTGTTTTAATAATTTTACCAAGATGGTTATGTACTTCATTCATGATCTCCTTGAACACTTCAAGAGATTTGGACTTTTATTTCATTAAATACAAACTACCATATCTACTGAGATCATCAGTAAATATAATTAAGTACTAGTAACCACCTCTAACATATATTCTAAAAGGTCTATATACATCAATATGTATGAGCCCTAATAGAATACTTGCTCTCCCAACATTTCTAGTGAGAGGAGCTTTTGTCATATTTCTCAGCAAATGAGATTCACATGTCTCTACAGGCTTAATAAAAAAATGATTCCAGACAAATATCTTTATGGATTCTAGAAATGCATTTTTCATTTATGTGATATAGATGACAATGCTATATGTATTCATTGTTTGAGTCATGGAGTCATTCAGTATATGTTTTATGCATATTTGTCTCTACAACTATCAAGTATAGATTATGAGACACGGGGAACTACCATATAAGATCTTATCTTATAGAATGAAAAATCAATTTATTTATAATATTCTTATGCATTCAAGATACATGATGTTTTCATTAATGGTACTTACATAATGACAATTCACTTATTCTCTTACATGCCCATGAATGATAGATTCCAACTGTAGTGGCAGCAACCCTTGCTCCGCACAATTCTAGCTTACTTCTTGGGTCCTGAAGTGGAGATCTCTATCTCCTTCTTCTTCCTAAGTTCCTCTATATAAACATTTTGATGCTCAGTAGTGGTAGAAAGGAGTGGGAACATACTCATAAGTGTCTAGGATAGTGATAGCGGTAGCACTTTCCTTCATTATTCACTTCTCCCTTTGCTTTCATCCCAAAAGACTTTGATTTCTGGTTAGATTTAGATCTATTCTTAGCTTTACCTTTTCCCTTGGAATTCCCTCTACTGATCATCATCACAGGTTTGTATTTGTCCTTCTTCATATGTGCTTTAGATGTCCTCAACATGCTAAGTAATTCTAACAATAGCTTGTCAAAATCATTCATGTTGTAGTTCATCAGAAACTAGCTGTATGACTCCAGTAGTGATGCATAATCACATATGTGGCCAACTCTTGACCCAAGGGAAATCCTAGTCTGGAAAGGTTCTTCACATACCCAATCAACTTGAATGTATGGGTACCTACTAGATCTCCTTCACCCAATATTGCACTTGAACAATGCCTTTGAGATCACATCTCTCTTATCTTTCCTGATCTTGGTACATGTTCTTAAGATGTGTTACCATCTAAATAAAATCCATGTTCTCATGCTGTATCTGCAACTCATAGTTCATTGACCACATCATCATGCACTTGACATCCTTGAAATCTTCAGAGTGCTTGTTGTAAGCATCCTTGTCAGCCTTAGGTGTGGTGGGAGTAGGCTCATCTGGCTTTGGTGTCTCCATGACATAGAGCTTGCACTCTTGATTGAGAACAATTTTCAATGTCCAGAACCAGTCATGGAAGTTGTTCCCATTCATCTTTTCCTTCTCAAGGACCATTCACAATAAAAACATGTTTGTATTTGCCATTAGATTCTTCAAAAGAAATTTTCAATTTTTGTCAAAATACTTTTTGATTTGATTGGTAATTTAGATAATATTAATAAGGCTTTTAGTTATTGCTCCCACTAGTTTGTTCAAATTGATAGACCTTGCTACCAATTTGGAAAATTTCTATGTACAAGCTTCTAGTGAGCCGAGATCCAAAATAATTAAATTATTACCCAGTAAACGTTGGCATCCATAACCAATCATTAAGGTGGGCAACATTTGCCAATTGCATCTCATGCAGCTCTTGGATAGATCATGTGCATAACTACTTGTCACAATCCATCTGTATGCTTCTAGGCACTTAAGCTCATTAAGGCCACCTAGTTAAGCCTAACCCATAAGCCAACATGATAACAATGCACCCTGCTTAGTAGGCCCACATAATTACCATCACAATTCCACGAGATAGATGGTGCAACATGCTTGGCGTGCCCGTGCTTGGTCGATCAATATTTTTATGTGTGCTATTTATGGAACTTCTAAGACTCAATATCTATTGACGTATTTCATATATAAATATATATACATATGCAATCACTACATAGTTATAGTATATACCATATACATTCCATCCACAAATGAAAAACATGCAATCAAAAATATACGAGTGATGATTATGGTCATAATGTTACAATTCTTTGGATCCATAAAGAATTGCTACCACCTAAGGTCCACATCACATGTAGAAACTTGTGCAGGCCCGACTAGTCATTTGAACCCTTTATTCGATTGGTTGGCCTTCAGGTCGGTCGATTGGTTTCCTTTGCTTGGTCGATTGGCTCTCAGATCAGGTGATTGGATGGACTCCTCCAGTCAATCGATTGGGCCTCCAGTCAATCATCTAGATCCTCCTATCATTGGGCTCCTCAGTCCTCCATTTTATTGACTCGACTCTCAGTTAGCCGACTCATCAAGTGTAGAACATCTTCTCACAATAAAACATAAATTAAAACTATACTAGTTCATATTATATTGTAAAAGGGAAAACCTCACGTTACATTTGAAGGGAAATTAGGAAGAAATAGAATTAATTTACATTTGGAAATGAGGGAAGAGGGTTGATATGCAAAATGAGTAACAATAGGAGAAAAACCAAAAAACCATGCACAAAGATCCACATGGGTTTTGGCCATAACCACACATACATCCCCCATCAAAACACTTTTAGCGCACTGCATATATATCATATATCATATATACATATATATATGTATGTATATATATGGATAGTATGTGGTATTTAATAGTATATGCACATTAATCAGTTTAATATTCACATCATATGCATTAAAATAAATCCAATGACATCAATTTAGATCTCTGATATACCATAAATTGATGTGGCTCTGATACCACTGTTGGGGAATAAGGACGACAAATAAGGCATTAGAAACAATAACTTTTTCCCCTATTCCTTTATCCAATAGATCCCTTCAACAACAATGTATATAGGAAAAGGGTTTTGTGAGAATGTATCTTGTCTTGGAGCAAGTCTAGTGAAAATCCTTGCAACATGTGCTTCTTCTTCATGCAACACTAGAATAGTCATCAACAACAACCTCCTGGTGTAAAAAGACAGACAATAGTTGATGGTGTTCTCCTAATGTAATGGAGATGGAATCCACACCTCTATGTAGTCCACACAGACCACCATGAACTCCAAGATGTACTACCAGAGCCAACTATAAGGAGTTGTCATTTCGAACATCAATGTGCTAGCGTTGATTTTCTCTCTCGTGTTGTCTCTTCCTTGTTGTTTCTCCCTTTTATGGGTAAAACTTGCTAGATCTCTCTAGTTACCACAACTGGAGAGGACAACACTTTTCATAGAGTTTCATGTCCTCTAGAAGCCTTGACTATTTCTCTATTTATAGGAGGGTCATGGGCAGGGTATCTAGATCAATTGGGAGTTGATGAGACATGTTTTCATGAAATTATGGCTGTTGTGAATCATGAAGAAGTTGTTTCACTTTTGAAATGGTTGGTTCATATGTGAAATGGTCAGTTCAATACTTAAACCGATAGGTTCACATGTGAATTGGTGGATTCAAAACTCGAATTGTCTGATTCACTAAATTTCATATTTGCAAACACATTGGCTTTCAATGTGATGATTAATACACAACATGATGTCAACATGAATCATTGATCCAATCATACTGATCACTGAAATGGTTGTTTCACATTTGAAATGGTCAATTCACATTATGAAATGGTAGGTTACTTATGAACTGGCTGGTTCACTTTATGAACCGGTCAGTTCATATCTAATCTGGGCAGTTCAAATTCTAGTTCAGCCAATGTGCAACCAATGTTGTTTAAATAAAAAATGGAAACACTTTAGTATTCAAGTTAAACCATATGCATGAGTAAACTCCTTTTCGTGGTGCATCCTATGCATGTGACCCTATAGGTCCTGAGTTGCATTGGCAGTGAATGTTCATAATCAATTTATGACATCACAAGCATGAGCTCTATCTAGCAACACATCATTTATACCCAACTAATTGTAAAATTGGAGAACAACTTCAACCTACAATTTGTGATCAATGGTACCATGAGCATATAGTTCCTTTGTCTCTAATACATGGATCAAACTCGAGGAATGGAATCATCATCCTCTCAACATTCAATCCATGATCCTTGAACTAGAGAAGATTGTATGAGATGCATGTGAGCTCACATATCACATATTGAGTCACACACATATGGCCATACATTTCTCAGTCTCACTTATCAAGTGGCTAGGATATCAAACTCTTATAGGAGGGACAAATCCCATCTACATCACTCACCACTCAATCCCCATGTGTTACAATGCACCTGAGCATCACCTTCCTTGCAACCCTTATTCAAGGTCACGTTGGATAATGTCAAAATACATCGAATGACATGTGATGAGTGTAGTGACTTTAGGTCTAAGAACTAAAATCACCACTATCACTATGATAGCTGATTCTGACTACCATTCCATGGTATCCATGTATCACTCTCAAGGTGGATCTGTCCAATACAATGTTCTCTAACATTACCTATGTATTTTTTTTATATCACGTATCATGACTGATGAGATTATGTCATCAACCAACACACACTCTATTCTTATTTATTACTGTTGTCTATTTTTCTTCCATAGAAATATCTGAATAGGTATACATCATAAGAATGCATGTACTATTATCATACATATGATCTCATTGTTCAGGTCCTCAACCAGAAGACATATGTCATCCAGTGGCATCATTATTTAGACATCTACTATGTTTGTGTCATCATTTCATGATTGAGACAAACACAATAGACATAATTACCTTTATAAGTATCAAATCAAGTATATTATTCCCCATTACAATCATCATATTATGGGCTCTATGGGCACACATACTAACAAAAATTCCTTTATGAAAAAGCCAATTCAAATAATTAAAGACATCCCGGATAAGGCCATAAAGGATCTCTATGTACCTTGTGAATTTGTGGCCATGAACATCAATGATGATCTTAGATATATGTTCATCTTTGACTTTGCTTTCCTAGACACATTCCAATTCTTAATAGATGTAGAGTTTGTCACTATTCTTTTGAGGATAGGGAAGGAGACACTGATGTTCAAGTGTTCGATAGCCTAAAATGACCTATAATCCATGAAGAAGCCTTTTGGCTTGATTGCAATGATAAGTTGTCTGATATCAATAAATATTGTGAGATGTATGAAGATCCCTTACAGGTGGCCTTGGTTTGTTTAGAAGTTTCAAATTTTAATGACTCAAAAGTTGAACAATGTTGAGTACATCTGGATACTTATGAAGAAAAACTTGATGCCCTATTTGAAGACCTGGAGGATGTTTTAATTGTTAATAATAAGGGAACATCCCTAAAGTGCCCAAAGTTGAAGCTATGCCTAATGGACTTTATGTTTTTCTTGATGATTTCTAGACATGTCCCATGATTATAATTTTTGATCTAACACAAGAACAAGAAGACATATTGTGATAGAGATCAGATAATAGATGTCAACCTTTAGGTACAAGATGAAATACTTGACATGTACTAGATAAGAGATGTGCATATAGAAGGTCCCCAATGGGGAGGATTACAATTCATCTGGGGACCCTTAATTTAGATTGAACCAAAATATGAAGGAGGTCATCCAGATAGAAGTAATGAAGATACATGTTTATGGGATCATATATCCTATCTCAAACTCTCTATGGGTGAGTCCAGTATAAGCATTTCCCAAGAAGGGTAGTAATACATTAGTACTAAACTAAAATAATGAGCTAATCCCTACTCACATAGGCATAAAGTGGAGAATATGCATTGATTACCACAAGATGAACAAAGCCACAAGGATCGATCATTTTTGTCTTCCCTTGATGAAGTTTTTGAGTGTATGGAACATCAACAATTTTTCTTATATATTGATTGACATTTCATGTTCTATCAAACCCCAATCGATATGGATGATCAAGAGAAGACCACTTTGATTTTTCCATTATGCACATTAATTTAGAAGAATATTGTTTGGACTCAGCAACACCCCAACTACATATCAAGTTTTCATGGAAGCCATCTTTGCATGACTAAATAAGACTATTATGGAGGTGATAGTGGATGCTTTATTTTCCAATGGAGATTCATGGTGATTCTTTTTTGAATCACGTTTCTCTTGCACTGGCAATGTGAAGATAAAATTAAGTGCTGCATTGGGAGAAATGACAATTCATGGTGAAGGAGGGTATAGTCCTGGGCACATGGTGAGTAGTAGAGGAATTGAAGTGAATTGAGGAAAATATTATAGTTAAAGAAAAGTTAGCACCACCACTATGTGAAGGAGGTAAGAGCACCTCACATGCCATACATGATTCTATAGAACATTCAAAAAAGATTTCTTAAAGATTGCAAAGGTTCTCACCTATTTATTCCTAGCAAATGCTGAATTTATATTTGATTCACCATGCATAGACATCTTCAAGAACCTAAAGGGCACTCTAATTTCTAAAATATTCAGAGGGGAGGTGACTAGAGAAAATCTTATTGTATATACATCTGAAAGCACAATGTTGGTTAATAACAACTTGCTTAAAAGAATATTATAGAAGAAAGAGTAATGAAAGTAATGAACAATGTAGGCAAGGGCAAAAGACATAAGATGTAGAGTAGATACATCCAAAATGATGTTAGTATCGTACCAAGTTGTTTCCAACCAAGACTTTTCACCTATATTTTGTTAGTAAAATACATATGACTAATCCTACTACTTAAGTAGTAATGATTTATAGCTAGACACTACTCATTGCTCATGGATCATAATATTGATTATAAATCCATTGTTAACATAGTATGGTGCCTACAGTGTCACACACATAGAGATAGCTTGAAGAAAGGCTAATTTGGAACTCATTTTGATTGTTAAAATAAATCTAGGAACCTAAGAGTCATTTATTAGGACCTAAATAAAATATATACCTTGACTTCAGAAATACTTTTACAAATGTTAGGGAGTCCACAGCCTGGCCAGATAGGGATTAGGAAACCCTGACTTCCCACTCCTCTGTATATATGATATGAGAGGAGGCCTTTAGGGCATGCATTCAGATTTACTCATTATTCTACAAGGTTTTAGAATCCCTAAGAGTGACCTGGAGATCAAAAGAGGGAGAGGAGGAGACTAGCAACTCCATTCTTCTTTGACCAATGGTTTAGATACCACAGAGACACATTCACACAGTGGATTCGTTCCAACAGAAGATCTTAACTGACATCATTCAAATCAAGGTGATGGAGGAACGGTCCAATACACTACATGCATGGAAGGTGAAATGATGTGATCCATCAGGCACACAAATCAAGTAAGGGTATCCCTGGTGGAATGATGTGATCCACCACCTACGGCGTGTAGATTGAGACAGAGAACCTCTATGGAAAAACTTTATGATCTTCCACACAGAACCATGGAAGGCCAGTGTGATTGGACAGAGGTGATATCACAGTCAGATATAGTGTCTAAAAATCCATCTCTATGACCTTGGGATCTATGCAAATCAGCTATGGATTCCTACAATCTGCCACTAAAAATCACTGACGGGTTGCAGCGATTCGATAGTAGAAAAACAATTTTCTACATGCATACCCAGATGACTCCTAGAGTGTCAGAAACCCCAGAAAGGAGTTATGATTGCGGATACAAGGAGATTCTGTTGAGGTGTTGATTAGAGGGTATAGATCTACATTAAGAATTACAAGTTGAATAATTGGAACCTCTTCCACAATAAAGTATAAATTTGTAAACCCTAAACTGGTTTTCTTTGTTTAGATGGATCCTAATCAAAGGACATTGGTGAAAATTTAATTCCTATGCATTTTTTGCTCCCAAAATCCTACATTTCTATTATAAATATGTTTAACTCTCTTTACCATATTTAACAATAATGAATTGAGTTTTGTCACTAGACGATGATATCACACATAATTCATATCATGAAGCAAGTTCAGTTAATGAGAATGTCCCAATCAACATCACCATAATCATATTATAGTATGATAATATATATATATATATATATATATATATATATATATATATATATATATATATTTGCAAATCTAAAGTGATGCCTCAAAATAGTTTTGTTAGGTGTTTACTACATGATTATGGACAAATCCTATTGTGATTTCTTTTATTACATGTGGTTGATTGCTTGTGATTCTTAAGATGTCTTGCATGTCATACCTTCTCTTATGATACCAAATGTACAAATTACCACCTTATTACTAATGAAACCTATTTTAGGGCTTCATCTTGTGTCTTTTTGCACTACTATCATATCTAAACATTGTTAGAATGCAAGTGATTCCCCTAATATGTATTTTTTTTTTCAAATTGATTTATGGATGGTGTTTTCATGTTTTATATGTACTTTGAACACTAATAGCTAGAAGAAAGAGATGATGGTTGAATCTAGGGTTTCCCTAGGCTTGGAGGAGCCCAAAATGAGGCCAAAACCACTCCCAACCTACCCCAAGTGGTCAAAGAATATTTTGAAGAAATAACCTATATGATTGTCAAATTCAAGACACAAATGCATGGCAAGGACTTAAAAATGGCCGTGCTACTAAGGAATGGCCATTTTGGCAGATGCCCCAAGTAGCAAAACCTTCAAAAAATCACCCAGTTGGTTAAAAAGGCCATTCTAGCCAAAACAACGGTGCTAGCAAATCCCAGCACGGCCGTGCTACCAATCCCAAAAACCCATAATTCCCCTATTCATTCTATTTTTCCAGCACAATCGTTCCCATAGACCATGACCATTCTATTCGCACCCCACCACTGTCATGCTACCCAGCATGGCCGTGCTACCTGAAAATCTACCCAAAATTTCTACCCCCACTTAACCTAGTGCCTCTCCACTACCTTTGTATACATGGGTGGTGGATGGGGGATGAGGTTAGCCTAACTAGCTTCCTAAGCTCCCTCTACCTACTCTAGATCATTCATTTCCATCTCCCTTGCATTCAAAACCTCCACCTATCATTTCCACCCCATTTCCACCATAGAAACCTAGTTTACTAGGTTTTCTACCATAATCCCTTTCATTTCCATGCTCTTCACCCACCTTGGAGGTGGGATGTCATTCTACAACAGCTAGGAGGTGAAGAAGAAGCTACTTGGAGCTCCATGGATTCTTATCCCTTTCTTCTCATTTATTTTCTCTTTTGTATGAACATGTATAGCTAAGCCCCTAGTGGTGGGCTGTTTGGGGTTAAAATGTGACTTTGATACCATGTTGGGGGAAAATAACTTGGTTTGAATATATTTTCATTCTATGATGATATCCTCTTGTTTCTATCTCATTTCCCATTATCTTGCATGTGGTTTGTGGTTTCTAACATAAATCGCTTATTTTGTGATACTCGATGTCACTTAGCTTTTAGGAGAAAATGGAACATATGTAGAAATCTTAGGAATGGCTCCTAGGTCAAATTAATGGATCCCTATCTATCCCCCTTTGTTCCTACATACAATTCCCTTCTCCTACAGGTAGGTGTGAGATCTAAGTAGCTAGTGTAAGTGTGAATAGTGCAATTGCCTATAGTTACCTAAAGGCTAGATGGAAAGTAATATGGGGTGAAACACCCTCAACTCTACTCCCATTCCTACCCTTGGCTCTCAATTGTCCTAATACAACTTACCCTAGAAACCTAGGCTTGCCAAGTCCTATTAGAATTACACCTAGCCCTAGTTCTTCTACTAGTAGCATAGGGTATATTCCAATAGCACTTTCTTTGTTGTTTGGTCTGGTAATCTAGATTGAAATATGAGAATTGCATGCTATGTTATCCATCTCCCAACTAATATCAAGTTTTATTCCCAAACGGCCCACCTATCCATCTTTTTGCTTAAAATCCACCTTTTCCATTTAGCTTGTTAATCTTAGTTTAGTTAATTGCCTTTGTTACTTCTTAGTTAATTGCTTAGTTCTTGATAGTTAGCTATTTCTTAAGTAGTTAGGGCTCTTTTGAGCTTACTTGTGTTAATTTAGTTATCTAGTGATAACCTAGGCTCTTGCTTGTCTTATTTCTTAGCTAGCCTCATAGTTGATAAACTGCCTTGCTAGTGTAGTGTAACTCCTTGCTCTAGTTTAGTTACTTGTCTTGTCTATTTCTTAGTCTTAACTTGCTTAGGGTAATCTATGGTTTCTATTAATCTAGTTTCCTTCTTGTTGTTAATTACTTGCAATCATATCATAATCAACAAAAACCAAATTTAAACCCTCAAATCCTACTCTCCTCTTTAGGAACAAAGCTAACATTGACCTATCTCTAGTGCCCCCTCTCTCCCAGAGGATCAACCCTAATCTTGCCACTTGCCTATACTACAACATAACCTTATGCACTTGTGGATACATGTGATTAGTTAATCCTGTGTGTTGGACTAGGTCCATATATAATATTTGAAAGATCCATCGTGTGTTTATGTTCCCTTAGGGTTGCATCTAGTCACCTCCTAGTTGGCTAGTGTGTGAACTTGAGAAGATCACACCAAGCTTTCTGGCAACATTGCCTGGGATAAAAAGTGCCATAGCTACCTAGTAGTTGTGGTGTTGACTCTTCCCTTTGGCACCGTCTTTTGCCAGTTTGTTTTGTCTGTGTTTGAGAAACACACCAAGCTTTTTGGCGCCGTTGCCGAGGAGTAGAGGTGCTCGACCTAGCTAATTAGTGTATCTTATCTTTTCCTACTTCCCTCACCATTTCTATTCTTTATTCTTTGTGTTACTTTTGCATCTTGGTTTGCTAACTTGTCCTCTTTTATTTGCTTGTGCCTTGTGCATGTGACAAGCAACCCTTTGAAGTCAAGATGGTAGATTGAGATGCACGATACCCTTCAATCCCTCAACCACCCTACATGATGTAGATGTTTGAAGACATGCTAGATCTCATGAAGATTCATGTATGAGGTTCTTCTCATCCTCTGCCAACTCCATGGTTCTTTGTGAAGACATGGTTCTACAATCCTATGGCATCCAGAACAACCAAGCCTCCATGTCAAGCTCATAACTTCAGAATGGAGAATTCGTCCAAACCTTTCATAAGAGCAACAAGGAGACCAAGATTCAAGAGACAACTCAATGATTGAAGAAGAAGTTCTTGAGAGGTTAAGAAGCATTGATGAAGGGAAGACAAAGGTGTCCTTTCATGGAAAAACCATTAATCGGTGTGAGAAAAGGATGGATGAGATTTTCCTTTCACTTGCCCTTTGTGAGGAGGGAAGACCCCATTCCCAAATCATGGCTAACGCAAACAATGCAAATGGTTCTACGGGTGCTCCTTAAGACATCTATACTCCACCACAAGGGAATGTATCTACCATGCAACAATATCAAGCTCCCCCTACCCCTTTTGCTCCACCATGTCCTCAACCTTCATACAACTTCCAACACACCTCACAACCACCACCACAATATCAACCACAAGAACCACCCCCATGATCGGCCTAAATCGCGCGTCCTAAATTTTGAGGCGGATTTGAGGTAGTCGAGCTTTTACATTTATAATACCGAATCCTTCTAGGCCCCCACAACTTTGTTTATGGGGTCGAAGTAGATATACGGGGTCGAACACAGGGACAAGGGGGGTAGTGTTGAGAACCCAGAATCGACACGCTACACTCCGGCAGGTAAAAGAGATTGTAAATTCTCCAGAAGGGAAGCGTAAAGATGTCACAAACAAAACAAGAAAACTATCTCCAAGTGGAGTTACTAGAAAGATTTAAGGTTTTAAGCATTTAGCAGTTTTTTAGGGGTTTTCATGCAACAGAAACTGAAAGATAACACTAGAGCTAGAGCAAGGTACGAAGGATAACACTACTGCAAAACAAGCGGCACTAGTAACACCCTGCACCCCTCCTCTCAGAGCGGGCACCTCTAACCAAGCCTCGGCACCCCTCTCGAGGTTGCTGGGCTCAAAGTTAGAATGAAATGTTACTCAAACAACTCCGTTCCAGGCACTCTCATACTCCGGAATCAGACCAAACACTAGAGCCACAACACAACTCTCGAAGTTGTTGCGACGGGAAAACACGATTCGGTAGCTACGCGAAACGCGATCCAAAACATGCAAGCTAGAGTTCGGATATCAAACATAGCAGTCATCCAACATATTGCACCAAGCATAGAGCAACAAGTAATTAAGCATTTCCATTTCTATAAACACTAAAGGTCTTAATTACAATGCAAAAGTAAAGGAATTTAAATACAATAATTAAAGATATGTGTCACCTTCTTGATGTAGAAGGACGACAGGCTGCAGTAACCATCCCGCCCGATATCGGACAGGGGCCTAGCCCGATACAGCCGTGTCGGGTGGCACGCTTTCTCAAACGGCACACCGCGACGGGCGACTGCATCGCTCAAGGACCTGGTCGATACGCTCAAGTCGGGCGGTACACCCTCTCGGGCGACACGCCTGACGGGCGAAGCGTATCGGGTTCGTTATCGTGTCGGGCATGGAGCTGCGTATCCTATTGCCAGGCACTGGTGTCGGGCAGTCGTGTCGCATATCTACATCGGCCGATATCGGCTCCCAGTGTCGCCCGGTACAGTCCTAGGTGAACTAGTCCCCTCCCTCTCGGGATGAGGAAGAGCTCACCTAGTGTCGCCCGGTACAAACACTAGAGCACGATACTCTTGCTCTCGCAGTCTCCTCCGAAGATCACTCGACTCTCCGAAACCTGAAGTGACCAAGCTTGTCCGAATTGTCTAAGCTGTCTTTTCTGCTCCCTGTAGCTGCTATTTATAGGCAGCTGGTCGTGAGAAGATATGGTGCTCGAAACGCCACGTGTCCTGCTTTCCGCCGTTCAGTTGGTGGTCGGCTGACGCTGGTATCACCCGGTATCGCTCGGCATAAGGAGGTCGGCTATCGGGCATCGAGGCGAGAGGCGCCTGCCGGTGGGTGGCTGATATCGCGTGACACATAGAGTAGTTGCGGCGTGCTCGGCTCCCTGTCGGGTACAGAGGCGTGTCGTCCATCGGTACCCTATCGCGCGACATTCTTGCGTCGTGCGTCGTCGTATCGCGCAGCCCCGCCGGTCAGCGTGTGTATCGGGCGTCAGGGGGGGCGAGACATCCTTGGACTTATTTGCGGGCCGGAACGGCCTTATTGGTGCTAAATGGGCCAAAATAGGAGGAAACTCTGCAAAAGATGGAAATATTGGACTGAGAGCATTGCTTGGCTAATTATTTCAAAATTGCATATAAAATAGAGGAAAATGGCAGAAAAGGGCAGTTTTGATAACAGAATAAAGGCCAAAAACGTCACGAAAATTGGTGTTATCAACTCCTCCAAACTTAGCTTTTTGATTGTCCTCAATCATTATTTAAACTTTATTTGGCGATGCTTCTTCTTGCATAGTATGCTTCTCAGGCTAAGATGTAAAACAAGTATCGTAATGCCTTTAGAGATAATGCTGCCTCATTACGAATAAAAGACTTCGTCTTTCTTGCCTTATTGTTTAAGTAAGATTATTCTCTACAGCTTCGGCGAGACATTGTTGTATGATTCCGAAGTTAGCTTCCACACCAAACAGCTTTATTTTTGGGGCAGAAAGTTGTGTATAGGGTAGTCTAAGGCTTTTTAGGTTTTTTTCTTGTTTCCCATCGGTCCATCCAGGTAAGGGTCTGTTAACGGGCAAGTGGTCCCTACAGTCCAAGCCAGTTGTCTTTAGAGCAGTGATTTCACATCCTACGTACCACAGCCCCGGATCTACCATGCCTAAAGATGGGTACTTTTGGGAAACAAGTGTGTGTATATTTTTTTTCTTTTATTGGGCACAACTCTCATTCTTTTATTCACGCTCATAAGGCTTCTCTCTCTTTTTAGGATTTTTGTCTGGTAAGGGGAAACAAAGAGATTCTTGCTGTTTGGCAGCTTTTTCCTTCTCCATACTCGTCTCTTAGCTGTTTGCGAGATTATTATATTTTTCGAAATTTTTGACATGGCAAAACATATTCTTTTGTTCATTTGAAGCAGCACTATCAAAAAGATATAACAGGACTTGCGTTATATTTAGCACAAAGAAAATAAACTTGGCAAGCAGTTGCATCAGGGTTTTTACTAATATAGCGACTTTGTACATATGCATGGGAACAAAATAAGCATAATTTCAAAAATTTTTATATGAGCAAGGGTGCAAGTACATGCTATAGGGGAAAAGCAAAATGGCACAAGAGAATGTTTATACCTCCTTCACTGGTACATGGGTACCCCCCCAAACTTATCCAATACTCTGTCCCAGAGTAGTGAATAAGAGGGTGAGTTCATGTTAGTCCAGTGAAGGTTATTTAGCGGGTTCGCTTGTGCCTTGTAGAAGCTGCAATATGCTTCTTTGCTGCCACCTCCTTCTTTTTCATTTGGAAACAGCTTCGACAAGTGCGGGCACTTGTGGCTGCTTCCCCTTTATTAAGTAGCTGGAACTGGGATGCCCAGGTTCCCTCTGGAGGTCGTCGGCAAAGCGCTTTCTAAGCTCAGCCTCCGCTTTATTTCCCAGCTCAGCCGGAACACACACAATGGCTCTCAGTAGACGGAGAGCTCTTATGCTGTCTCGGCAGTCACCAGGGCTGTACTCGTGCTGTCTCTGTAGTTGGCCCCAGGCTACTACAGAAGACAGGCTATGCTAAGGAAACGAGCCTCTTTCGAGGCTACCTAATCAAGGAAATTTCCCCTTGCTCATTTTTTGGTGGTTTGTGGCCCGTTGTGACGTTTCTGTCCGACAGTTGCTGCTTCAGCTGCGGCCGTCATTCTGCCTGTTATCAAGTTCATTAATCATTTAAAATGTTAGATAGGAAAAAGAAACTCGATAAACTTATTACAATCTCCGGGTATTGTCCATCAAAACAAAAGGTCGAGTTGATATAAAATTGGGCAATACGAGGTTGCCGCGCGATACAACTTGCCACACGACACTGGTGTATCGGGCGACAAGCATGTCAGGCGGCAAGGTCACATGAAACTAAAACTTGATAGCAAGACGTGAAAAGCATTGTGCCCGATATGGGTATATCGGCCGATAAAGAGCAACTTCTCGACGGGACGTCATATGAGAAAAATGTGTCGCCCGATATGATGTGTCGGGCAGACACCGTCGGCTATTGTGTCGTGCTTACTGCGTCGGGCGATACAAAATTGTCAGTGAGCGATAGGAAAAACACGTGTCGGGCGATAAGCCTATCGGGCTATACCTTTGCTCATAGGAGCCATCGCCCGATACCACGGTGAAGGCAGCTGGCCGACACGGGAGCAAAAAGGGGGGGGCTACTGCATGCGTTACAGGTGGCTAAAATGAGTAAAGCGTGACAACCCGACACGGTAAAACCTCCGTTCTTAATTATAGCCGGCTCGGCCGGGTGCGAAACAGACATCTCTGAGGTGCGCGTCGGCCAACGGGTCAGGCGGTTCCTGAGACGATGGCCGTATCAGCCTCATTAAGGGCATTTATTCTCCTGCATGATATGGTGCATGCCGTCCGGGAATGCCAACCGTCACGGCCGTTGCGATGCCCGAGAGACCAAGACCCGGTACGGGCGGTCCTGCGCGCCAGCTGAGCGGCTGCCCAACATGGTTAAAATAGGCGGGCGAAAAACTAAAACCTAAGAGCAGAAACAACGATTAAAGGGCAAAACATCATCGGCCAAGGGTTAAGCCTTTCACCTCAGAAAATACTACAGCGGTGGCCCATAAAATAGGAGAGTCAGTGCGCTCGGCGCGTGCACCGACTCGGACCTTATTACATGCCATAATGTTTGTTTTTGCAAAGAATAGGAAAAATGCATCCTACTCTATGAAAGAAAGAAAAACTCAGGCTGCCTCCTGAGGAGCGCTGAAGTTTGCGTCGCCAGCTCGACCGGCGTGGGATCATTTTGTTCAACCCTTGACTGTGCCCATATCTTGCAGGTCGATCTCTGCTCTTCTGACAAAGGCCTCATCCTCATAGAATCTTTTCACCCTGTGCCCATTCACTTGAAATACTTTGGTCGGATCGTCCTTGTCGTAAAGCTCCATCATTCCGGATGGGTATATTTTTGACACGGTAAACGGTCCTGACCATCTCGTTTGTAACTTCCCAGGGAAGAGATGAATAGAGGACTTGTATAACAAGACTTTATCCCCCTCACTTACATCTTTTCTCCTGAGGTGGGTGTCATGCCACAATTTTGTTCTCTGTTTGTAGATTTTTGCATTTTCGTAGGTGTTCAATCTCAACTCTTCTAGCTCTTGAAGCTGCAAAACCCTCTTTTCTCCTGCTTTGTCGAGGTCCATATTTAGGAACTTGATTGCCCAAGGGGCCTTATGTTCCATTTCCAAAGGCAGGTGGCAGAACTTTCGGTAGATAAGCCGGTAGGGGGTGGTTCCGATGGGCGTCTTGTAAGCAGTTCGGTAGGCCCAAAGCGTGTCGTCAAGCTTCATGGACCAGTCCTTCCTTGTTTGGCTGACAGTTTCCTCCAAGATCTGCTTGATTTGCCTGTTGGAAACCTCTACCTGCCCTGACGTCTATGGGTGGTAGGGTGTGGCAATCTTGTGCCTTACTCCGTACTTGCGCAGGAGTGCTTCAAACTGCCTTTCCCCGAAGTGTGACTCTCCGTCGCTTATAACTGTGCGCGGGACACCGAAATGAGGAAAGATGGTCTTCTCGAAGAGCTTGATAACCGACTTGGCGTCGCAGGTTTGGGTGGCTACCGCTTCCACCCACTTTGATACATAATCCACTGCCACGAGTATGTACTGGATACCCCCGGGATGAAGGGAACGGTCCCATGTAGTCGATCCCCCATACGTCAAATATTTCTACTTCTATCCAGCTTGCCATTGGCATCTCATTCCTCCGTCCTATGTTCCCCGTAAATTGGCACTCCTTGCAAGTCTTCACAAATTGTGCGACATCTTTAAATAATGAGGGCCAGTAGAAACCTGGCTGTAGCACCTTCGCTGCTGTTCTTTTGCTACCCAGGTGACCACCGTAGGGGGAGGCGTGGCATTGCTTCAGGATGTCCGCAGTTTCTTCTTCTGGGATGCATCTCCTGTATAAGTTATCAGCGCACCTTCTGAATAGGAGAGGATCATCCCAGTAATAGTTCTTGGCGTCCGCGAATAGCTTCTTTTTCTGGTTGTACGTGATTTCAGGAGGCAGTTCTCCACAAGCAAGATACTTGCAGATGTCTGCAAACCAGGGTAGACTTTCTTCTTGAGCTCCGGCCAACATGAGGGCCTCGTCAGCGTAGTCATCGTTGATAGGTGGCCCTCCCCGTCTCTCAGTCACGATCCTTGATAGATGGTCATTGACCACATTTTCTGCGCCCTTCTTGTCGATAATTTCATGGTCAAACTCTTGGAGAAATAGGGCCCACCTCAACAGCCTGGGTTTCGCGTCTTTCTTTTGCATCAAGTATTTTATTGCCCCATGATCTGTGTATACTTTGACTCTTGCTCTGACGAGATACGACCTGAACTTATCAAACGCGAAGATGATAGCGAGCATCTCCTTTTTAGTTGTTATGTAGTTTACCTGAGCTTCGTCCAACGTGCGACTAGCGTAGCAAATCACATGGTGCTTTTTGTCTTTCTGTTGCCCCAGGACTGCTCCAACTACGTAGTCGCTAGCATCGCACATCAGCTCAAAAGGTAAACCCCATTCTGGCGCTTGAAGGATAGGTGGTGATATTAAAGCGTTTTTAAGGGCCTGAAAAGCACTTAGACAATGGTTAGAGAAAACAAATTCAACGTCCTTTACTAGAAGATTGGACAGCGGTTTGGAAATCTTTGAGAAGTCCTTGATGAATCTCCGGTAATATCCCGCGTGCCTGAGAAAGCTTCGCACCCCCGTCACAGATCTTGGTGGAGGAAGCTTGGATATTGCTTCAACCTTACTTGCGTCCACTTCGATCCCACACTTCGAGATCTTATGCCCGAGGACGATGCCCTCCCGCACCATGAAATGGCATTTTTCCCAGTTTAGAACTAGGCTGTTCTCCTCGCACCTTTGAAGAACCAATGACAGATTCTTCAGACAGCTATCGAAGTCCTTCCCATAGACAGAAAAATCGTCCATGAAAACTTCTACGATGTCTTCTAGAAAATCTGAGAACATCGATATCATGCATCGCTGAAAGGTGGCGGAGGCGTTGCAGAGTCCGAAGGGCATCCTTCGGAAGGCATAAGTGCCGTAAAGGCAGGTGAATGTTGTTTTCTCTTTATCGTCAGGAAAGATGGGTACCTGGTAAAAACCTCTTTCTTGACGACCTCCTTGAGCATCTGGTTCATCTTCCTCTGGGGTTGAGCCAGAGGCTTGGCTGATTCATCTAAGCTGATGCGATGCATGCACAGGGCGGGGCTAAGGTCTTTGATATCCTCTACTGAATATCCTATAGCCCCCCTGTGGAGCCTTAACTCCTCAAGGAGTCGATCTAGCTAATTGCTTGAAAGATTGGCGTTTACAATGACAGGGTTTCTCTGCTCTCCGTCCAAGAACTCGTACTTCAGGCCTTCAGGCAACACTTTTAACTCTGGCTTCGGTCTGGGTACCTCCTCTCGAGGCTCACCTTTGAGGGAGGCATACCTTGCAGACTCCACCACCTCATCTTCTTCTTGGAAATCTTTGTCAGAAAGGTCGAAAAGGTGGAGATACCTCGTGACTTCAGGATCTTCGAGGTCGGGATCCTGACTACTTATAACCCTTGCGAGGGGGTCCACTGTCTGGATATCCTCCTCTATTTCCTCACAGAATTTATTGTAGCTATCTGCGAAACATGCTGATTCAGCCAGGGAAGGGTTTCTCATGATATCCTTCAACTTGAAGTCAATATGGTAATTTCCAACCCTCAAAGTGATTATCCCCTCGGAGACATCAATCAACGCTCTTCCTGTTGCCAAGAAAGGGCGTCCAAAGATGATCGGGCAATGGGGGTCTTCAGCCGTGTCGATAACAACCATGTCACAGGGGATGAAGAAATTTCCAACCCTGATCGGCACATCTTCGACAATGCTGACAGGTCTCTTGAAGGTGTGGTCTGCTAGTTGGATCCGCATGTTGGTTTGAACCATGTCGGTCAAACCCACCCTTTGTGTGAAACTTAGGGGCATGAGGCTGATGCTTGCTCCCAAGTCTGCTAGACCCTTGTGCTCGACGTTGTCTCCTACGGCGAACGGGATTGTGAAAGCTCCGGGATCCCTTCTCTTATTTGGCGTGTCGGGCTTCAAGAAGGTGGAGGAGGCGGAAGCTAGATACGCTATCTCTATCCTTCCTCCCCTTCTCTTCTTTGTGATAAGGTCCTTGAGGAACTTGGCATACATAGGCATATCTTCCAATGCATCAAGGAAGGGGACTTCAAGATGCAGTTTCCTGATCGAGTCCATGAACCTCTCATGACGCTTCTTCAGATTTGCCTTTATCAGCTTATACGGGAACGGCGGCCTTGGGGCGTAAGGATTCCTCCCACCAGGTGGCTCATCGGAAGGCTTCTTTGCAGGCTCTTGAGCTTCTACCTGTCCACCTTCACCCTCTGCTGGAATAGTGCTCTCAGACCTCGGTTCAGGTTACGGTTTGGCTTCAACTGTGCGCTCCACCGTCTTCCCGGACCTTAGTACCACCATTCTGGCGGTTTCCGGGTAGGAGAGTGTCTTACCCACAGGATTCTTCATCACTGCTGCCATTTGGGCCAATCGTTGATTGACTTCCCATTGGCGCATCTACAGACTCGCCATCTGGTGTTTCATGGAATTCTGAACTCCGGGGCTGGGAAGCGTATCCTGTACCAGCTTGCTGATAATGGTATCCTGTCTCTTTATGTAGGCGGAAAGCTGACCAACCAAGCTGGGTTGGCTCACCCTCTCGCCTCTGCCCTGACATTCACCTTCAGGAAGAGACTGCTCACTACGAGACATGATATCAAAACTCAGTGGAGCAGGTCAGCTTTCAGGGTTCTTGCAAGAGCATATAAAAAAATCAAGTTAGAAAATTGAATTGTTTATCTTAGGCTAAGAATAATAGTAAGGAGAAAGAAAAAGAAAAAGGGTGTTGTCAAGCTCGTTTCCAAGCTTGAGGCATAGGAGTGTAGTTAGTGGATTCGGATTCGTCTACAATACCGTTTTTGTCTCCTCCCCGGAAACGGTGCCAAAAAGTTGACCGGCCTAAATCGCGCGTCCTAAATTTTGAGGCGGATTTGAGGTAGTCGAGCTTTTACATTTATAAACCCGAATCCTTCTAGCCCCCCACAACTTTGTTTACGGGGTCGAAGTAGATATACGGGGTCGAACACAGGGACAAGGGGGGTAGTGTTGAGAACCCAGAATCGACACGCTACACTCCGACAGGTAAAAGAGAATGTAAATTCCCCAGAAGGGAAGCGTAAAGATGTCACAAACAAAACAAGAAAACTATCTCCAAGTGGAGTTACTAGAAATATTTAAGGTTTTAAGCATTTAGTAGTTTTTTAGGGGTTTTCATGCAACAGAAACCGAAAGATAACACTAGAGCTAGAGCAAGGTACGAAGGATAAAACTACTGCAAAACAAGCGGCACTAGTAACACCCTGCACCCCTCCTCTCAGAGCAGGCACCTCTAACCAAGCCTCGGCACCCCTCTCGAGGTTGCTGGGCTCAAAGTTAGAATGAAATGTTACTGAAACAACTCCGTTCCAGGCACTCTCGTAATCCAGAATTGGACCAAACACTAGAGCCACAACACAACTCTCGAAGTTGTTGTGACGGGAAAACACGATTCGGTAGCTATGCGAAACGCGATCCAAAACATGCAAGCTAGAGTTCAGATATCAAACATAGCAGTCATCCAACATATTGCACCAAGCATAGAGCAGTAAGTAATTAAGCATTTTCATTTCTATAAACACTAAAGGTCTTAATTACAATGTAAAAGTAAAGGAATTTAAATAACAGAATTAAAGATATGTGTCGCCTTCTTGATGTAGAAGGACGGCAGGCTGCAGTAACCATCCCGCCCGATATCGGACAGGGGCCTAGCCCGATACATCCGTGTCGGGCGGCACGCTTTCTCAAATGGCACACCGCGACGGGTGACTGCATCGCTCAAGGACCTGGTCGATACGCTCAAGTCGGGCGGTACACCCTCTCGGGAGACACGCCTGACGGGCAGAGCGTATCGGGTTTGTTATCGTGTCGGGCATGGAGCTGTGTATCCTATTGTCGGGCACTAGTGTCGGGCACTTGTGTCGCGTATCTATATCGGCCGATATCGGCTCCCAGTTTCGCCCGGTACAGTCCTAGGTGAACCAGTCCCCTCCCTCTCGGGATGAGGAAGAGCTCACCTAGTGTCGCCTGGTACGAACACTGGAGCACGATACTCCTGCTCTCGCAGTCTCCTCCGAAGATCACTCGACTCTCCGAAACCTGAAGTGATCAAGCTTGTCTGAATTGTCTAAGCTGTCTTTTCGGCTCCCTGTAGCTTCTATTTATAGGCAGCTGGTCGTGAGAAGATATGGTGCTCGAAACGCCACGTGTCCTGCTTTCCTCCATTCAGTTGGTGGTCGGCGGACGCGGGTATCGCCCGGTATCGCTCGGCACAGGAGGTCGGCTGTCGGGCGTTGAGGCGAGAGGCGCCTGCCGGTGGCTGGCTGATATTGCGTGGCACATAGAGTAGTTCTGGTGTGCTCGGCTCCCTGTCGGGTAAAGAGGCGTGTCGTCCATCGGTACCCTATCGCACGTCATTCTTGCATCGCACATCGTCGTATCGTGCAGCCCCTCCAGTCAGCGTGTGTATCAGGCGTCAGGGGGGGTGAGACAGTCTTGGACTTATTTGCGGGCCGGAACGGCCTTATTGGTGCTAAATGGGCCAAAATAGGAGGAAACTCTGCAAAAGATGGAAATATTGGACTGAGAGCATTGCTTGGCTAATTATTGCAAAATTGCATATAAAATAGAGGAAAATGGCAGAAAAGGGCAGTTTTGATAACAGAATAAAGGCCAAAAACATCATAAAAATTGGTGTTATCACCCCATACCAACCACCTCCACAAAAACCACCATACGTTCCTCAAAATCCCAATCCACCACTACCACCAACACCACCACAACCATCACTTGCTCCCCCTCCTCCCCATGAGAAAGTGGATACAATTTCAATCTTGAGGTGTGATAAGGTTGTAGAGGATCTCAAAAAGGGAAGGAAGCAATTAGACAAAGATCATGATGGAGAACCCTACCACAAAGTCCTTGTGAGAGTATTAAGTGCACTAAAAATTCTACAATCCTACCAGATTTTGAGAAGATAATACCTTGTCTCCCACCTTACCTTGAGATGACATCACAAGTTCCCCAATTTCTGATCCAAGACATCCCAATGTGATATTTTTAGGTTTACAATTGTCCAAAAGGATGCAAACCCCTATCTTTGATTCCTATGAAGACCCATCATCAAGCAAAGCCCAACGTATGTGAGGTTCCATAAGGGTGTTTTCACCTTCAAGAAGAAGATGATAGGGAAGATGCCTAATGAGGTCATCCAAAATGAGCTAAAAGGTTTTGTTGATGAGGATTCTTACTTGAGACCTATAATGACAACCCAGAGGAGAGAAAAATGAAGAAATACACTTGAGAAACTCGCACAACCCTTGGGAGGAAGATCAAACAATGAAGGTATTTGAGAGGATTGCATATGATGAGGATAAAAACATTTTGTTTTTGAATAATGGTTAATTGATGAAGGAACAATGAGCCTAGCTGAAGGCTCTAAACTTAGCACTAGTGGGAGGCAACCCATGTTAGTTTGAGACTCTTTCTCTCAAGAACCTTTTTTTCTTCTTCATTACACTTACATTTTTTCCAAGAAACACACACACACTCTCTATATTTAATAGTTTTTCTATATGTGAATCATGTTAGTACATGTACAAGGAATAAAAGTTGATGCATAATGGGTCTAGCCATGAAGGCAATCAAAGTTGAAGAGAACATTGCAAATCAGTAGAAGAGCTATAGGAAGGATTCCAGAATGGCCATGCTACACAACACAACTGTGTAGCTGGAAAAATAGAATGGTCGTGTTGCTCAGCACGACCGTGGTGGTCCTACCCTACTCACCTAGTGCAACATTGATCACTCCATCTCTTTTTGGTTGTCGACCGTGACTCCATGACCTTTACCCTAATATTCTAAACTTTTATTTCATGTTGCAGACAACATGATTTAAAAGTTTGAGGTGGTAGGGTGGTAATCCCTTCCTTTATCACATTTTTATCTATGTACCCTGTGCTAAATTTTTGCAGGATGATCAAATAGTTTGACTAACTTTCAGACTTGCCTATCTTGACCTTGTGTGTCTGCTTGCATTCATGCATACATGTAGTTCTTTTCCATGCATTTTTGAGTAATTTTCATATTTTTGCTCTTTTTACCATTTCATGCCATGCATTGCATTTGCATGTAGATTTTGGTAATTTTTGTGTGTTGTAACAAGGATTTGCTGTTTTATGCTTTAATTTGCCTAAAGTAGGTTTAGATGTTATTAACATGCAAATTGGCACCATTTTGGCTAATTTTACCCAAATTTGGAACTCCTTGTCCAAAAGCTTGTTTCAACTTAAATCTCGAATTTTTTGAATTAAAAGTTGTTGATCTTTGACAAATACATGCCACATCTTTAGGTTGTATTGCTAAGTGGTCTTGATTGTTGACTTTTTACATGTGCATCACCTCTCCTATGTTTGTGAATGTTTTGGTTGAATTGTGAATTGAGCAAGTTATGAATGCTTAGGGCTTATGGAATCACATGATAAAAATATGAATCTCATGTTGTTCACTCATGTGGTGTGATATTATTTGATGAAGTGTTGGAATAGATTTTATGTGAAGAACCACACTAGTGACCCCACTTTGACTCGACTTTTCTTTCATCGCCTTCTTACCTCTACGCCTCAAGAAAGGATGCCAAAGTGCACATATACAAATGTGGCCACCTCCAAAAGTTTGGGGTGGCCACATCTACATCTCCCCACTTCACTCTCTCCACCATATGCCCTATCTACACAAAAGGCAAAAGAAAAGAAAAGAAGAAAAAAAAAGATGCTCCTGTTTAAGAGCATCTAAATAAAGAAAATTGAGATAGGAAACATCAAACCTAGCTCATTTTACCCTTTTTTTATAGCCATGTGCGTCATTTGGTGTGGCTTGAAGCATAAAATTGAATGCATGAAAGTGAAACAACACTCCTAGTCATCATTAATTGAATTACATGAAGGACATATGGAAAGCTTGTGTATTCTATGCTCTATATTCAAATTTTGTATGTTCAATTCTCTTTTCATGATTGGATTGTGAAAGTGGAGAGGAGAGAGGTAGAATACATGCACTTAGTCACTTCTAAGACCATTTAGTCAATGATAATCTCTTGCAATGCATTCTATCATTCTCGTTTAATCAAAAGAAACTAAAGAGAAAGATTAAGTTGGAGCATACTTGAGGACAAGTATGTTTTAAGTTTGGGGTGGTGATGAAGCCCCATTTTAGGGCTTCATCTTGTGTATTTTTGCACTACTAGCACATCTAAACATTGTTAGAATGCAAGTTATTCCCCTAATATGCACATTTTTGTCAAATGCACTTATGGATGGTGTTTGCATGTTTACACTAATTGATGGAAGTTAGAGATGATGGTTGAATCTAGGATTTCCCCAGGCTTGGAGGAGCCAAAAATGAGGCCAAAACCACTCCCAACCTACCCCAAGTGGTCAATGAATGTGTTGAAGCAATAACCTTCATGGATGATAAATTTCAAGATACAAATGCATGCAAAGACCGAAGAACGGTCGTTCTACCAAGGAATGGCCGTTCTGGCAGATGCCCCAAGCAGAAGAACCTTAAAAAAATCACCCAGTTGGCCAGAACAACCATTCTAGCCAAAACGGTCATGCTAGCAAATCCCAGCACGACCGTGCTACCAGTCCCAAAAACCCAAAATTCCCCTATTCATTCCATTTTCCACCACGACAATTCCCATCCACCACAGACATTCTACTCACATCCCACCATGTCCGTGCTACTTGAAAATCTACCCACTTTTTGTATTGCATTCCCTATTCTACCCCCCCCCCCACTTGACCTAGTGCCTCCCCACCACCTATATATACATGGGTGGCGGATGGGGGATGAGGTTAGCCTCCCTAGCTGCCTTAAAACCCTCCTACCTACTCTAGAGCATTCATTGCCATCTCCCTTGCATTCAAGAACTCCGCCTACCATTTCCACCCCAGTTCCACCATAGAAACCTAGTTTTCTAGGTTTTCTACCATAATCCCCTTTATTTCCATGCTCTTCACCCACCTTAGAGGAGGAATGTCATTCTACAGTAGCTAAGAGGTGAAGAAAAAGAAGCTACTTCAAGCTCCATGGATTCTTATCCCTTTCTTCTCATTTCTTTTATGTTTTATATGAGCATATGTAGCTAAGCCCCTAGTGGTGGGCTATTTGGGGTTAAAATGTGACTTTGATATCATGTTGGGGAAAAATAACTTGTTTTGAACATATTTTCATTATATGATGATTGCCTCTTACTTCTATCTCATTTCCCATTATCTTGCATGTGGTTTGTGATTTTTAACATAGATTGTTTATTTTGTGATGCTTGATGACACTTAGCTTTAAAGGGAAAATGGAATGTATGTCACAATCTTAGGAATGGCTCGTAGGTCCAATTAGTGGATCCCTGGATAGCCCCCTTTGTTCCTACATACAACTCTCTTCTCCTACATGTAGGTGTGATATATAAGTAGCTAGTGTAAGTGTGAGTAGTGTAATTTCCTAGAGTTTCCTAAAGGCTAGATGGCAAGTAACATGGGGTGAAACACCATCATCTCTACTCCCATTCCTACCCTTGACTCTCAATTTCCCTAATACCACTTACCTTAGAAACCTAGACTTGCCAACTCCTATTAGAATTACACCTAACCCTAGTTCTCCAACTAGTAGCATAGGGTATTTTGCAATAGCACTTGCCTTGTTGTTTTGTATGGTAATCTAGATTAAAATATGAGAATTGCATGCTATGTTAACCTTCCCCCAACTAATATCAAGTTTCATTCCCAAACAGCCCACCTATCCATCTTGTTTCTTAAAGTCCACATTTGCCATCTTAGGTTGTTAATGTTAGTTTTGTTAATTGCCTTTGTTAATTATTAGCTAATTGGTTAATTCTTGATAGTTAGATCTTGCTTAAATAGTTAGGGATATTTTGAGCTTGCTTGTGTTAATTTAGTTAGCTAGTGATAACCTAGGCTCTTTCTTATCTTATTTCTTAGCTAGCCTCGTAGTTGATAAATTGCCTTGCTAGTGCAGTGTAACTCCTTGCTCTAGTTTAGTTGCTTGTCTTACCAAGTTTCTTAGTCTTAACTTGCTTAGGGCAATCTAGAGTTTCTATTAATCTAGTTTCCTTCTTGTTGTTAATTACTTGCAATCATAGTATAATCAACCAAAACTGACTTTAAACCCTCAAACCCTACTCTCCACTTTAGGAACGTAGCTATCTTTAACCTAGATCTAGTGTCTCGTCTCTCCATGAGGATCAACCCTAATCTTGCCACTTGACTATACTACAACATGACCCCATGCACTTGCGGGTACGTGTGATTAGTTAAGCATGTGTGTTGGACTAGGTCCATATAAAAATTCTAAAATTTCTATCTGTGTGTCTGTTCCCTTAGGGTTGCATCTAGTCACCTCCTAGTTGTCTAGTGTGTGACCTTGAGTAGATCACACTAAGCTTTCTGGTGCCATTTCTAGGGACAAAAAGTGGCATAAATACCTAGTAGTTGTGGTGTTGACTCTCCCCTTTAGAACCGTCTTTTGCATGTTTGTTTTGTCTGCATTTGAAAAACACACCAATTACCCTCAAATGTAACTCAAGGATTCTCTTACATATGAGATAAATAATTTAGGATATTGTAGGATATATGGCATCAAACATTCCAGACATGACCAAGATAAATGAAAAATAATCATCAACAATGATGGATCATCCATGGTGGCTGCACATGATTGAAGAATCCAAGATCAATGTTTATTATCTTTTGTTTATGCATGTGATGCAGGAAACCTTAGATGACCTCATTCTTCCATTATCTTGGAAATATTGTTCTAGGAGGACATACACAATGCATTTTAATTTTATCACATGAGGTCCTTATTTTTGTATATGATATATAAGATATAAATATATGGTGATTGATATGTATATGTATTATACAAAATCCCTCAACAATATAAGGTCAAGATTCCTTCAAACATGTAATATACATCAAGGTATTGACCAATTTATGTGGGATCACCAAAGTGAGGTGTGTTGTCCATCTTGGTGATGTGTGAGGTAAAGATGTGGGTTTTCAAAAGCAGGGTACACAAACTTATCAGTACCGACTGTAAAGGTCAGCTTAACTAGGTAACCTTTATAGGATTACATGCCTACACACATGTGGATGGGTGTCCCATATAATGAAAATTTAACAATGATTGTTTCCCATCCATTGAAGGGTTACATGTGATGCAATTGACAAAAGTTTCCTATGTAATTAAGTGAGTTGTGAACGGTCAACCAAAGTTGACTCATGATTCAATGACATATGGACCTTGGCCCATTAGAAAGTTTTTTGGTGTAACTTTTTAGATTAATAGTGAGAGATATTAATTCAAAGAAGATAGTGAGAGCACACATTTAATTAAAGACCTAATTAAGTGCAATGATCTAAAATAAAAAATAAAATTCCTGTAATATTGTAGAAATAAAACACGAACCACTTGTCATTGCTATTAGTCCTTGAGGATACATACTCGATGAGACCAATGTTTGTGGACTAGTACATGAACTTGAGAAGTTTTCTCATGCTAGAGTGTGATATCAATGTATTGGAACATGTTTCCCTCATGAAACCACTCCTATTAGATCATTAAATACTCAAACAAGTTTAGTAAATAGAGGATCTAGTGAGTATGTGACTTTCCTTGACCAAAATTTGACCATGGACTTGAATACGCAAATGTTACAAATACCATATAGCCAATTGTTATGAGTGATGTTCTTAGATAATTTTTAGTCTATCTCATAATGTTATGAACAACTTAGACCAACACATATAGTTTATACCCACATTCTATTTTGAAGGTCAAAATTATAAGTTGGGGTATAACTGAAAAGTTTAAGACTAATATGGGATCTAAGATAAATTCAAGTCAAATACTTTTAAAATAAGGTAAAGGAAATTATAGGAACAAAAGGAAACTTAATAAATGTTGGACATTGGATGATTCCCGTCTTACCTAGAGGAATTGAGAGGTACAAGGAGATACAAATCTTCACCTCATGTAGTTAAGTTATTGAGATAAATTCAACCTCTTATTAAGCATGTGTATTACATATGACATGTGAGTCCTACATGAATGTAAGATAATAAGAAGAATATATCCTTAGTATTTGTGACCCAAAGTGGAAAGAATGGAAAGAGTTGTTATTGCTACTTTAGGGACATTCATTTTATCTTTGGAAATTGAGAATGTAATAGAATTAGAGAATTGCAATTACTCATATACTATTAAGTTCTTGTTTGGACAAGAAAGAGTTCTTCATTTATTGTAAAACACAATTGTTGTTAAATTTATTTGAATGAATTCCTATATGGAGTTTCTTGATATTTAAACAAATTTGGGATTGTAATAGAATTTTAGAATTGCGATTACAAGTTGACATGCTTAATTAGGGATAAATGTAAGTGCACGTATAAGCCTATGAGGCCCGACCCGAGTGTCAAACTCAAGGAAATGTTCACTAAGGTCTACTACTTACTGAGACCAAATCCACTAGACCTAAAAATGGGTTGATTGGTTGTTTATTAACTAAGAGCAAAGAATTAAACCTAAATTAAGATGGTTGTGATAAAAAATGTATGAATTTCTCAGGACTAGTGGTTTCATTACAACATACACTATATTCAAATTCCATTTCATTAGTAATTTTTCACCCTTTACTCTGGACTAAAGTCTCATAGTAAGTATTACCTACTTCCGCAAAGTAACACACTACCTAGACTAAAACATACCCAACTACCATAGCAGTTTAGGAATTAGTTAGGTGAATTCATTGAAATCTATAGGTTATTCTTTAATAGTGGTAAGCCTTCTCTCAAAGTGTGATATAGCCTATATGGATCTATGCTTTTTCTAACTCTTAATCTCTCTTCTAAAGAATTAGTGGAATATTAGTTTGATTATGGTGATCAAGCATAAACAAATCAATGAAAAGATCATAGATTCACATCTAGAATGATGGAGATAAATTATCAATTCATAGAATTCAAATACAATACAATATGGACTCCTCCTAGGTCCCAAGGAATTTGGGTTTTATACCCATGTAATTGTTATCCTCATACAAAGATAGGAAGATGAAAAAAACAAGATAAACATTAGAAAGCCAATGTAAGAACCCTTGGCATCTTAGCGATCCCCTCTAATGAACACCCTGATCAGTAGTGTTCTAGCTACGAATCTACACTCCAAAAGTACCTAGAATGTCTGGTCCATGTCTATCTCCTTCTTATCTTCCTCCCTTAGGTCTATTCTCTACAATAATGTGATAACTGTCATATCTCCTTTTCAGATGCACTTACTTAGGTCATAAGTGGGGGGATCTGGCCGTCATGAAGTTGTTACCTGATTTGATTTCATATCTGAATTGACCTTACAGTGCCACTATAACTAATGAGCTATTGGTGGCATTGAGTAGCCACCCGACCTAACTCTCTTGAACTGTGTTGGAACTACTGATGTTTTGTGTCAACAATGCCGAGTTGCTCCTCGAGTTTTGATGCTCTCTAGATGTTGATGTTGGTGTCACTAACATGTGAGTCAATGGCACCGAGACAATAAATCTCAAGTACTGATGCTCCCAAGATTGTGGGTCACTAACACCAAATGCTGACTTAGGTAGCATCAACACCTCTCTCAGTAGCACCAAGATCCCTCTCGTTAACACCAATATTTCCTTGTTTCCCTATTGTAGGTTCATGATTTGTCATCACAACCGAAAAATGTGTTGATGGCACTGAGCTATCCACTCATTGGTCAAATTGCATGAAATAGGGAAAAATGATATTAGTAAAATTAATGCCTAGAAAAGAGCCTATTAAAAGTGATTGAAAACCAATGCATCAAATTTTCCTAAGATGAAATGTTTGTCATCCTCGAGAAATACTACTTTTAGATCTGGTTGAATGAATCATCAAGAGGACAAATCTTATGTATTACTTTTCTTAATTACCCCCGCCTAATAGTCTCGAATAGGCCCTTACGAACCATTGAACAAATAATGAATCTAAAGTGATAGAAAGTGTTAATTAAAGATTTCCACACAAAAATCAACAAAGCACTATTAATATGGAGAGGTTAACATCGCAGTCAATAGGGCATACACTTAATACGCCATGTGATTTCCCTATCTATATTGCTCTTATATACCTACATAACTTTGTTCAAAGTAGTTCCTTGTATAGACATGGATGAGGGGATTAATCATATATGTGGCCTACCATGTAGATATATGAGTGGAAATGGAATAGGTGGCTATGAAACAAGAATCACAAGTAAGATCCACATTGTTTATGCATGGAATAAAAGATGATGCACCTACAAAAATGCAGGTAATGAAAATGAATGACTCTAAATTCCTACTATTATGGTGGGGTGATGGATGCAATGAAAATCTCATCCTAGTGATGAGTATGGGTGAGAAGTTGCAAACATGTAAGCTATTTTTACGTTCTCCTTAGTGAAAATTCAGATTGAATTCAAGACATCCTTTTCTCCCTTTCTTGATTTCTTTTAGTTCTTTTATTATACTTCTTCTTATTTTATCATGATTAGTGATTAATGATCAAGCTTTCTTCACCGCATATCATTTCTTTCTTTCTTACTTTTTTTATCATTTGGAGGGATATGGATCTAGATCCTTTCACTTCTTCTCTGTGGAGAAAGCTAAATAGATACATTCTATACATTATACAAAATGATGCAAATGAATATACAATCTATATGAAATTTGTTATGCAACTAAAATTTCTCAACTAAACAAATGACATGAACATCTTTATTTTTTCTTTTTCTATTGCACTTGGAAAGAAATTAGCTAACATGCTACCTACTATGATATATAATGAAGTCAAGAGGAAAGAAATTGAATTACTTGATCATCTTGTGATGGTGAATGAAATATCATGAAAGGTGGATGGGATCACATGACTATGAGACAATGCCTTTCTTAACTATGCTATATCCCTATCCTATCAATTTGTATATAGGGTGACCTTAGAGTTTCTTTCTAAAATTTCCTTGTAAGATCTCATTACTAATTTGGTTGCTTTAGGCTCAAACCTTCCCATCATACAAAAGCCTTGGATGAATTAAGATTTTTATTCATATAATATGTCCTAAAGCTGACTCACCCAAACATTTCCTCAAGTTGGTGTAGTCTTAGACTTAGCAAGAGATAGATCATTCACGCAAAATGTAAAATTTTAATGAATTTTTTTCTTCATTTTTGATTCATTGCAAGATAAAAAAGCATGAGGCAAAAAAGCACATGCTTTTTAATTATATAATGCAATCATGATAAATTAAGCTCCACAATTACACTAGATAGATTGTGGATCCTACTACTTGGAAACAAGAAAAACTAAATAAGATAGAAAACAACGCAAAAGAAATCCATTGCATCACCCCTAATCTTGAACTTGACCATGTACTCATAGTTAAAAATCAAACTAAGAGGTGCAACCGGGATACCCGATACTCAAAATGGTGGTGATAGATGGAATGTTCTAGGCAAAATTTGTGGATTAGGTGGGTAGAATGTGCTAGTGAACTATAGAGTAATTGTTGAAATTTTTGGTGGTTGATGGTACCTAGAAAAGTTTGCCTAGCTCTTCTGAAGATCATTGAGCGGTTGCTGATGGTACTCGATGCACAAGAACTGAGTATGGATGTTTTCCTAATAAATCGTGAGAACATACTCGTTGTTCTAGATGGCCTACTACTGCTGAAGCAGTTGATCCTGAACACATTGAATCCAACTCAGGGTGGCTGATTGCTATTGCTACCAGTGCAAAAAAGATTGCAACATCCTATACATACCCTCCATGGAGAATGAGTCTCCTAACACTGGTAGTGCTAGAGCTGTTGAGCTTGAGGTTGCATATTGGTTGGAGATGTGGTGCAAGTGTCAGTGCAGTGTGTAGGACATGAATGCCTCCTCTTCTTGTTCCTCCTCTTTTTCTTATTCTTCCTCTTCCTCGACATCTTCTTCCTCAAGTATGACCCATGCATCCTCTACATGCCATAAAAGGTTCACACTCCTCGTTGATGGAATATGGGGTCAGGAAGATCCCTTTTCTTCAACTGGCACAACATTTTTACACCCTTCCATGGTACTTGATGATGAGGTGGTCCTACTTGAAGTGCTTGAAATCAAGCATCCATGTCATCTTGAGGGTGTTGGCTTTGGATAGATTGAGGTGGAGATGCATGGATAATGGTGTGAGAAGGCCCCCAAAGTGAATTGAGGTGTTTCTTTGAACTTGCTTCATCACTTCCATCTTGTGTATAAGGAAGAACAATCCAAGATTGACCATATTCATTCCCAAGGTCAAGAATGACAAAGGACATACAAGTTCACCTGATAGACCTTCCCTTTCCCTTGAGTGGGCCTGGTGAAAATGGTGTTCGTCAGGTAGTGACAAAGAATGTGGGAAAATGGATGCTCGATGTCCATGATTGAGGACTGGTGCTAGTTGATGACAAACCCCTGAGGTAGTGCTTCCTTTTTTCTCCATGCTAGGTTGAAGTTGAAGTCATTTGGCATGAAGAATACCACATGCATGGACCAACCATACATGGAGTTGAACTCCACCAAGGTGAGGTGATTCTTGATATTGTATTTCCTAAATTTGACCCAATCATCTTCCCATCCTTCCACATGCTCGGGGATGCAGCAAGCCTCCCACATTGTGAGAAACTCATAGACGGTCTTGGCGTATGTGGGACAACCACCAAAAATTGTGTGATCAGTAAGGAAGGCTCGACCCTTACCTAGTGCATGAAGTGGACCGAGGCTGTTGTCTGTCTGCCATCTCTTTCAAGAAGAGAAGAAAGAGGTGCATAAAAGAGCTTGGTGTAGATTCTGAATTGTTGGGATGCTCTGGTAACCTATGATGAACTTCTTACAACTTTAGAGTGAGGAGGGAAAGGTAGGGTATGATTTGAGACCACCCATTTGTTGGTATGTATGCCCTGAGAGCCAATCATGGGATGATTGGTGGGATACATTAAGATTGATTTGATAAATATCAAAGGCAAGCTTCCAATTCATTCTGGTTCAGTCATATGAGATAGTGATAGAACAGATTGAATGTCTAGAGAATGACAGTACTCAATGACGTATGCCTTCAGGTTCATGACCTGAACGATGAGATCATACGGATGTTAAGAGTTTGTACATTCTTGTTATGTCCCTAGTCGGATGTCACTGTGGAAGGTAGATAGATAGGAATGACACACAAGACTAGATTGTGGTGTTGGTTGATGACAGAATCTCATTAGTCATGATATAGAGATATCAAACCAAACACATAGGCACTTGTTAGAGAACAAGTGTACCGGACAGACCCACCGTGAGTTTGACACATGGAACCATGAGATGGTAGTCACAGTCAGTACTCACAGTGATGGTGGTGAGTGTGATTCTTAGACCTGAAATCACTGCACTCAACACATGTCGTTGGGCACACTTTGACATCATCAAACGCAGTCCTGAAACATGGGTTGTTATAAAGGTGATGATTGGGTGGCTTTGACACATGGGGCTTTTGAGGGGCGAGTGATAGATATGGGATTTGTCCCTCCTGAGGGAGTTTGATATCCATGGCCACTTGATGAGTAGGATTGAGAAAGGCGTGCACGCATGTGTGAATCAGTATATGATACAGATGTCATACATATCTCTTCCAGTCTGCTCTGAGATCAAGGAAGTGAATGAACGTTGACAGGATGACTATTCCATGCCTCGAGTTCATTCGGGATATCAGTGATAAAGGAATTATACATTCGCTGTAACACCATTCACGGATTGTAGGATGAAAGTTGTTCTCCAACTTTCTACTTTCACTTGGGTAGCACTGATGTGTGACTAGGCACCGCTCTTTGCTTGTGAAGTCATAAGTGTTATGGACTTTCAGTGCCAACGTGAAATGGACCTGCAGGGTCACACACATAGGATTTAACCTGGAAGAGGAGTTTTGTCCACAAAGCAATGTTTAGATTGATTACTAAAGGAGTTTAGTAGTTCAATTAAACACTCAATCAGTCGATAGCTCAATATCGTATGGTTCAAGGTGTTGGACGCATTGATTGGAGTATCGGATTGATTGAAATCGCAATTGACTGATTTTTCCCAACCTGTGCTCCCAACCGATCGGTTCATGTGATGAACCGGTCGGCTGAGGTTGCTGAACCGGTCGGCTGGAGTGTCCAGGCCGATCGGCTCATGCCCAGGTTGAAATGACCGGTTCAAGGGTTGAACCGATCGGCTCAACTGGTGCAACCGACCAGTTGGGAAAAGTCATGTCGGCAAGGATTTTCCTTTGGTTTCAAATTGCCCAATTCGATTGGGAATAATATTGGTATTCGATACCAATTGGGAAAGAAACAAGGAAAGTCTTTTTGAGCCGGATTAGGACCATGAACCGATCGGTTTAGGGCACCAACCGATCGGTTGGAGTGCCCCAAACGATCGGCTCAGGTCCAACCGATCGGCTCAATGGCCGAACCGATCGGTTCAGTTGTGAACCGATCATTTCAAGTTGCGAACCAGTTGCTTTTTGTGGAAAATTCTCGAACCCTTCTACTCCTGCCTTAGTCCCGCATTGCCCGGGATGGAGAACCCTGTCCCATGACTCTCCTATATATATAGGGGTATTGGGGGCTTCTCAAAGTACAGCTCAGTGCAACCAGTTTCTCTGCAAGTTGTCGTTCTCTCTGGTTTTGGTAACCGTGAGAGAGCCCGAGCAAGTGCTTCCCGCAAAAGGGAGGTGCAGCAAGGGAAGGACAACTGCAGTTGCAACAGGAGGCAGGAGAGCGTGTTGGCGACTAGTACGTCAACAGGAGGGTGCGACTCCTTCCACTTCCTTGTAGGACAAGGAGAGTGGAGTTCCAGGTGGTCCGTGTGGACTACTACAGAGGCGGGAGGACACTGCCGCTTAGGAGGACAACTGTCATCCCACAGTCCGGTTCGAGTAGGAGTTGTCAGTCCCGGTGCGACCAGGAGCTACACAGACACCGTCGAAGTCCGGAGTTGAAGACCGCGCATTGCGCGAGGTATTGTCGCCGAGCAAGCCTCAGGACAAGATATGATTCCACAAACCATCCTTTCCTATAATATAGACGTTGACGCGTTTCCTCGGTATGGGTTGGGGGAGAAATTTTTGTTTCCGCTGCCTTCTCTGTCTCCCCTAAAACCCAACAGTGGTATCAGAGCCACGTCAACTGCTCTATATTTTAGGAATATCGATATGATCGATTTTGGTTTGTCGCCTCTATTTATTGCATGCGATGCGAATAATATTGGCTTTATGCATGTCCAATCCTAAATCCACAAATCCCTAATTACATATATGATATGTATTATTAATGCACTTGATACGCGTCGCCCTTAAACGAGTTTTGCGGTGGATGTGTGTAGCATGATTATGGTCTATAAACCCCTATCTGTGTGTGGTTGTTTGTGGTTGCTTACATCTCGGTCTGCGCACCGATCTTCCCTCTCTTTTGCCTGACGTAACTCGAAATAATTCGAGATTCTTTCCTACCTTTGCTCCCCCCGAATGTAACTCAGGGTTTCCGTTTTTTTTAAAAGCAATGTAATAAATAGAATAGGATTTTATTTCTTGTTATGTCAACGACCGGCGGACATCAAGACGACTGTTCAGACGGTCGGTTCAAGGAGTGAACCGATCGGTTGACCTTCCAGACGGTCGGTTCAAGGAGTGAACCGATCGGTTGACGACCGGTTCGAGGAGCGAGACGAGCGGGTGGCGGACATGACGAGATGCACGACAACCAGGCGAACCGATCAATTGGAGGAGCCAACCGATCGGCTGGTGGCACCCAGACGACTGGCTGGAGAGTACAGATCATTCATGTGATGAGTTGATCAACTCGGAAGGCAAGGCACAGAGTTCATCTTGTACAGGTTGCATGTGATGTAGACCTAGATGACCGTGATTCCTCTTGGCTCGAGGAAGCACATTAGGATGGCCATAATCATCGCTTTTTATCGTTTGTGCATGTTTTCTGTGGGATATAGCATGTATATGATACATACTATGTATTGTGGTGATTGGATATGTATATGTATATAAAACCAAATCCCTCATTAAAATATTAAGTTTTAGATGCCTTCCAAATGCGACACACGTGAAAAACTTGTTCGACCAAGTGTGGGCACGCCCTAGCGTGGTGCACCGTCTACCTCGTGGAAGCGTGAAGGATGAATGTGTGGGTCTGCCCTAGCAGGGTGCATGTTCATCGTGTTTGCTTTGGGTCGGACTTAACAAGGTGATCTAGATGGGATCTAGTACCTTGAGGCATGGATATGATCATTGCAAAGAGTTGTATATGACATCTTATCAAGAGTTGCATATGATGCAATTGGAAAAAGTTGCCTACCTGAGAGATCTATGTTGTGGGTGACAGCCCTAGCTGGTCCATGGCTTAGAGGATTTCAGGATCTTGCCCACTAGAAGGTTGTACGCTGCAATCTTCCGAATTGATGGTGAGGGCTATCGATTTGAAGTAAAATAGTGGGAGCGATAATTAATTAAAGGCCTAATTATATCGTCAAATTTTCAAATCAATCAAATAAGTCAAAAAGAGTTTTTGGACAAAAATTGCATATTTTCCTTTTGTAGTTCAAATGGAAACAAACAACAACAACTTTTCTTTGCGATCGGTCCTTGACAAGGACAAGCTAAATGGGACAAACTTCCATGACTGGTATCGGACATTGAGAATTGTTCTCACTCAAGAGCGTAAGCTCTATGTCCTGGATACTCCAATTCCAGAGGAACCCGCTCCTAATGCACCAAGGACAGAAAGGGATGCTTACAAGAAGCATTCTGATGATGCCATTGATGCAAAGTGCTTGATGCTATGTTCAATGAACCATGAGTTGCAGAGGCAACATGAGAACATGGGTGTCATAGAGATGATTCTGCATCTCAGGAACATGTATGAAGATCAGGCACGGCAAGAGAGGTACAATGTTTCTAGGGCGTTGTTCAAGTGTGTCATGACAGAAGGAGATCCAGTTGGTCCTCACACACTCAAGATGATTGGGTATGTGGAGAACCTGCAGAGACTGGGATTTCCACTGAGCCAAGAGTTGGCTACTGACGTGATACTGCAATCGTTGCCAGAATCTTACAGTCAGTTTGTGATGAACTACAACATGAACAACTTTGATAGGCCACTGTCAGAGTTGTTGGGCATGTTGAGGACAGCCGAGTTACAGATGAAGAAGGACAAGCCTAAGTCCGTGATGGTGATCACGAGCAAGAAAGGCAAGTCCAAGCGCAAGGGCAAGGGAAAAGCTAAGAAAGGTTCTGAACCTAGCCAGAAGTCCAAGCCATCTTCAGCTCTCAAGGCCAAGGGAGGCATGACCAAGAAAGGAAATTGCCACCATTGTCAAAAGCCAGGACATTGGAAAAGGAATTGTCCTCTCTATCTGGAAGAACAAAAGAAGAAGGAGGCGACTGAAACCTCTACTTAAAGGTGTCATGAAAGTAAACTTGTAACACTTTTGAGATATATGATATCAAGATGTAAAGTGTAAAGCATTCTTACTTGGGGCAAGTGTTGCCTTTATAGATAGGAATACTTTAGTTTATTTTCAGCAAATAAGGCATGTAATACAGTTATGAACTGCTATTTCATACTTGCCAATAGATAGAAACACTTTATTTTGCATATTGTATGACAATGATGGCAATTAATAAAGAGATGTTTCAATTTATAAAGATGTGATCTTTGTGGCAATGCCTTATTTATCTTGTGATATATGATATGCATAAGATAAGATGATACCTAAAAGTTATAGATAACTCAAACAATTTAATTAGCATTAATCATGAGAAATTCATTTCTAGTTTCCATGTGATGGATGAATCTAGACTCTTTTGGTTATAGAACCAGTAAGAGACATGAACATGATTAATCAATCTTCACTAATGTAGTGGGAGAGTGATTATCCTATTAGGTATAATACATGTGATGTATTTACATACCTATTGGAATAAATGCTAATACTTCAAATGGTGTTTAGAGAAATACCAATATGAATATCTTGAAGTGTTCAAGATTATCATAAATGAAGTACAAATTTGGTAAAGTATTAAATCTTGATGAGATCAATACTTGGACCAAATGTTTGAGATCCTTATGAGTGATTATGATAGCGTATCATAGTGAACTCATGATTAAGGCATGGTGATGTCTGAATCAAGAAGGAATCATACTCTAAGGAGTTAGAGAATGATTATCAAATAACTGAATTCTTCTTAATAAAAGAATACCCCACACTAATAAAAGAAATTAAGAATCACAAGGGTTGTGAGTTCTTATATCTTTAACAGATACACCTCAAATATCTATGTGATGAGTTGTTCATGTGATGAGTCAACTATCAAGATGAATATGAGGAACCGAATCTTGAGTTATGGTTTAAAACCATTACATCCTAAATGACTTCCATGTGAACCATAAGGTATGACCTTGAAGGTAGCACTCATTGGATCATATCCGTAAGTGCAAATGAGTCTTAAGTGTTCAGACACATGGATAACATTTTGAGAAGGATGATGCTTGTTGATTGCAACTTAATGACTAAGACATTTGGCATATGGATACTAAAACCGCATTCCTATGAGGAATAAAACCAGGATGTGTACGTGACACAACCTTTAAGGTTTATGAATCCACTAATGCAAATGAAGTCTATAAGTTACAATGGACTAATCAATGTGATTGATTGAGTACAAGCAACTCAAAATTGGATCTTTATTTTGATGATATAGTCAAAGGGTTTGACTGATATGTCAAAGATAAAGAAGGAATATGTGATTTAGTGGGAGCGTATTCACATTCCACATATTGATGTGAAATGGAAATGTTCTAGATTGGAAATCCGAATGTGGAAATTATCTTTAAGGAAGATAGAGATGTTTCCTATGTGATAGGAATAGAGATCTATAGAGATAGTTCTCGAAAATCTCTTGATCTGGAAAGAGAGAGCATACATTGGCAATCTGTACTGAAGTGTTCAGTATGCACAGATTCAGTGGGAGAAAACTTGTCCATGTTACATGGAGTTAGTATCCCAAGACCAAGTGTCCAATTCTTATGAAGAATGGGAACACTAAGAATAGATATGGATCTATCATGTATGTAATCATCCCATTATCTTGCATGTATGACATGGCAAGAATAAAATGCATTCATCATCTTGTATGTAGGACATTGCAATATGATGTGCTCATCTTGATAACTCGTATGTGGGACATGACGAGTGGATGTCTGTCTGCTTCCAGTAAGGGTTACTGGAATACCATGAGAACTTGATGAGTGCTTGTGAAGTACTAGTTCTATGGAGATAAGGAAGAGTTCGATGTAAAGAGTTACATTGATGCGAACTTCCGAAAGGACAGAAAATTATTCGCAAAATATACATAAGATGTATAAAAGTGAAAGTTTGTTGATGATTGGAAGTGTTCCAATAAAACCATTTAAAAGGGAAATGCCGAGTATCTATGTGTTAGTAAACAGCAATGGATACTATATGGATCTGAAAGTTCATAAGATGAACTTATATTCCACTCATTGATGACAAGTCTGGAATCCTTGATCATGCAATGTGGCTAAAGGTTAGCAAATGGAATGCTAGATCGCATATTACGGCAACTCCATCTCATACGTGTGACGTACAGTGAAGAGATGCGAGACATGCAGTTTGTACAGACTTTGGCAAGGTGTTGTAATTACTCACTATGTTGGCACTAGAGCACAGTAACATGTGGGACATGTTTGAAGATCACTATGAATATGATTCATGGGTGATTGGCTCGCAGTGAAAGTGGGAGTCTGTTGGTATGTATGCCCTGAGAGCCAATCATGGGATGATTGGTGGGATACATTAAGATTGATTTGATAAACATCAAAGGCAAGCTTCCAATTCATTCTAGTTCAGTCATAGGAGATAGTGATAGAACAGATTGAATGTCTAGAGAATGACAGTACTCAATGACGTATGCCTTCAGGTTCATGACCTGAACGATGAGATCATACAGATGCTAAGAGTTTGTACATTCTTGTTATGTCCCTAGTCGGATGTCACTGTGGAAGGTAGATAGACAGCAATGACACACAAGACTAGATTGTGGTGTTGGTTGATGACAGAATCTCATTAGTCATGATATAGAGATATCAAACCAAACACATAGGTACTTGTTAGAGAACAAGTGTACCGGACAGACCCACCGTGAGTTTGACACATGGAACCATGAGATGGTAGTCACAGTCAGTACTCACAGTGATGGTGGTGAGTGTGATTCTTAGACCTGAAATCACTGCACTCAACACATGTCGTTGGGAACACTTTGACATCATCAAACGCAGTCCTGAAACATGGGTTGTTATAAAGGTGATGATTGGGTGGCTTTGACACATGGGGCTTTTGAGGGGCGAGTGATAGATATGGGATTTGTCCCTCCTGAGGGAGTTTGATATCCATGGCCACTTGATGAGTAGGATTGAGAAAGGCGTGCATGCATGTGTGAATCAGTATATGATACGGATGTCATACATATCTCTTCCAATCTGCTCTGAGATCAAGGAAGTGAATGAACGTTGACAGGATGACTATTCCATGCCTCGAGTTCATTCACGATATCAGTGATAAAGGAATTATACATTCGCTGTAACACCATTCACGGATTGTAGGATGAAAGTTGTTCTCCAACTTTCTACTTTCACTTGGGTAGCACTGATGTGTGACTAGGCACCGCTCTTTGCTTGTGAAGTCATAAGTGTTATGGACTTTCACTGCCAATGTGAAATGGACCTGCAGGGTCACACACATAGGATTTAACCTGGAAGAGGAGTTTTGTCCACAAAGCAATGTTTAGATTGATTACTAAAGGAGTTTAGTAGTTCAATTAAACACTCAATCAGTCGATAGCTCAATATCGTATGGTTCAAGGTGTTGGACGCATTGATTGGAGTATCGGATTGATTGAAATCGCAATTGACTGATTTTGCCCAACCTGTGCTCCCAACCGATCGGTTCATGTGATGAACCGGTCGGCTGAGGTTGCTGAACCGGTCGGCTGGAGTGTCCAGGCCGATCGGCTCATGCCCAGGTTGAAACGACCGGTTCAAGGGTTGAACCGATCGGCTCAACTGGTGCAACCGACCAGTTGGGAAAAGTCATGTCGGAAAGGATTTTCCTTTGGTTTCAAATTGCCCAATTCAATTGGGAATAATATTGGTATTCGATACTAATTGGGAAAGAAACAAGGAAAGTCTTTTTGAGCCGGATTAGGACCATGAACCGATCGGTTTAGGGCACCAACCGATCGGTTGGAGTGCCCCAAACGATCGGCTCAGGTCCAACCGATCGGCTCAATGGCCGAACCGATCGGTTCAGTTGTGAACCGATCATTTCAAGTTGCGAACCAGTTGCTTTTTGTGGAAAATTCTCGAACCCTTCTACTCCTGCCTTAGTCCCGCATTGCCCGGGATGGAGAACCCTGTCCCATGACTCTCCTATATATATAGGGGTATTGGGGGCTTCTCAAAGTACAGCTCAGTGCAACCAGTTGCTCTGCAAGTTGTCGTTCTCTCTGGTTTTGGTAACCGTGAGAGAGCTCGAGCAAGTGCTTCCCGCAAAAGGGAGGTGCAGCAAGGGAAGGACAACTGCAGTTGCAACAGGAGGTAGGAGAGCGTGTTGGCGACTAGTACGTCAACAGGAGGGTGCGACTCCTTCCACTTCCTTGTGGGACAAGGAGAGTGGAGTTCCAGGTGGTCCGTGTGGACTACTACAGAGGCGGGAGGACACTGCCGCTTAGGAGGACAACTGTCATCCGACAGTCCGGTTCGAGTAGGAGTTGTCAGTCCCGGTGCAACCAGGAGCTGCACAGACACCGTCGAAGTCCGGAGTTGAAGACCGCGCATTGCGCGAGGTATTGTCGCCGAGCAAGCCTCGGGACAAGGTATGATTCCACAAACCATCCTTTCCTATTATATAGACGTTGACGCGTTTCCTCGGTATGGGTTGGGGGAGAAATTTTTGTTTCCGCTGCCTTCTCTGTCTCCCCTAAAACCCAACACCATTTTCTCCCCTTTTATAGTTGAAGAAGTACCTACCCACACTGTATTGGTGGTACTGATGCCTTCCTATCCCTAGGCATCTTGGTGCCATCCATTGATATCGAAGGTTTTGGGCTGTCGATATACCAACATAGAGATTCTCCCGCATCAGTGGTGCTGACTCCTCAATCACACACACAGATCAATGTCACCAAACATTGGATGTGGAAGATTGTTGTTGTTGTTGTCAGTGGCATGGATCTAGTTTTCTTGTGCTAGTACCTATGATGGTTGTGTTGGTGGTACCGTGCTAATCTTGTCTTGCCCCTGATGTATGTGTTAGTGTCACCGAGTTCAGTCTTAGTGATACCAATGATGAATTTCTTGTAGATTTAGGGGCTTCACCTAAAATTATCATTGCCACCAACGGGGATGTCAGTGGGACTAAGTTGTGATGTTCCTTGTCATCCTTGAGGTGGATGGGTTGGTACCCCCAAGAAACCACTTAGTGGTATCGATGAATATTTTCTATAGCCATGTGGTTTTGCTAAAAAGTTGTCAGTACTATCGACAATGATGTCAATGCTACCGACATATTTTGGGTCTCCTTAGTCCCTCTCTGATAAGAATCTGGTGCCACCGACCCACCCATCAGTGGTACAAAATTTCTATAAAACCTTTTTGGTTCCTGGAAGATGGTCGACGCCATTGACATGTCTTTCGGTGGTACCGACACTATCCTACAAACCAAACAAAACACATTAAGGCACTTTTTTCATTGCATCAATCTAAGTAACTAGTTATAAGGAAATATGAATTCAAACAAGAAAGAATGACTGAACAAAAATAAAATACATACAATAAAGTGGGTTGTGTCCCATAAGCGCCCTTATTTAATGTCCTAGGCTTGACAATCATCCAATTAAGTTTTCAAGGATGCTCAAAGCGCTTGATTCCTCCTCCTCATGGACCACTTCTCCTTCATAATAATGTTTGAGATGTTGTCAATTAGTTAAGAATGTCTTGGAACCATCAATAATCTCCATTACTCCATGAGGGAAAGCTTTAACCATCACATAAGGTCCACCACAATGAGACCTCAACTTTTCTGGTGTAACTTCATCCTAGAGTTAAATAATAGCACACGTTGTCTTGATATGAAAACATGTGCAAGATATGGTAGTCATGGATCTTCTTGGTCCTATCCTTATAAATCCTTGAATTATCATAGGCATCTATCCTAGTCTCATCTAATTTATTCAATTATAACCTGTGTTTCCTATATGCACTAGATAGATCAAGATTCAATTTCCTCATGGCCCACTTGCCTTTATGATCTGGTTCTACGGGCAAGTGTCATGTTTGCCAATATACTAGTCTATATGGGTCCATGCCAATGGGAGTCTTAAATGTTTTCTGATAAGTCCAAAGAGCATCACTCAATTACATGCTCCAATTTGTCCTACTTTTTGAAACAATCTTTTCTAGTATCATCTTTATCTCTCTATTAGATACCTCTACTTGCCACGTTGACACCTCGATTTTGTAGGGAGTGCAGTTCACATCCCATGTTCTCTCTCTAGCCTAATCAGGAAAAAAGAGAGACATTTAGGGTTGTCTCCCACAAAAGCACTGTTTGGGGCTATCTCACGGGTGTAGAGGAGTTGTGTCCATTATGGTGGACAAGATCACAAAAAGGTGTGAACTCCTCAGGATAGAAGTAGAAGAAAAATAAATTGTGGATTTCATTGATGAAATAAGTGAGATGGACAAAGAGATAATTGAGTTCACAACTTTTGCTAAACTCTTAACTGATCCATTTAGATCCCAAGATCTCTAGAGAACAATGATGCAAGTGTGGATACTCCAAAAATAGGCTACATTCAAATAAATAGAGCACAAAATCATTATCATCAAGTTTGAATAGAAGGACAAGAAGAAAATCATGATAGGAGCACCATGGAACTTTGATGATCAACCTTTGCTCCTAAAGGTAATAACAAGAGGAGTACAACCATGAGCCATAAAGTTTGACATATGTCCTTTTTGGGTGAGATTCTATAGTTTCATGAGGGGCTACATAGGTGATGACAATGTCTACAAGCTGGCAGAAAGGGTGCACAATGTTTTGGATGTGGAAAAAGAAGGCCAAGGATGGTTGAGTGAAAGGAGAGCGTGAGTCTTCATCAACATAGAGAACCCACTATAGACAGTGCAAAAGATGAGGATGGGATAAGGCTCGATAGTTGAAGTGAAACCACAATATGAACATCTCCCCTATTTCTATTTTTTTGTGAAAAAATGGGACACATCATGCATCACTTCCTTGTGGGTGATGAAGAGAAGAGTACACGTGGTGAGGGGTGGGAAACTGGCTAAGAGAATCACTGAGAAGACCTTAGAAGGATGATGTTGTGGGGCTGACCAATGAAGGAAGTAGAAGAGCTCTATTCACAGGTGGCTGTGACTCAGGTCAGGAAGTGATAGCCGTAAGGGAGAAAAATAGCAAAAGCAAGATTCCAAGTGGTGACACAGTCAAAGATGGGGCCACTAATGGCAACAAAATAGAGAAGGGTAAGATAAGGAATCTTAGGGAGAAGCAACAAAATAAGAGAGATTAGAAAAAGAACACAAACTCTGAACAAGCCACCAGTTCTATGGAATCTATAGATGAAGTGCACTCAAACTTCCTGACATAAGAGGCTACAAAAGAATCAGCAAACAAGGCACAGTTAGAAGGGGACCACATCATTGAAGATACCAGCAATTGACATGAGAAACAAATAGCTCAAGCACAACAACCTATCAAGACCATTTCCAAAATCAAAGTCAATCCAACCAAGGAGAGGGAGAGTATATTGGTGGTCGACTTTAATGAAGAGAAAAAAAAGACATCTTGTCATAAAGATGAGGTCATGGTGGGATGAATTACAAGAAAGGGGACAAGAAGGAAATCTACATAGAAGGCTTTAAGCCTAGAGCTCTGAGCAAAGAAGGTACTACATAGAAAGTGAAAAGGAAGTGCACATATTCTATGGAACATGGGAGTGAGAAGGATGGAAAGACTATGGGAGTTAAGATAGGAAGAAGGGAGGGAACAAGTAAGATATGGGAATCATATCTAGCAGTAACAATGTCTAGAGAAGACCAAGACCCTGAACAAAAATGAAAACTTATGCTAGAATTGTCTAGGTCTAGTCAACCTTGATACAATCAAAACTCTTTGACTGATGTGTTGGAGAGAACAACTTGATATGATGTTCCTAATGGAGACAATGATTGAAAAACAATCTCTTGAGGATACAAATAGAAAATGTGGCTACGAGCATGTAGTATGCATCAACAACAATGGAAGGTCAGGGGGAATGGGTATGTGGTGGAATGGTGACAACATTCGAACTATCTTCTTTTCCAAATATCATATTCTAGTTGATGTTGACAATCCAAATGACAAAAAAAGTGGAGATTGGAGGATATATATGGATGGCCAGAAAACCATTTGAAATATAAGATGTGGGAGTTGCTTCACTCTATTATATGAAGTAGATGTCTGCCCATTGCTCTGATTGGGGATTTTAATGAGATTCTAAACCATAATGAAGAGGAGGGTGGAGTTTTTAATGAGGTTATACATATTAAAAAGTTTAGAGAAGTTGTTGATACCTATAACCTTCTTGATGTCGAATACAGTGGCAATGATTTCACTTGGTTAAAAGGCAGAAGTCCCAATACTACTATGCGGGAGAGGTTGAATCGTGCCCTGGTGTCCCTTAATTGGAATACTCAGTTTCTTAGAGCTTGGGTTAAATTCATACCTAGGGTCTGGTCTAATCATGCCCCACTCTTTCTACATACTTATGATGGTAGAAGATTCAAAGCATATAAATCAACTTTCAAATGTGAAAGTTTCTGGCTGTATGATCCAGAGTGTAGAGACATTGTTTCCTTCACCTGATCTAATGATAGTAGCAAGAGCATTGAAACTAAAGTAAAAAACTTTTTGTCAAACACGATTACTGGGTAAAGAACAAATATGGGAATATTAGTAAAAGGTTGAAGAAGGTGGAGAAGGAGTTACATGCCACATAGAAAAAATATATATCAAAGGAAAATATTACTAGATACAGGTTCCTTAGTGAGGAACTAATCTAGCTCCAGGAACAAAATGAATCCTACTATTTTGTACGAGCCAAATCTAAAGAAATGAAGGATGGGGATCTAAACATGACCTACTTTCACTAAAAAGCTTCACAAAGGGAAAAAAGGAACAATATTAACAAACTCAAAGATGAAAGGGTATTCAAAGAACTAGTGAAATGGACATCCAAGAAATCGTTACTGACTATTTTGTTAACCTTTTTAAATCCCAAGCATCATCTACAACAAATGAAATCTCGATAACATTCCCACTGTCATCACAAATGAGATGAATGAATAGTTTCAAATGGACCTTCAAAGAAGGACATAAATATAGCACTCTTTCATATGCATCCATCAAAGGCACCAGGGCCTGATGGTTTCCATGTAAATTTTTTCCAAAATTTTTGGAGCATTAACAAGGAGGACATATCTAGTTACATTAAAATCTTGTGGAAGGGGGAGATTGATATCGCAAACATCAAGAAAACTAATGTGGTCCTGATTCCAAAATGCAAGGAGCCAAATGAGATGAGTGATTTTAGACCTATTAGTCTCTATAACACCTTATACAAAGTCATATCTAAAATGCTTATCAATATAATGAAACCTCACCTCAACAAAATCATTACAGACAACCAAGGTGCATTTATTCCTGATCGGCTGGTTATTGATAATGCATTGATTGCCTTTGAGGTGTTTCTTTCTACAAAGAGAAAAAATAAAGGAAACAAGGGGATGATGGATCTCAAGTTAGATATGAGTAAAGCGTATGATATAGTCAAATGAGATTAAATTGATGGGGTAGTGAATGCCATGGGATTTAATCAGGCATGAAGAACTAAAGTTGGGCAATGTTTCCATAGTACATCCTTCTCTTTTATCATCAATGGTTGTGGAAAAGGTAATGTCATACTGCATAGGGGTCTCTACCAAGGGGAGCCCATTTCACCATATAATTTTCTACTCTATGCTGATGTATTTTCTCATATGCTTATTAAAGAGATAGAGAATGGCCTCATCCATGGAGCTAGGGCTTTTAGAAGGGGCCCAACCATTTCCCACCTTTTCTTTGTTGGAAACACTATCTTGTTCGCAAGAGCAAATAAACAAGTGGTTTCTAGGATAGCTGGTTGTGTCAGCTACTATGAGAGAGCCTCATGGTAGAACATTAATATGATCAAGTCAGAGATTTCATTCAGTAAGAATGTAATAGATAAAAAGAAAGTTGAGGTATCAACAAAGCTTAATATAAAGCAGGTGGAGTCGCATGGAAAATATCTCAGGATATTAACAATGAAAGGAAGATACAAGAAGGTTATCTTCAAAACTATGAAAGATAAAATGTGCATTAGACTTAAGGGATGCAAGGAGAAGTATCTCAGTCAAGAAGGCAAGGAAGTTTTGATTAATTTTATTGTCCAATATCTTTCAACATATAGGATGGGAGTTCTCCAAATACCACAAAATATCATTGATGATATGAAAAAGATGGTAGGAAACTTTTGGTGGGGGTCTACAGAGGGATGTAGGAGGATTCATTGGTCTCTGTGGGATAAAATGTGTAAGGAAAAGAATAAAAGTGGCTTTGGATTTAGAGATATTAGAATTTTTAGCATGACCATTCTTGCAAAGATAGCTTGGTGGTTGTCTTTAAATTGAACTCTATGGTTAGTTCTATTCTAAAGGCTAAGTATTATAATAATACTCCTTTCTTGGAAGCATTTAGGGGTTATAATCCTAGTTATACCTGGCATAGAATTTGAGGAGGTCGTGCTCTCCAGAAGGAGGTCTTGAGATGGAGTGTTGACTTGGGGGATGGCATCAACATATAAGATGGTGCTTGGCTTCCAGGTAGAAAGGGTCCTTGCACCAATACTCTCTACAAAGATAGCACTAGAGATTGGAAGGTGGTTGATATTCTACACAATGATTTTAGATGGTGATACAATGATTGAGGAGATATCCATCAATAAAGATAAGAACCAAATCCTATGTATACATCCTTGTTATGATCACGAGGATGGCTAGCACTGGTCGCTTACAAAAAATGGGATCTTCTCGGTCAAAACAACCTATTGGCTTGGCTTCGAAGGTGCTCGTCACCTAAATATGCATCAATATTTATATGAAGACATTCTATGGAAGAAAATATGGAAGATGGATGCCCCTCCAAATATTGGACACTTTATGTGGAGAGTGTGTAAAGGGCACATGGTGACATGCAGGAAGTTGGATGCAAAGCATATCAGACCCAACCCTTATTGTCAATTGTGCACTTCTAATGTGGAAGATTTGGATCATGCCCTTTTTGTATGCATGCATTCCAAAGCTATTTGAGGAAGTAAACCTCTACATAATTCTATCTATAAAAGATCAGTGACAAATATTTTAAGCGGTCAGAGATGGATGTTTGAAAAGTTGTCAATAGACAACATTTTCAAAGCCGCTGTCTATAGCCTATCAGCTTGGAAATGCAAAAATGAACATTTGCTTAATAAGATGAAACCTAATGCAGTGCTTACTACCCATAATATGTTAAAAATGGGTAGCTATGCATTATGAACATGGAGAGTCTATCCAAGATACCTCCCTTCTAGTTGATCAAAGATGTATTAGATGGATCCCTCCTCAACTAGGTTTTCTCAAGGTCAATGTTGATGCTGCCATCATGAGAAAATTTGTTACGGGCTTTGGATTTTTTATTAGGAACCATGAGGGTATATGTGTTGTTATGGCTGTAAAGACTTTGAAGGGGGAGTGGGATGCACACACAGTAGAAATCCATGCTTTCTTGTATGGAACACAAATATTCTCTAGGAATGGACTAGTGGATGTTATCTTTGAATCAGATGTGGTCAATGTTATTCACCGAGTCTCGATATGGGAGAGGGGACCCAACCCCTAAATGCAAATGTTGAAGAAGATTGATTCTATCACCAAAAGGTTCAGGTCCTTCAGCCACATTTCCAGAGAAGGAAATAGTGTGGCACACCCCCTTGCAAACCTTGGATTAGGTGTAAACTCTGGCAACTTGACGTCTGAGGAGTACCCACTATCTGTAGTAAAATGCTTGTTTTAGATAAAGAAAATTGAGTATGGATTCTTAAGAAAATGATTCCTCAACTTTCCCTTGAGTCTGGGGGTGGTATGGGATTCCTACTCAATGCTTCACTCCATATTTTCTCAATAAATTTCCAAAATTCCTATTTGTAAAATGAGAACCTCCATCACTTATGATCATACTTGGTACCCCAAACCTGTTGAACATACAAACCTTTACAAAGAAATATACAACCCAAACTTCCTATTTGTTAAGAGAACCTCCATCACTCGTGATCATACTAGGTACCCCAAACCTACAGAACATACAACCCTTTACTAAGAAATATACAACATGTGCATCATTAGTTCCACCCATTTTGACACATAATCAACTGCAAGAAAAATATGGAGGTTATAATTAGAAGACACAAGGGTCCCATGAAATCTATGCCCCAAAGATAAAAACTTCTACTTCCTATAAAACATATTAGGACCAATTTCATGTCTTCTAGAAATATTGCTTGACCATTGGCATTCATCACACCTCCTCAAAAATATCTAAACATCCTTACACAAGGACGAGCAATAAATATACTCTAGAAAACCTTTGTTCCATCCTTGAGCTAGCATGGTGTCCCCCTATGGGTAGAGAGTAGGAATGAGAAAGTATGCTTTCATAGTCACACTCTGGCACACACTTCCTAAAAATTCTATCTCTACACTACTTAAAAAAATAGGGCCATATCAGGCATAAAACGTCAAGCAATAAAAAATGTCATCTTCTACTAATATCCCCAATCTTTGATAGTGCTCCACAAGCCAAGTAATATACTATATGTACATACCAACTATCCTTGTCTCTTAGAGTAAAAAATTTCTCATTAGGAAATTCCTCAACAATTGGTATCCCCATCCCTAACTCATTCACCCTCTCTAACCAAGATAAATTATCTACCACTACATTCTCCACTCTAGATTTATCCTTAATTTCTATATCTAACTCCTATAGTAACAAATTCAACAAATCAACCTCGGCTTTGAATCTTTTTTCTGCAATAGGTACTTAATAGCCACATGGTCAGTCCACACAATCACCTTTTCCCTTATTAAATATTGTGTAAATTTATCAAAAGCAAAGATAATAGATAAATGTTCTTTTTAGTGGTGATATAATTTACTTGAGCATCGTTAAGAGTTCTCGACGCATAGTAAATGATAGAAAGAGCACAATCTTTGTGTTTTCTTAGAACAACTCCAACTACTTAATCTAGTGTGTTGCTCATTAGTAAAAAAGGTTGGCTCCAATGTGGAGCCACCACCATGGGTGTAGAGATCCATTTCTCCTTGAAATTATCAAACACTTTCAAGCAACAATCATTAGAATTAAATTCAATGTCCTTTTTTAACAACTCAGAAAGTAGTTTGGCAATCTTCAAAATTTCTTTTATGAAATGTTGATAAAATCTGGCATGTCCTAAAAATTTCTGCACTCCTTTCACCAAAGATGGTGGAGGTATCTTGGATATTACCTCTCTTTTCACCAAATCGACTTCCATCCCTTTGTTGGACACCGTGTCCCAGTATAATCCCTTCATTCACCATCATATGAAATTTCTCCCAATTCAAAACTAGGTGAGTGTTTTCACAGCTCTGGAAAACTTTGTCAAGACTAGCAAGGTAGTCCTCAAATGACTCTCCATACGCCAAAAAATCATCAATAAAAATTTCAAGACATTGATTTACCATATCTGAGAAAATGGCTAGCACACATCATTAAAACATCATTGAGGCATTACAAAGACCAAAGGGCATATGGCGGTAGGTAAATGTACCACATGGACAAGTGAATGTAGACTGATCTTTGTCATGTGGTTTGATAGAAATTAGATAGTAGACAGAATAATCATCTAGAATGCAAAAAAGTGAAGGGACGGTGAGCCTCTCAAGGATTTAATCTAAGAATAGTAGTGGAAAATGGTCTTTCAAGGTGGCGACATTTAATAAAAAATAACCCTAACAAACTCACCACCCATCCACTAATCTTGTAGTAGTTAACTTGCTAAATTAGTAGTGACCGTAATTCCTCCCTCCTTAGGAACTACGTGAGTCAGATTAACCCATTTTGAATATGAAATATCATAGATTATACCTGTTGATAGAAGCTTTGGTAGCTTATCTTCAACACCTCAGTCATGATAGGATTTAGATACCATTGAGGTTGTGTCACATGTTTCTCTCATTCTTCAATCTGGATCTTATGTTGACATAAACTAGGGGTGATCATTTGATGTTAGAAATGGACTACCCAACTACACTCTGATGATTATTTAGAATGATGAGTACATGCTCCTACTCTTTCAAACTTAATGATGCAAAAATAATCATTGGAAGTTTGTTGCCCACTTCCATGAAAGTACACTTCAGGTGTGGTGGTAGTGCTTCAATTCCAACTTAAGAGGACATTCCAAAGATGGGACTAATGGGGGTCATTGCGGTCCTACATATCAGTAATGTATTGAATGAAAACACATAAATTCCTTTAGAAACAAGGCACACATATGGTATCATGGGCATTCATCCACCAAATTCATGGACAAGATTCTAAAGGTAGATGAGGGTATGCCTATGTGATGGAAGAAAATAAGGTGTCTGTGAGTGTTATCAGGTATACTTCCTCTTGTGGATCATCATGATACTTCACCTCCTTTTCCAAATATATCTACTTTGTATGTTCCATAATATCTACTGCAAGATTTCCCTTTTCCACCCATGTCATGTCATGGGCCACATCTAGAATTGGTTTCCCCAAGAGTAGGGACACCTCAAAATCTAGATGTTGCATCATGTAACATTGTGCCTTCTCCTTGATTGAATTTTGATAATCATGTAGCTTTATCTCAAACTGGTCACATTGTATCCCCAATGTCAGTTTTCCTCTCCCCATCTCCAAAATGGTGACAAAATTTAAAAAAAAAAGAAACAATTGGTGAAGAGGTAAGGAAACTAGGTAATCTTATAGGGGTAGAGAAGATCTCATCCATTGTCCTATTGACTGCAAATGAATCTCTATGCAAGGAATTTTATCCGTTGACTGAAGAACAAAGAGAAGTATTTCTAAAGAGCCAACTAAAGAAGAACTAGAATATTGACTTTAGTTGGAAATCTTTGTATCTTCTACTTGGATTTTATTGATGAATTTTATTTTTGAGTATGCTTCACTTGTACGGAACTTGAATCATTGTTAGATATTTTTGTCTTTTAAATTCTTTATGTTATTATTGGATTTTGGTGGTTTATTTTGAAGATACAATTGCTTGGTGGATTACGTTCTGAATGATTTTTTTTCCAATTATATTGTTTATAACATACAAGTTAGGGTTAAAACCAGAATTTGTGTAAATTCATGATAGTTTTTCATATAATGCATTTTAAATTATGTTATGTTCTATTATATTTCCCAATAAACTCGTTTTGGAAAGAAAAATCAGTTTTATTATATGAACAGATATATGTTAACACATTTTGTTGTACCAATTTTCTATATCAATCAACTTGTGCATATATTCACATTTTTAATTCAAGGGTATAATTGTAATATTTCATTTAATATTCTACAAAAATATTTTCATAAAAATGTATTATAATATTCATTTAGTGACTACTAAAAATGATAATTCACACTAAAACCACTGCTATAAATTACTAACAATCCATTTACCTAATCCTATCTCAAGTTGCATCCAAACATAAGATAGGATACTATAATGACCACATTTGTGCTTAATTGGAAAACTAGGGTTTACCTGAATGATTACATGCTTGATTAGATTGAACATCATTTAAACTTGATTAATGATAGTAGATGAATTGTGATGTTTCAAACCTAATAAAAACTCTAACTATGATTTTAGATTGAAGAACTAGGGTTTGAGAAATGTAAACCCTAATCGACAAAAATTAGGGTTTTGATAGTACATGAATATGGAATTTGATCAGGATAGCAGTGTGGTAAAATTTTCATATTTTCTAAATTTTTTTCTATTTAATTGAATTTTAGATATGATATGGATAACTCAATCATGCATATTTGAGAAAAAAATTAGAATATTTGAGTGTTCTTTGAATGTGGTTCTCGGTCAAACTATACTTCGACCAAAATGCTGACAGAGTGCTTTTCAGTAGTGTAGTGTTTTATTTTTAATTATTTATTAGTAAATCCAAATGATTTGAAATTTTAAATAGAGATCTTATACTCAATCATAAACAACATGTACAGTTTTCATAATTTTTGGATGCATTTAGATCTTATCAGTAGACAAATTACAGTAACTGAAATTTCTATAGAATTCTAGATACACTACTACAGAAGTGGCCTTTGGCGTCGGTCGTTTAACCCCATTTGGCGTCAGTTTTCGACCGACGCCTATGTGGGCGCCGCTAAAGGTCGAACACTTCGGCGTCGGTTGTTTAACCGACGCCTATTTAAACTATCGGCGTCGGTCGTTTAGTCGATAACCGACGCCAAAGGGGTTCACGCCACATAAAACGGCGTCAGCTAGGGCACTTTCTGCGTCGGTTATTTACTAACGGACCGACGCCTATACTACTTATAGCGTCGGTCTTTTAGTAGATAACCGACGCATAAAGTGTCCTAAATGACGCTATTTTTTGTGGCACGAACACTTTTGGCGTCGGTTATATACCAAAAGACCGACGCCTCTAATTTAAATAGGCGTCGGTTTGATACGTATATCCGACGCCATTTCGAGGACTGCTTTGGCCACATAAGGCGTCGGTTATCTATAAATAACCGACGCTATAGATCTTTGCTGACGATTTTTATAAATAACCGACGCCTATTTTTTTTTTTCATATCAGTTTGCAGGCCTGCTGTGGCAGGTCAGCAGGATGAGAACCTGCAGTTCAGTTAACTGAACTGCAGGTTTACGACATCCATTGATATCAGCCTACAAACAGGCCGCAAACCTGCAAAAGTCATAAGCAAAATTTCACACAAGTACATACATTCAGACATCAATTCAATTCTCACATTCACACATATAGAAACATTCAAATACATGTATTAACATTCAGAAATATTCATTTACAAAGTATCATTCATTATCGCTATCAACATCCCAATTATATCTTACAGTTTCCACTGCTTGTATGGCTTTTGCCCATTCTTCTCTTACTTCATTTAATGCTTCCATTGTATATGGAGCATGTATATTTTTTAAGCATTTACCTGTAGTGTTGTCAGTTTTAAACACCTGCAAAGAGAATGATGTATATATATAAGTAATAATATAAAAATAAGATAAGATTGATATATTGCATACTAACTAATGAGAGTATATATAATACCTCATGTATGGTATCGATGTCCAATGCGGCATATTTGATAATCATCTGCATAAATCGCATCACATAGTATGCGCATGCCCAGCCATTGTCTTGTGTAGCACACTATAAATTGAAACATACAAAATAATACAACTAAGCACAATTCACATCAATAATATATATATTCGAGTCGGGAACTTACTTGTACGTTCTGCCAATTTATTGGCTGGTTCTTTTTCCTTGGGACCGTTCCTCCAGCCTTTTTGAATGCATCTAAACCCCTACATGTTAATATAACACAATAAATTGCATAAGTAAATAGTAATGTAATAAAAGATGTTAACGGATATAAAAATGAAATATTTCTCACCAGAATAATGGCATTCTCATTACGTGTCCAATTTTAGTGTTCAATGTACTCCCCGCAGGATCTAGATAATAAACAATGAATGTCCCGGGGACAATAACTAGTAACTCCCAATGTCTACCGCTAGAAGTAAGAAGTTAACAATTAATAACTCAAAATGCAAAATAAAAATGGAATTTTCTTAAGTCCAAATTATAAATAAAGTAAACTTACTTGACATTGAATGGAGCTATTATTATCGTCTTCTTTTGCTGACCAAAAATTGTAAAAGTATCTATACAGTATTGTTGAACATTATCAGGGTCTTTAGCTACCAAACTAATCAATGATGGAATCAAAAATCCCACATGATCAAATGCAAATTGTTTGCAATGATCTTCGACTAGGTAGCTGCAAAACATATAGGCGTATGCATTAATATATAAGAAACCAGATCACCGGATCTTACACAAGGTATATGGATGTATAAACAAGATCTCACCTTATCCATGTCTCTATCATTGATGTATTCAGCCAATCATACATAAACAGCTCAATAATATCTTGTATAAATAAAGAGCTATCGTATGATTGACCTGCATAATCTGCATCTAAAGAAATAATTATAGGGCAATGTACATTATGTGCCCGTAGCCAACATGCCATTCCCCTACAAGCAGGACCTAACGGGTATGTTAGGTCAGTTGGAACCCAATCGGGTAATGCGGGAAGTGGAAGTGGAGGCCTAGGTGCTCCTGGTGTCTTCTTTTTAACCTGTACATATAATTTCAGATCAGTTGACATCATATATACACATTAACAGTCTAAATCAATGTAAATTTATCTTACAATTTCAGTCGTGTAGACCACATCTGCTTTGGGCCACAATATCACCCCGCCTTCTGCCTCACCAAGTGTATCAATATCTGGGTGGGCATATGGCAACACAACTTCCCTCCAATCGGGTAACACACGTAATGGGCCCACACGAACATAGCCTTGTGGCATTGGAGTCCCGTGAAACCTTTCCCCAGGAAGGGACGGGTAAGCTTGCGCCTCTACAACAACGTAGTCTTGCATTCTTAAGCGGCATGGCTTCAATGCCTACAAATTTACGTAAAGAATATTATACATATATACATATCATCTTGAAAACATAACAACTTGAAAAGACTAAATACAATGCCATAAACAATACTTACAGCAAACGTGCTGGGCGATGGGTCTCCAGGATTACTCGCAGTCTGTGCATCAGGAGAAGAGTGGGTCGCCATAGGCGTATTGGAAGCCTGAGATGCCTGCCACCGCAGCAATTCTTCCTTGACCTTCTCAACAACTACATCGTTGATCTTCTTAGCAACTAAATCCTCAACTCTCTTATTCTCCTATACATGGATAAAAGAAACATTAGCTTCTTATTAATGAATTTCCTTTTGCAGTAACATTCTAAAAAAAGAATAGGTTACCTCTTCTTGAGAAAGTCCCGCTCTGGGTTTGCGCTGGGATGGCCCAAAGAATGCTTTGATGCCAACACCAGCGCGGACACCTCTAACACGTCCAGGATGCTCTGGGTTACCCAGAGCAACTGTCAATTCATCCCTTGTGCCCTGAGGGATGAACGTGCCTTGTTTCCTCTGCTCGTGCAGCTCCCGCTAATCACCATAAACAGAAATTGGTAAGTTAACACCACAAATAATCAATATTCAAATGATTTCTCTAAGAGTTGTATTTTACCATTTTTGCAGCCGCCTCAGCAGTTACAGGCTTCTTTATTTCACCCTTCTTGTTTTGCCTTCCAGCTATCCAGATATCATGGCGAGGCATGGGTGTGGCAGACTCCTGAGTAGGAGCAGACTCTTGAGTAGCCGCAGACTCCGCCTGTAGTCTTTGGCGAACGCTTGCATAGCCTTTTGGACCCATAGTGTGGTCATGCACATTCAGTGCACGCCTTGCTTTTTGTGCGTCACTGAGGGCCTAGTTAGTATGCACATTAATGATTTGGTTAGTAGCACTAAATGCTAATCTTGAATAGGTGAATACAATGTATATTAATTAAATTAGGAGTGACGCCTAATACCTTGAATTCTTCAGATTTTCTTGAAGCAACAAAATTGTCCCAATCTTCTTTGTCCAAGAAGTTCCATTGTTCAAGGGCTGACTTCTTCTTCTTATCACCCTCTTTTATGTATTCTCTGTTCAGATTTGTCCTATAATTCCTAAGCACCTTTCCAGCGCGTTGCATCACATTTTTACGATGCAACTTCTCATCCAATGCAAAGAGATTCTGTAAAATAGAAATGTTATTAACTAGTATCTAAAATAGAATTGCAAATAATAGAATTTGTAATCTACAAAATAGAATTGCAAATAATAATAACTCACGCATAAATCCTTCCATATCAAGTCTTTTTTCCCTTGAGGAACTTTATGCCAATTGTCATACTTAACACCACAATGGCTCCGAGTGGTACACCCAAGATAGTTCACAAAATTATTGCGGTTCACTCCAATTGGATTTCCTCCATTATCAAACTCCACCACCAATTTGGATCCACTACCACTTAGCGCTAATAACTTCTTCAACAGAGTGATGCCCCTTTTCTTGTTAAGTGTCTGGTGTTGCGCATCAAGTTGCTCCAGTGCTTCAGTGGGTACAGGTGCATCAACCTAAAATTTGACAAAAATAAAACACACTAACTTAGCCCAATATAGAAATATAGGATATATGACATAACTAGAAGATAATGAATTTTATAGAAATACAGGATATGTTTTTAGAACTTACATTAGTATCCTCGCCATGCTCGTCATGGACAGCATGCTCATCATGGACTTCATGCTCATCATGGACATCATGCTCATCATGGTCAGCCATCTGAAAATGTCATTAAAAAGGCAAACATTTAGCATTTCTATTAACTAGAAAAAGGCAAACATTTAGCATTTGTATTAACTAGAAAAAGGCAAACATTTAGCATTTGTATTAACTAGAAAAAGGCAAACATTTAGCATTTGTATAAACATACATGTCTCTAAAATTGTGATCTTTTATCAATTAACAATCCTTCATTGTGATCTCCGCACACATATAAGTCATCATTAGCTTCAATATTTTGTGGAGTTGGCAACCCAACTAAGAATGGACTGGAGTCATCATACTTATCATAGTACTCTTCTTCATCTATAGGATCTTCAATGAACTGTCTTTTACCATGAAGAACAACCGACCATTTATCATTCACAGGATCATCGATATAGAATATTTGTTTCGCCTGTGATGCCAATATGAATGGTTCACCCTTCTCGCCAATCTTTTCAAAGTTCACCAAAGTGAAACCCAATTCATCCACTATAACTCCTTTGGTGTTATCAACCCAATTACATTTAAAGAGCGGAATTTTGAAATCTATGTAGTCAAACTCCCAAATGTCCTCAATGACACCGTAATATGACATTTTAGCTTCACGTGGACTCTTATCCTTTGCACTTGCAAAGTACATAGTCGACGCTTGAAGAGTGACCCCACTATTTTGGACGACACTCTTATCATCTTGGCGCTTTGTGTAATATGTGAATCCATTAATGTCAAACCCTTCATAAGACATAACATTCGGTTTTGGTTTAAAGGCGAGGCATTTGATAGTTTCTGTAATATCATTTGGTGTTTGAGATAGTTGATGTAAGACTTTATCTTCAAACCACTTAGTAAAAGTCTTATTATGCTCTCTAGCAAGCCACATTGAACTTGCTCGAGGATGTTGTCTCTTTATGAAATTGGTATGTTCCTCGATATAAACACTCACTTCGTCCATATTGTGTAAAATATACAAGTGAGCTTGTTCCAACTGCTCACGGCTGATTACTTTCACCCGTGATCCCAAAATTCCTTTGCCCTCCTCAATATTCTTGTCATTATCAGGAGTGTCATTACCACTGAGAAAGTCTTTGCAAAAATCCATAACCTCTCTCGCCACATAACCTTCAATAATACTCCCTTCAGGCCGATAACGGTTTCGAACATCACCTTTAAAAATGCTCATGTATCGTTCAAAGGGATACATCCAATGCAAGAAAACTGGTCCCAACATTTTCACTTCCCTAGTCAAGTGGACAACAAGATGTACCATGATATCAAAGAACGAAGGAGAGAAATACATCTCAAGCTGACATAGGGTAACAACCACTTCTCTTTGCAAATTATCGAGAGTATCAGGGTCAATAACTTTGCTGCATAGACTGTTGAAAAAGAAACAAAGTCTGGTAATTGCAAACCTTACATGCTTCGGCAATAGAGATCGAATTGCCACAGACAATATTTGTTGCATTAGAGTGTGACAATCATGAGATTTAAGACCTATCAACTTCAGATCTTTCATTGATACCAATCTACGGATGTTGGATGAGTAACCATGTGGCACCTTAACATTTACCAAGCATTCACAAAAAGTTTTCTTCTCCTTTCTAGACAACGTGTAACAAGCGGGAGGTAAGTATGTTCTTTTATTACCCATTTCATGTAATTCTGTTAATTCTGACCTTATTCCCATTTCACGTAGGTCCAGTCTGGATTTTATCCCATCTTTAGTCTTACCTGGTATATTTAATAGAGTACCAATGATGCTATCACAGACATTTTTCTCAACGTGCATTACATCGATACAATGCCTGACTGTCAAAGAACTCCAATAAGGAAGATCCTAAAATATTGACTTCTTCTTGAATGAAGAATTGTCACTCCGTGTGGCCATACTACATTGTGATTTCTTACCAAATTCATTTACAATGTCTTTTACTCTTTCATAAAGAACATCCCCTGGTATAGGTTTAGGTGCACTCCGTTCATCATTCCATCCATTGAATGCTTTGCGCTTCCTACGATACGGATGGAATTTTGAAAGAAACCTTCGATGACCAAGATATACAGTCTTGCCGCCATGTTTTAGTCTTATTGAATCAGTGTTTTCTTCACATATAGGACACGCTTTAGCTCCTTTGACACTATATCCAGACAAATTCCCATATGCTGGAAAGTCATTAATAGTGCAAAACAACATAGCGTGCAAACGAAATGTCTCTCTTTCTGAAGCATCATAGGTCATCACACCTTCAGCCCAAAGTTTCTTTAAGTCATCAATCAAAGGTTCAAGATAAACATCGATATCATTTCCGGGTTGTTTAGGGCCCGATATCAACAATGACAACATAACGTACTTATTTTTCATACACATCCAGGGAGGAAGATTGTATATAACAAGCATGACTGGCCAAGTGCTATGTTGGCTGCTCAATGTCCCGTACGGATTCATCCCATCTGTACAAAGCCCAAGTCTTAGATTCCTATCTTCTTCACCAAATTTAGGGTACAATAGATCAATCTTCTTCCACTGTGGGGAATCAGACGCATGTCGTAGGATCCCATCATTATTTTTCTTAACATCTGCATGCCACCTCAAATTCTTCGCATCTTTCGGATTTGCAAACAAGCGTTGAAACCGTGATATTATAGGTAGATACCACAACACCTTGGCAGGAGAACCAGTTTTGGACTCCCCCGAAGTCGTCAATTTATACCGTGACGCACCACATTTTGGACAATCTTTCAAATCTACATAGTCCTTTTGAAATAATACACAATCATTCGGGCATGCGTGTATCTTCTTGGCCTCCATTCCCATTGGGCACAACATTTTCTTTACCTGGTATGTTGAGATTGGAAGCTCGTTTCCTTCAGGAAGAATTTCTTTCAACAAAGTCAACAATGAAGTGAAGCTTTTGTCGCTCCATCTATTGTTAGCTTTCAACTTATACAATCTCAACACAGCGCTAAGCTTCGTAAACTTAGCACAGCCTGTGTATAACGGTATCTCAGCATCATGCACAATGTTTGTAAAGATAGGAGGTGGATCGGTGTGCTCTACCCTACAACTATCCAGCATCGCATCAACGATGTCTGCTGGAACTGGTTCGTTCACATTTACGTCATCAGAGGCAATTTCTTCTTCCACCCAAGCACTGCTATCGACATCTACTGGTTTCGATTTTGAAATCTCTCCATGCCAGTGCCATTCTGTATATCCTTGTACAATCCCATTGCACATGACATGACTTTTGATTTCCTCACCAGTGTTGACTTTCAAGTTGTTACCGCAATGCCTACATGGACAGTAGAACCTATCTGTAGGTTTTTTCCTATGTTCCTCGGCAAATATAATAAACTGATCAAGACCAGATATAAACTCTGGGGTGCAACGATTACGAATGGACATCCATGATCTATCCATTCTATGATCAGAGAAAACAAGTATATATTAGGAAACAAGTATATATTAGGAAAAGATTAGGCAGCATTTCCCTAGTATATAATAAATGTGTACCACCTATCCCATCATTGAACACCTAATCTCACTAGTAAGTGTATAATGTGTATTGGGTTTTCGAGAAAATTTCGGCAGCATTTCCCCGCTGTTCTCTAAGTACATATGTACTTAGAGAACAAACGGGGAAATGCTACCAAAATTTTATCGAAAACCCAATACACATTATACACTTACATCCTAAGTGAGATTAGGTGTTCAAGAACAGTCCCAAACCGGGGACTATCCAAGATTTACTCCTAATGAGTCAATCTTGGACGGGTTTCTAGGCCAACAAACACATTTGATGTCATTCTTATATATAATAAATGTGTACCACCTATCCCATCCTTGAACACCTAATCTCACTAGTAAGTGTATAATGCGTATTTGGTTTTCAAGAAAATTTCGGCAGCATTTCCCCGTTGTTCTCTAAGTACATATGTACTTAGAGAACAAACGGGGAAATGCTACTGAAAGTTTCTCAAAAACCCAATACACATTATACACTTACATCCTAAGTGAGATTAGGTGTTCAAGAACAGTCCCAAACCGGGGACTATCCAAGATTTACTCCTAATGAGTAAATCTTGGACGGGTTTCTAGGCCAACAAATACATGTGTTGTCATTCTTATATATAATAATTGTCTATAAACTACAGGCAACATGGTTAATCCTAATCAATAGAGCATTATTAAATAATAAATCAAGAAATCAATAGTTTCAAACAAAAGGTCTAGGAATCTTTACTAGACATTATATGTATCCCTAATCATCATATTTAACATACTACATTATTATGAACATCCAGATCAGATTAAGATCATACTATGTTATAACCATTGGTTTAATAACCCTATTTCCGCATGTACATGTTTATCAACTTTAAAACCCTATAATTCATGAAATCATTCTAATTCAATTTAATATGTTGGGATCACATAATTATATAATGACATCAGAATATATAGAAGAATCAAGTAGAGCAGAGCAGAATATAAAGAATGTTGGGATCAAAGAATATATATATGTTGCAAAAAAAAAGTAGAGCAGCTAGCAGCAGCGGGAAGACCAACCTTGTCGGGAAGAAGGCAGAGGCTCCGGTGGCTCTGGCTGGAGAAGTAGCTAGCAGCGACGGCGGTGGAGGAGCACCAGGCGGTGCCTAATCGTGTACCAAACATGAAACATGCATAGAGTACATCACATTAAAATATAAGATGTATAACTAGAGCTTTCAGAAAATCAAGCAATTCACTCATTTGAGCTAATTTTAAAATCATTCTATTTAAGGACTCAAAACCTATAATGTTATAGTTAGTAACACTGAAACCTAATTCATCCTGGTGTTTTTTATATATAAGTTCATACCCCTTTTCATTTTGATTTAAATTTTCGTAATTAGATTAATAAACCATCAAACCATTTGATTTTAAATATTTATCTTGACTTGTATTGGGTATGGTAACCAATATACTTAATAATGTTGTACTCAGGATTTGATCCTAAAAATATATTGCAATAAGACATGTATGCTCGCGGGGAATGATTATTGCACAATGGGTTTGATTAAATCTAGAATAAAATCTTATATAATTGTTTGCTATAAAATCACACATAATGCACCACAAGGGTATCTTCATAGATGACCCACAATCTCGTGATATATTTCAATTAACTCAGGGTCACTCCGTATATGAATATCAATGGATTAGCATGACACTAACCCTGGTAATGAGGCATGACAAAGATGGGTAAAGTGTGGGATAGGAGATTTGAATCACTTGTGGAATTATTTTTGCCTCACCTTGCCAATATAAGGAGAGAATGATCTCTCAATTTAATCTAGATTGGGCCTACAAATTTAGAACATTCACTAGGAAAATCCCAGTCATTTGCAATCCAAAAGTCCATCATAAGGCTCAAACAACAATGTATGCAATGGTAACTATAAACTGAATATAAATACATTATGAAGACCTAAAGGGAACCCATATACGTATATATGCTTGTGATTTATTACTTGTTCTAAGAATTGTTGAGAATAAAGTCCAAGGAGGTGTCTTTGATGCAGACAAATGTTACTTCCCCTAGTTGGCCTGAGTAGCGACGTGGAGGAAGGAAGGAAGGAGGAAGAAAGCAGTACCTTGAGGGAATAGGAAGAATGCCTGGCCTAGAGAGCAGTGGCGTGGCCTGAGCAGAGACCTACCCTGAGCAGAGACCTACCCCAGCGGCGAGGAGAGGAGAGCAACTGTGCGCGGCGAGGAGAGCAGCAGTGCGCGGCGGCGAGCAGGCGGCGGCGGTGCAGGCGGTGGCGAGCAGGCGACAGAGCAGGAGACTTCAGAGCGCAGCAGCAGGAGCAGGAGCGGCGGCGAGCAGGCGGCGGCGGTGGCGGCGACGCAGAGCTGGTGTCCAACGGCGGCAGGAGCGGCGGCGAGCAGGAGTGGTGGCGGAGAAGGGGGCGCCGGAGAAGGGGAGCTGAAGAAGAAATCGCCGGAGAAGGGGAGTTGAAGAAGAAATAGGGAAATCGCTCGCAATGAAATAGAAGAAAGGGGAAGAGTCGGGCGATCGAGGGTTATGAAGTTCCCAAATAGCGTCAGTTGTTTAAAACAACCGACGCCTAAACATCTTTAGCGTCGGTTGTTTGAAAAAACCGACGTCCAATTGGACGATATTTTCATGAAATTGTTTGGCGGGAACCACCTTCAGCGTCGGTTATCCTTGAATAACCGACGCTGAAGGTGACACTTTTCGCGCAAATTTTCATCGCACATAGGCGTCGGTTTCTACCTAAATAACCGACGCTGCTAATGACACTATTTTTTTTCATCGAAAAATGGATTTCGCGGGCGACTTTAAGCGTCGGGTTGTTATAAACAACCGACGCTGAAGACAAAGCGGTACCCGTGTCTGGCTGGTCTTCGAATATAGACGTCGGTTTTCTTAAACAACCGACGCCTAACATAGAAGGCGTCGGTTTTCCTTAATAATCGACGCCCAGAAAAGTGTCACTGAATGCTATTTCTGTAGTAGTGATAGCAATGCACTATTAGATTTTTATTTATTTAATAGAAGCTTGGAATGATCTCAAATTTTAAATGATGCTTTAAAAATAAATTATACACAAAATTATAAATTCTCATAATTTTCTTAGAAGGTTTGGTCTTGGAAATACATGAATTCACAGAAACCTTTTTATGATAGAAAAATCTACTGAAATAAGAAAAAGTTTAGTGAGGGGTCAATGTGCAATTAACCCAAGCATCTCAATTGCTCTATATGGTAAACCTAACACAAAAGGAGATATCATAATTCTTGATTCAATCTAGATAAACAAAATCCTAGAGAGAGAGAGTTAGGGTTTGAGAGGAGAAATTGATGGAGATGTTGACCTAGGGTTTTGCGGTCTGAGGAATGATGAAATCATGTATGTTTATATTCTTTGGATATAGTTTCATGGTGAATTTTCTCTCACATGTCAAAATTCCATCCCTCCTCTAATTTGATCCAAAATGGTATCAAAACTTCCCCTTTTCTCACTCTTTCTTCACAATCCCTCATTTTTAGGGTATCCGAGTTGAAAGTAAGAAGAATTGGGTGAATTGCTAGGGATTTGATATGGATTCGATATTTTTAGATATGGGATACATTTTTAAGGTGTTTTCACACCTTAGGGTGAGTGGGAACTTCCTTTAAATAGTATATTGCACGAAAATTGGGTAAATCATCAATAATCTTTAATTGCTTAGTATGCGACTACAAACCCTGAATTGTCTATTTGTTCTAAGTTGTTGTAAAATGATATGAAATGGATTCTTCCTCTGATTGGATGAAGTTCAGATGATAAAATCATATTATAAATGTATACAATACATCATAATGAGAATTCCCTAAGTATTCACAGAGGTTATAAGAGTCAACTAAAATATAGGGAATTTGTCTATGACTGAAATTTTTTGTATAAGTAAAAAGAGAAAATTTCTTATCTAGATCCCCTTGGTTATGAATGATTGTTTATCTAAATTTATAGTACATATATGTCAGATACTATCTTGGATTTCATTCAAAGTGAATAGTGTTTGTTTGATATCTCAGTAAAGAGGGTGAAACCCTAGATGCGAGGAAAGTTGGATATTTGTGAATAGATATCGTGAAATCCATTTGAAGGGATTTTCTTGACATGATAGACTTTATTTATTCAATGTTATTATTGATGCATGATATCCTAGTGAATGGCATGGAAACCCAAATTCAACTCAGTTCCAAGGTTTCATACATATATTGATTTTATATAATTTGTTGATAGTAGTCTTCATTCAATGAATGTTTATGTCGTATGAAATCTTTATGGTAGCCATGTGAATAAGTTGATGCCAAGTGAGAGGTGACAAGATGTGTGATGGCCTTGTGAGCCATGAGAATACTTGTACAACTAGTGAAATGAATACCTTGGTCTAAGGACCTAGAGGTAATGGTTACCTATTATAGAGGTAACAATGCTATGTGATGATCTAAGAGTTTGCATACCCAGATCCAGTAATCATGATAATGGTGTGAAGGGATGAGAATTCCCAGTAATGTGATAAGGGATTGAGATCCCAGGTATCATGTGTTTTAAATATTTGAAAAGTACATGATAGATGTATTACACCTTTCTTTTTAGCATTTTTGGTGATTAAATGAAACCCTAAGGGTAGGGTGTTCAATGAATCAAGTATTGTGATATCAATGTTCTCAATTATTATTAATAATTCTTGTCATGATAAGTAATTAACTCTTAATTGAGTTATGAGATGCATAACTCAAGATTTGGGTTGATATGCACGATTCTAGTGTGTATCTGCCAAGTGGACATGGAATCTGTTTATTTAAGAATTTTAGTCTGCCTGCATGTACAGTATGTTGATTACGCAGTATATTATAGTGTTTTGAATATACTGCTCTACCTAGTTTAGAATGATATACACGTTGTATTATAACTTCAAATAAGTAGACGTGACACAATAGAGATAGCAGAGTCAAGTATAAGTAAGAGAAGGGTACAATGTAGAAAGAGAATTCTAGGAATAATAAAATAATAGACTTAGGAGCCCTGAACACCGTAGAACCCCTATGTGAGGTCTGCGCCTTAGGGGTGAAATGACCTAACCCTGGCAACATCCAATATATGGGGGTCAGAATGCGCTATCAGGTGGCATGGAGGACAAAGCCCTAGTGGAAGTCTCCTTAAATTATAGTTTTCAGTGTCCAACATCAACCAGAAGTCTTGGTGGCACTAGAGTACAGAAAAGCCAAGAGGTGGCTTGACTCTCTGCCTGTTGCTTAGGTTAGAGGAGGAGTCTAGTTTAGGCCAGAGAGCCATTTCCCTGTTACAGACCAGGTGAGTAGTTATACTTAGCATTTCCTAGGTGTGTCTGCTAAGTCTTGTACAGTGTGATCATAGTGCACTACGAGTCTTCATATGTAGAGTACACTGCATATGATCAAGGCATAATAAAATGAATGAGAGGCTAAATAAGTGTGTACAGTTATTCAATTATTCTTTGTATGTTTTTGAATGATTAGTTCTCTTTATGATCAATCAAGCATTTCATATATTGATTCACTCTTATAGATATTTAGAGTATCCTGACATATTTATGATTGTCAATTATTAGACTCTCTAAAGCTTTCTGTTGTTATAATTGATATCAATTGCTCAAAAGTATATCTGTAATTATATCAGTGCTTTAGATTGTTTCTTTGAAGTACTCATTCACTAAGCGAATAGGCTCACCCCTCTACTCAAAATTTTTAGGGAAATGACATGGAATTGAAGAAGATATCATTGCATCAGAGTAGATCTGCCAGAAGAGTTAAGTCTGAGTATAGTTAAGTTCAGTCGGTCCCTGTCACTCTAGGTCCTTGTATAGATCTGAGAGAGAGTTGTAAATGATGTTTTGTATGTTTGTTTCCTTAATAGGAGAGAATGCAAATGATTGTCATGTCATATGTACATGGAAGTGTGAGAAACATAATGAATGTATGGATGTGTATCATTAATGCTGAGATTATATTAGAGAAATAAAAGTTTAATTCTCTTGTAAAGTTAGTTTATGTGGATCAATGCAAGAAAACAAAGAGTTTGAAATAGAAGAAAAAGGTAAGGGTGATCTTTGATTTACATTAAATCCTCAATTTATGCCCTAATCTCATGATTAATGGTAATTGTGAGATCGGGGTGTAACAACTTTGGTATTAGAGCCTAGGCTGAGTTGTCAGGGACCATTAAGTTAGTAAGTTAGAGTCATAAGTGTGGCATATAGGAGATATTATGATGTTAGCTCTAGGGATTTGAGTATTTGGATATCCTGGCCCGGTATCTGAGTAATTGGATCAATCAATATCAAGCTACTCTATCTATTCTTTCATGTATACCCTGGCGAGGTATACAGTGGAAGGATGGTCTAGAGAGGAACCCTAGAAATATTAGGGTTAGAAACAAGATAAGTGACATGAATTAAGAGCATAAATATAAAATGAGATAGAACTTTCATTTCATATTGATGTTTTATTGGAGATGAATGGAAAAGCTCTTATATCTTTGAATTCAGATATTCAATATTTTCAAATATATATGGGTCTTTAAGATTTTTTGTACACTATGCAGTTGTAGCATTTATTGATTACATTCTTTGTATCAAGTAGACTAGAAATGATCTTTGAATGAGCTTTCCTAAGTGGATAAGTCTTCTTCCACACATTTGAGATGAATAGGAGTTGATTAATCCTGAGTAGCTCTTGGCTTCAGGACTGTAGGTTCGGCCAGGTCTGGCTGGCAGGATGCATTACTAGGATCAAATGACTCCTATTAAGAATATAATAAGAGTAGACTCTAGATAAATTAGACCCACATCATAGTGAGAATGTACATACACTAAGATGTTGAAACATATGGGAAAAATTAGAATAGCTAAGAATCAGTTGAAACTGATGTCTGAGATCCAACTTTGGGGCCTCATATGAGAAACCCTTAATTGGGAATAAAGGAACACGTCATAAGATTCTGATTAAGTTTAATCATTAGTATTATATGAACTCTAAATATGAAATATGGAAAACATATGAGAAAAGTATGTAAGGGCCAAGATAGTAAGAATCAATCATGAGGAATGGATTATATAATCGAGTACAATGTTTTTATGTACTCCAAAGCAAAGGAAAAATAGAAGAAAAGTGTTAAGTATTCGATAAGTACATAGAAGTGAAGAGTCTTCAGAAAAGTTAAAGTGAAGAGAACTAGATGAGCATGTAAATCATAAAACTAGGATAAGAAATTTAGTTGAAACAAAGAGAAATGTTAGAAATAATGATCTTGATTAAGGAATGAGGGTTATGATATAATTGAGAGCATGGAATGTATACCTTTATTGTGAAGTTAATACATTCATCCTACTGCCTTTGGATTCTAAGTCTCTATAGAACAACAAACTAATTTCCAAAAGAAGAACAAAAGTGTAGCTTAACCAATGAATAAGTCATACAAAGGTAGACTATATTCAAGAGGTAAAAACTTGAATAAAAGAGATACTAAGTTTGACCCATGCATGAGCCGTTTGATTTAAAATGAAGGATATGTAATGTATTAAACATGAGTTGAAACTAGTAGAGAGATTATGGATTTAGAATTTCAACTTTACATTAGTAGAAGGATAAAAAGAAATATGTGTAACATGGTATATATGATCATACACCTAAATGAAGCAACATGATCATATGAGAAAACTAGAAGTTAAAGATGATATGTGGAATAGCAGTATATGGTAAGGGGATTATGGAAAGTAATGAAAAGGTTTGAAACATGGTGGAGTAATATAGATTATAGAAGAAAGAGGTTGCGAGATTCAAGAAAGTGCTAATTAGTCAAGTATCCTTGTTGATAATTAATTAAACCTACATATGAGAAATGTATTATTGAATGTTTGAAGATAAGAATTCTAAGTCTCAAAATCATATTCTCTTTCATATCTTCCTGAATGAGAGCAATGTGGGAATGAAGTGATAAGAAAATGAATCATATATGATGCATAACCACTGTGGTAGAGACATCTAGTGAATGCAATAATGAAACACAATATGATGATGAAACCCTAGTAGGGTAATTGAGAATGTAATCTATCTTAATGGCCAAGTAAGAGAAAGGAAATTCAATCAATAAGACATAGAAGACTTTAGTAAAACTTGTGAGATCCAAAGTTTGAATTTCAATTAAAGCAACAAAGTTACACACAACAACGTCATGCTACTGATAAGGATCAAACCCTAGAATGTTTAGAGTTGTAGTAGTTCAAGGGTTGTCACTAGTGATTTGACCTTGAATACTAGCATCTCTATAAAACAAGATGATGAGATTTGCACTATGAGAAGTAAACTAACACTGATAGTAATCCAGGGTTAAAAGGTAGCTAATTTGAAAGGTAGATAAACAATATGGAAATGATTTAGAGTAAAGGGTAAGAAATAAATTTGAAATGTAACAAGTGTGCTTGAAACAAAAGGAGAAATACAATATGAGTGAAGTGCGATATGAGATAAACTCTTGCAGTGATAGAAAAAATGATGAATAATCTATTTGTACCTTATATGTTTCAATTTTAGGAATGTTTAATCTACATGATTAAAATGAGAAGGATAAGTAGAAAAAAGTAAGTAGTAATGAATGAGGAGAGAGATAAGAGAAAACAATGGTTTTCAGTAATATGTGAATTTTTTTTAGAAGTATAATTTGTTGAAGGTATATTAAGGGATGTAAATTGGTTCTACGTATGATTTTAGTGTACATGTGCAAGAAATATGTTTATTAAAGGTGTCTGATAGTTGTAGTCATTCATACCAGTAATCCATCTTAGTATTGTACAATTGTGGTATGGTGATATGGGTTGAATAATGATGGAACAAATGAAGGGTTACCCTGAATAAGGTAGTCTTACCTATTCACTCATATGAATAGAAGGGATGATAACCTTACTGTATTGATATGTAACCCTAATGAGGTATAGCTTGTTATACCTAGCTTTAACATAACTAAGTGATGGTAATTGGGTATGAATAGTCCTTGAATGACTAATACAATCATGGAGTACTTTGTTACTGTTGTTGAAACCCTAGTATGCTATAACCCGATGGTTACACCTTGAATTATGTGTGGGTTCATACTTGAGAATTGTATGGAATGTGATGGTGATGCTTCACCTTATGCATCCATGATCCAATGGGGATGCCGTGAGTAGTATTGTACAATTGTTGTTGAATCTAGTCTTCCAACTCAAGACTGTTTTGCTATTTGAGTCACACAATAGTAAAATTCAAAAGAACATGGTGAACTCTCTTTTGTGACTTAGAGGTAATACATAACAATAGTACATATTGAGCCGTATGAATTGAGATAGTTGGATCAGATTATCAATGTTGAGGTAACACCTCAATTGTATGAAAATATTGAAATGGTTGCGTCTATATCTACTCTATGATTGATTGTGGCATAGAGAATTTGTTTGTTATCATTGAGAACTATTTTAACATGTTGTGATTAGAAAAGAAATAAAGGACTTATCGTTGAAAACTACATTCAAGTATAAATTACAAGAATGTAATGACATGTAAGATTTCAGAAGCTTAAAATAAACTTTGAATATACTTTGTTTGCATATTTATGTTTCGGGGATAAAACTTTTTAAGGGGGTGAGAATTGTAATGACCACATTTGTGCTTAATTGGTAAACTAGGGTTTACCTGAATGATTACATGCTTGATTAGATTGAACATTATTTAAACTTGATTAATGATAGTAGGTCAATTGTGATGTTTCAAACCTAAGAAGAAACTCTAACTATGATTTTAGTTTGAAGAATTAGGGTTTGGGAAATGTAAACCCTAATTGGAAAAAATTAGGGTTTTGATAATACATGAATATGGAATTTGATCAGGATATTAGTGTGGTAAATGAGTTTTCATATTTTCTACAAATTTTGAATTTAATTTAATTTTGGGTATGATATAGATAACTCAATCATGCATATTGGAGAAAAATTTCAGAATATTTTAGTGTTCTTTGAATGTGGTTCTCAGTCAAACTATACTTCGACCAAAATACTGACAGAGTGCTTTTTAGTAGTGTAGTGTTTTATTTTTATTTATTTATTGGTAACTCCAAATGATCTGAAATTTTAACTGGAGATCTTAAACTCAATCATAAACAACATGTAAATTTTTTTATAATTTTTGGATGTGTTTAGGCCTTATCAGTAGATGAATTATAGTAATTGACATTTCTATCAAAATTCTGGATAATTGTGTACTATTTGATTTTTATTTATTTAATGGAAGATTTTAATGATCTAAAATTTTAACTCAATCTTTGTAACTAAATTATACTCAACATTCTAAATTATCATAATTTTTGGAGAATGTTTGATCTCGAAAATACACGAATTCACAGAAGCCTTTTTTTGACAGAAACATCTGCTCAAATAAGAAAAAGTTTAGCGAGGGATCAATGTGCAATTAACCCAAACAGCTCAATTTCTCTATATGGTCAACCTAAAAAATAAGGATCTCTCATAATTTTTGATTCAATATAGAGAAACAAAATCCTAGAGAGAGAGAGTTAGGGTTTGAGGGGAGAAATTGATGGAGATGCTGACCTAGGATTTTGCGGTCCGAGGATTGATGAAATCATGTAAGTTTAGATTGTTTGGATATAGTTTCATGGTGAATCTTCTCTAAAATTTCAAAATCCATCTCTCCTATGATTTGATCCAAAATGGTATCAAAACTTCCCATTTTCTCACTGTTTCTTCATAATCCCTCATTTTTAGGGTTTCTGAGTTGAAAGGAAGAAGAAGAATTGCTAGGGATTTGATATGGATTTGAGATTTTCAGATATGGGATACGTTTTTAAGGTGTTTTCATACCTTAGGGTGAGTGGGAACTTCCTTTAAACAGTATGTTGCACGAAAATTGGTTAAATCATCCATAATCTTTAATTGCTTAGTATACGACTACAAACCCTAAATTGTCTATTTGTTCTAAGTTGTTGCAAAATGATATGAAATAGATTCTTCCTATGTTTGGATGAAGTTTAGATGATAAAATCATATTAGAAATGTATACAATACATCCTAATGAGAATTCCCTAAGTATTTTGCAGAGGTTATAAGAGTAAACTGAAATATAGGGAATTTGTCTATGACTGAAATTTGCTATATAAGTAAAAAGAGAAAATTTCTTATCTAGATCCCCTTGGTTATGAATGATTGTTTATCTAAATTTGTAGTACATATATGTCAGATACTATCTTGGATTTCGTTCAAAGTGAATAGTGTTTGTTTGATATCTCAGTAAAGAGGGTGAAACCCTAGATGTGAGGAAAGTTGGATATTTATGAATAGATATCGTGAAATCCATTTGAAGGGATTTTCTTGACATGATAGACTTTATTTATTCAATGTTATTATTGATGCATTATATCCTAGTGAATGGCATGGAAACCCAAATTCAACTCAGTTATAAGGTTTCATACATATATTGAGTTTATTTGATTTGTTGATAGTAGTCTTTATTCAATGAATGTTTATGTCGCATGAAATCTTTATGGGAGACATGTGAATAAGTTGTTGCCTAGTGATAGGTTACAAGATGTGTGATGGCCTTGTGAGCCATGAGAATACTTGTACAACTAATGAAATGAAGACCAACCTTGTGAGCCATGAGAATACTTGTACAACCAATGAAATGAATACCTTGGTCTAAGGACCTAGAGGTAATGGTTACCTGTTACAGAGGTAACAATGCTATGTGATGATCTAAGGGTTTGAATACCCAGATCCAATAATCATGATAGTGATGTGAAGGGATGAGAATTCCCAGTAATGTGATAAGGGATTGAGATCCCATGTATCATGTGTTTTAAAGATTTGAAAAGTACGTGATAGATGTATTACACCTTTCATTGTAGCATTTGTGGTGATTAAATGAAACCCTAAGGGTGTTCAATGAATCAAGTATTGTGATATCAATGTTCTCAGTTATTATTAATAATTCTTGTCATGATAAGTAATTAACTCTTAATTGAGTTATGAGATGCACAACTCAAGATTTGGGTTGATATGCACGATTCTAGTGTGTATGTGCCAAGTGGACATGAAATCTGTTTATTTAAGAATTTTAGTTTGCCTGCATGTATAGTATGTTGAGTACTCAGTATATTATAGTGTTTTGAATATACTGCTCTGCCAAGTTTAGAATGATATACATGTTGTATTATAACTTCAAATAAGTAGACACGACACCATAGAGATACCAGAGTCAAGTATAAGTAAGAGAAGGATACAATGTAGAAAGTGCTTTCTAGGAATAATAAAATAATAGACTTATGAGCCACAAATACCGTAGAACCCCTATGTGAGGTATGTGCCTTAGGGGTGAAATGACCTAACCCTGGCAGCGTCCAGTATACGGGGGTCAGAACGTGCTATTAGGTGGCATGGGGGACGAAGCCCTAGTGGAAGTCTTATTAAATTATACTTTGCAGTGTCCAACATCAACCAGAAGTCCTGGTGGCACTAGAGTACAGAAAAGCCAAGAGGTGGCTTGACTCTCCGCACGTGTGTTCAGGTTAGAGGAGGAGTCCAGTTTAGGCCAGAAAGCCATTTCCCTGTTGCAGACCAGGAGAGTAGTCAGACTTAGCATTTCTCGAGTGTATCTGCTATGTCTTGTACGGTGTGATCGTAGTGCACTATGAGTCTTCATATGTATAGTACACTGTATATGATCAGGGAAAAATAAAATGAATGAGAGGTTAAATAAGTGTGTACAGTTATTCAATTATTCTTTGTATGTTTCTGAATTATTAGTTCTCTTTATGATCAATCAAGCATTTCATATATTGATTCACACTTATAGATATTTAGAGTATCCTGCCATATTTATGATTGTCAATTATTAGACTCTTTAAAGCTTTCTGTTGTTATAATTGATATCAATTACTTAAAAGTATATCTGTAATTATATTAGTGTTTTAGACTGTTTCTTTGAAGTACTCATTCACTGAGCGAGTAGGCTCACCCCTCTACTCAAAATTTTTAGAGGAAATCATATGGACTTGAAGAAGATATCATTGCATCAGAGTATATCTGTCACAAGAGTTAAGTCTGAGTATAGTTAAGTTCAGTCGGGCTCTGTCACTCTCGGTCCTTGTATAGATCTGACAAAGAGTTGTAAATGATGTTTTGTATATTTGTTTCCTTAATAGGAGAGAATGTAAATGATTGTCATGTCCTATGTACATGCAAGTGTGAGAAACATAATGAATCTCGGCAGTGATTGCCAGTTAAGTTAACTGCCTCGTCCTTGCTCAGAGCGGAACCCTCCAGCGGCAAGAAGTTCAATAGCCCGGCGGGGCAGGGAAAGGGATGAAGAAGCATGGTACACTTGCAGATGGTGAAAAGGAGACCGACTGGTCGACCCCCCTCACCGGAAAACCTAGGCGCCAAGCGGCATGTGCAGGTGAAGGGAGGAAGATGGAGTTTTCCGTCCGGTGAGAGAGCAGGGATGAGAGAGAGAGAAAAAACTTTGCAGTAGAGAGAATGAGATGGAGGCGAACCAGGGGACGCTGAAGCGGCAAAGGAGGGGCGGAGCCCCATCAGCTGGCGCTGGATATGCTGCTGCTTGCGCTGTGGGCAACAACGTGAGTACTGATCGCGAGTCACGTAGGAAGGAGGCTGGACGAACTGGAGACCTACAACGAGAATGGGGGAACAAGCCCAACACTCGGCACCCTCTGTGGCTGGGATACGGGGCACCGGGGGTAGGATACGGGGCACCGGGGGTAGTCGTGGTTGCAGCCAGTGGTGGAGAAATTGACAGGGATGGCTGAGACAAAACATCTGTCAAACAAGAGAGATTTGAAACTGTGACCGTATGCTACAAACTAATTCATTCTACCGTTAGGTCAGCCATTCATGAGGTGTAAAGGTTTTAAACTTACTGTTTTGATAAATGTTATGGGCCGTAAAATACAAAACAACTTGATACCAAAATTCAAACCAGCAACCTTTAACATAGATGAACAAATGCGTACCACCCAGACTATCTATTTGAGGTGCTTATGTTATGCATAGACACACATATATATTTATATGAATAAATATTTTTTTCCCCAAATATACATCAATATATACTAGGGGCGGGGGGTAGCCCCCACCCCCGGTTGGAGCGCCAAAGATGGTGCAGACACATATGCGTCTGCACAGACGGAAGCGGCACGTACGCGAGGAGGATGAAGATCTGTTCGTGAAATTGCGAGTGGTTCACCAAACAAATCGAATAAAGACGGGTCCAAAGCACAACCAGAGCTGTGGACCGTGCCCAAATATATTTAACGTGATGCTAGATCAGACCAATGGGATTTCACCACGTGGCTGTATGATTGAGTTATTGATTTGATTTACAGCATAGGAGCTGACACGATAATCCGATTAGGGCAAACCATATATGCAAATTGATAAGAAAAATGAGAGGAATCTAAATAAAGTTACAGACTCTAATTATGCCTTTGTATCCAAATAGTACCTTAAATACATGTTTAGTAAGTAATTAACGCATAAAAATACGAGATATAAGGATTAAGGTGTTGAATACATGGAAAATGTTTATTTTGTGATAACATATGATACCATTGTATATAATGATGATCCAATATGATCACGGTCATAATGATGATAATAGGATTTCTAAAGTGGATAATCATGCATATGAAGAATTAGTGTTAAAGGTCACAACTTTATATGTCATTCATGAACATAACTGAATCTAAGTAATCATGATGAAAAAATATGGTGAATCAAAAATTAGGTTTTCACTCTACGTTTAATGTGCGATGGAATTAGGTTTGTACCCTTATTCCTCATCCAAACTCGAAAATGATTGTAAACCCTAGATTAGGACTCGAGTAGGGTTTAGTCTGACTAATGTGATTGTGACACTTTAAGATTACATATATGCATATTACATGTTGAAATGCTTGGATCTGTTGATTGGATTGATTGAATATACTTGAAGTATAATTGCATGATGTACATGTCTCACCATTGAGGTACACGTACATGCGTATGATTACTCACCTTAAATAACTTTTGTGATTTTTTAGAGTTTCTCGATTGGATTGCAACTAAACTGCGTGACTGTTTATTTACTTCCTACAATCTATAAAGTCACAATGGATATCATCTTATATAAATGTAACTTGCTCAAACCTTGAATAATCTATGGTGAGTTAAAGAGAATGGGGTGAAATAAAGTCATTATGGGAATGAGGTGATCAAGCTCGGAAAGGAAGATCACCTCAGGACAAGCCCAGAAAGGAAGGACTATGTATGAAACCAAACCCTAGTGAGGGAAGGTTATGAATGTCCATTGTAGGGAGCAAACCCCAAAGAGAGGGTTCCCCATAAGGAGGCTCCCATAAAGATAGGGCACACTATAGATAAAAAGAGGATAAGGGTGACAAGGTTAAAATAATGAAATGCTTGTTTAATTTTGTAATCATAATTGTTGGTATAGCTGATTATGTTGTTAAACCTACATTGTTATCACCCCAAGTACACAATATAGAAATATTCTGATCCTTACTTTTTTTTCACAAAATTTTAGGTACATGCTAAATAACAACATATCTAGATATAATGAAATTACCTAAAATCATTAAAGCTAAGTAAAGGGGGATTAGATAGATACCTCTTCTTATATGTATAATTTTGATGATAGTAATTTAGGTTACTCAATCAGTGGAGCATCTTGTAAACAATCATCATCATCGTTGTCATCGTCATCATCATAATCATCATCATCGTCGTCATCGTCATCATCATCACCATCACCATCACCATCACCATAACCATCACCATCACCATCACCATCACCATCACCATCACCATCACCATCACCATCACCATCACCATCACCATCACCATCACCATCATCATCATCATCATCATCATCATCATCATCATCATCATCGTCATCATCATCATCATCATCATCATCATCATCATTATCATCATCAGCACCACCACCACCACCACCATCATCATCACCACCACCACCATCATCATCACCACCACCACCATCATCATCGTCATCACCACCACCACCACCACCACCACCACCACCACCACCACCACCACCATCAATATCATCATCATCATCATCACTACCACCACCATCACCATCACCATCACCATCACCATCACCATCACCATCACCATCACCATCACCATCACCATCACCATCACCATCACCATCACCATCACCATCACCATCACCATCACCATCACCATCACCATCACCATCACCATCACCATCACCATCACCACCACCATTATCATCACCACCACCACCACCACCACCACCACCACCACCACCACCACCACCACCACCACCACCACCACCATCATCATCATCATCAACTAAGACTTAATTCCAACAATGTTGGGGTCGGCTACATGGATCCTTCTTTTCCAATTAGCTCTGTTATGGGTCATACTCTGATCAAGATGTAAAGATTCAAAATCTCTATTTATAAGCTCTTCCAAAGTGAATTTAGGTCGCCCTCTTCTTCTTTTAGTTGTGCTTGACTCAACAACCTTTCTTCGAGGAGGTGCACTTGTCGTTCTATGTTGCACATGACCATACCATCATAGACAGCCTTCACACAACTTGTCCTCAATGCTCACCACCCCCACTTTGTTTCTGATATAGTCATTCCTCAAATGATCTTTTCTCATCTACCCACACATCCATCTCAGCATACGCATTTCAGACACATTCATCTTGTTGAGACCTTATTTCTTCACTGCCCCACATTTACTCCCATATAACATGGTTGGTCGTATAGCTATTTTATAGAACTTGCTTTTTAATTCGAGATGGATCTTCTAGTCACATACTACTCTAGTTGCACTCCTCCGCTTCAAATAGCTTGCTATGATCCCTGTGACAAACATCATCTTGAATGTAACCCTCCTTATCAATAATAGAGCCCAAGTAAAGAAACTTATTTCATATTGGTACATCCATTCCATCCAACTTGACCACCATTAACAATTTTAGATTGGCTAAAATGGCCATGCATATATTCAATTTTGCTAATACTGATCATAAATTCATTGGATTCCAATGTATTTCTTGAAAGTTCAAGTTTAACGTCTAATATATCTTTTCTTTCATCAATCAACACAATATCATCAACAAAGAACATGCATCAAGGGTATCTTGAACATGCTTTGTCAACTCATCCATAACAAGAACAAGTAGATATGGGCTAAGTGTCAATCCTTGTTGTACCCCATCAATGATAGGAAAAGTTTGGGTATCTCCTCTAGCAGTCTTATCACTTGCAGTTGATCCGTCATACATGTCTTTAATTAGGTCAACATATTGGTTAAGCATACCCTTTTTATGCAAAACCCTCCATAACATTTTGCTAGGTACTCGATCATAGGACTTTTTCAGATCAATAAACACCATCTGAAGATCTCTTATTTTTTCTTTATACTTCTCCATAAGCATCCTTATCAGAAAAATAACATCAATTATTGATCTTCCTGACATAAAACCAAACTAGTTGTCTGATATTTGTGTAACCAATCTTAGCCTTTGCTCAATAATCCTCTCCCAAAGCTTTGTAGTGTGACTCGTCAACTAGATACCTCTATATTTTGTGCAACATTGAACATCTCCTTTGTTCTTGTGGATTGGGACATTCTCCATTCATTTGGCATCCTCTTTTTCTTCATAATCTTGTCAAAGAAATTTGTTAACCACATAACTCTTGATCCCCCATACTATTCCAAACATCAATGGGAATACTGTCTGGACCACATGCATTTTTAATTTTCATATTTTTCAAAGCATTCTTGACCTCAAAAAGTGAAACTCGTCATGTGTAAGTGATATTCCTTGCATTCATGTCACCCCATTCTCTGACAATGTTCACAACATCTCCATTAAAAAGCTTAATAAAGTAGTTTCTCCTTTGGTTCTTTATGTCATCATCCTTCACCAACACTCTGCCATCTTCATTCTTGATATATTTCACTTGACTCAAGTCCCTTCCTTTACTTTATCTTATACGGGCCATTTTATAAATATCTTTTTCCCCTTCTCTATTGTCAAACTTCTTATATATCTCATCAAAGTGTCTAGACCTTGCCTCTTGAACTGCCTTCTTAGCATCTTACTTTACTTGTTTGTATCTTTGAGAAGTGCATCATCTCTGGATTCGAGAAACCTTCGATAGATCACCCTTTTGAGTTTAGTAGCCTTTTTTACTTCATCATTCCACCACCAAGTCTCTTTTTGTGGAGGCTCACACCCTATGGACTCTCCCAAAACCTCTTTGGAAATTTTTATTATGCATGCACTCATATTTTACCACATAGAGTTAACATCAGAATCCAAGTTCCAAGTTCTCTCCTTGATGAGTTTATGATAAAATGTAAAATTCTTTTCTCCTTTAAGATTCCACCACTTGATCCTTCTATCTTGACTTCTGTTATGCTTAGCTTTGTTGATCTTCATATTTACATCCAAAACCACCTGCCAATGTTGGGTGGTCAGTTCTTCCCCGGATCACTTTATAGTCCTTGCATATTTTTCTATCCCCTCGTCTTGTAAGGAAGTTATTAATTTGTCTATAATTATGCCCACTCTTGAATGTAATAAGATGAGGATCTCTTTTCTTGAAATGCGTATTTACCAAAATCATATCATAAGAAACTGCAAAATCCTAAATCCTCTCTCATTCTCCATTTATACTTCCATATCAAAAATCTCCATGAGCTATCTCATATCCAACATTGCTACTCCCCAAATGACCATTTAAGTCACTCCCAATAATGATATTCTCCTCTATTAGTATTTCTTGCATCAATTCATCCATGTTATCAAAGAACTCCTTATTTGCCTCCTCAATAAGGCCAACTTGGGGGAATAAGAGCTAACAATATTAAAAATATTTCCCCAGGAACAACCTTGATAGCTATGATTCTGTCCCCCATCCGTATGATCTTGATGACATGGTCCTTCAACATCTTATCAACAATAATTCTGACACATTTCTATGTTTGACAATACATGTATACCAAATTTTGTACCCTATGTCTCCAATCTCTCTACACCATTCACCTATCCACTTGGTTTACTGCAAGCAAATAGTGTTATCTTTTCTTCTAATCACGATATCAACTATATCTGAAGACTTTCATGTGAAAGAGACAATATTCTAAGATTCCACTCTGATCCATTTTAATCGGCTTGGGCCCGTCTACATTTACATAGCATAGAATGTATGAAAAATAGGTGGGGTTAGCATCTTGTAAACAATATTGTGAAATAATGGAAATTGTTTGCTATTATTTGTTATTTGGTTAAATCTAGATCCTTGTGAATTTTAGGTATTGACTTTCAACTTTTTGGGTCCTTCCTTAATTAGGGGATGCTGAAAAGTGAGTTCTTTAAATTTGGTATCAAAGCCCCATATTATTTAAATAATATTTAATAGTTTATAATTTCAAGTAATCTCTAGAAATAGAAGGAAACTTATTAAGGCACAAATTGATGGTAATGGTGTTTAGAATGAATCATGGTTTTGGGGTATGACAACATTTTCCTCCGCACCATTGAGTTGGTATACGAGGACTCCCTTAGCCAATGTGATACCATCCTGGCCATAACCTAGGATTTTCCTAAAGTAATGTTTCCTCTAAGTTTTCTCACCTCAAAGTTCATCCACTTCTCATCCTCTTTCTTAATAAACCCTAAAAGATTCTTTGCTCCTCATCAGAAGTTAGGGTTTTTTAGAAGAAGTAGGATTAAGGCATCATCTACCAATTAATCTACATGTAATATGGAAATAACGATAAGGTAAAGAAAATGCTTTATGAGTAGTAAAGGTAAATCTAAGATGGATCTAGGGTTAGTTTGGAAGGAAAAAAAACCTTTAGGGGGTCAAGGGAATCATAAAATCCTAAGGTGAAGGGTGTAGTTCCTAACCCTAACCAGAAAATTTAATCCTGGGGTATTTGATAGGTATTAGAAAAATAATAAATCTACCCATATAAACTCCAAGCAATGGAAAGAGAAATAAAACCAATGAGTTGGGATACCCTAGCTTATACATGCATGCAAGTATGTGGTGAAAGATGTGCATGATGCATGGAAGGGTTTGTATATACTAGGGGAAATAGAAGTAATCAATGTTTACATGACAGGGAAAATATGAAACCCATAGTACAACTTTTGGGTGTGGGGGCCCGACCTGGGGTGGGTCGATCTAAGAGTGAGAGAAGATCTATGAAGGGATACAACCCTAACTATAAGGTCAAGATGTATATAGAAAGTCTAACCTCCTTCTAGTAGGCACCATAACAGGAAATGTGTCCCCACACATGTATAAGTAGATGGTAGTCATAAACCTAAATGGATGTGGGTGACATCAGGTTAGAAGAGGAGTTGCTTTTAGACCAGGTGCCTAAAGTCTTCTTAGAATACATGATATAAGTTTAGATGATATAATCTATGTTTTACACTTTGAGATATATGGGTGATAATGACCTCAATCATATTTGAGAAATTGACTTTAGTTTTGAGATTTGACATAAGACTTGGTGATGCAAGAAGGTGTGCTTCTCCTAGATTAGATAATATGTATATAAGAAAGAGTCTCAGTCTCTTCTATAATGGGGGACATCTAGTGTTAGGATTAATGGGGTTAACTATAGGGAGAGTGATACCTAGAGGGAGAAGGTCATAATCCTAGACTCCAATATATAAAAATTTGAGAGAAATATTTGTTGTCATATGTCCTAAAATAAACTATCCCTAAGTGAATGCATTGAGTTACTATATGCATGATTTCTAAAGGCTTGTTATACCCTAGATGTCCTTGCAAGTAGCAAACCCTTGATATAAGAAAGAGATTGCTTACATATATGGATATATGATATGGGTACCCACCATCCAGGTGAGGGAGAGAGAGAGTCTGAAGACCTTGATGAAGGTAAGGAATGGTAGTAAAGCCTCATGCTCAGGTTGGTGGTTCCTTGTTTAGGACTCTAAGGGTTGTCTAGAGAGAGTTGGGTAATAATATTATTGAATAGATATCTAAGAAGAGAATGCCATATTGTGTATTGATTCTGTATGTTATTGAGTGCCTAGATCATACACACACTTGACAATCAACACTAAGAAGATAAGCCTGAGGAACCTAGACCAATGAAGAAAAATGGATCCAGTGCATATAAGGAGTTAAGTGAGATCAAAGAGATTGATCATGGAACCTCCATTGGGTACTGTGTTAGTGGAAGACCCCACTTGGACTTTTATATATGTTTGATGAGTTACCCATACAAGTTGGTTTAGCACCACCATATGATCATGTGTATGTATGCAACTGATATAACCTAGTGAGGTGTGATGCATGTCTATGACATAAAAGAAGACTTAGAAATGGTTTAATGAGTTATCTATCTACAATTATTTAGCCATATGGATTAAGTATGATAATGTGAAGTAACTAGATAACCTCAGGGTGGACCTTTAATAATGATTGTAACCTAATAAGAGAAAGTGAAATGCAATAATGCTCATGATAAGTATTCAACTTGGTTGCGGTTGACATGAGGGGTATGTGGTAAATAAATTTATCTTCTTCAAAGTACATTTTCCCTATTTTTGGCCTACCATGTGGTATAGATTGTACAAAGTACATAGCATATGACATTAAATGAAATAATTATTCCTATAGTACTGAACATATGAAACATAATATATCATTACCATTATATCTAATTACTCCAGCTCTTGGTAGTGAATTACTTGACAATGATCCAACACTTGGGTAGTAGATCACATTGCATAATAATATAAGTAGGTAGCAAATGCATAGATGATATAATGAAAATATTCCAAAAAGACATGTTCCCTTACGGTGATAAAAATCTTGGTTCAAGTATGCTTTTGTGATCCTTGGTATTGCAAAGTTTTATTTTACCTTGTCCTGGGATAGGACCTTCCCCAGAAGGTGAAATTCACAAATTTGTTTAAGAGTTGAGGTAACCTTATATGTCACTTAAAGTTTGAGAGAATAAGTGCAAAAAGTATGAAAAAACACATGTTGAGTATGATTCTTTGGACCCATGTACACAATCTCTAAGGGACATGAGGAGAAGTCACCATGGAAGTGACTGATAGTGTGGGACCAAGCCCAGACAAGAAGGTCACCATGAGCCCAATTAAAGGACATAAAGTAAACTATGTGTGCCTAAGAGATGAAGGAAATTTGGGTAAAATAATTTTAAAGTATATAATGTGATTGGATAAACCTCAATCAAAATGTGTAATGAAATAAAATAAAGTTATAACATATCAGTAAAATCCTTGGGACGGATAGTGCCCTAAACCCTAAGATCAAGTAGGATTATTTAAGGTAGATAAGACTTATGAGGTTTGGGGATGATCATGTACTAAGTGCATAAGGCCCTTGGGGGTCAAGAGGAGATCATTCAAAGGCACCTATGCCCTAGAGATCTTAAAAGAATGACTAAGGCTAATGAAACATGAGATGCAAATAAAACAATACAAGAAGTCATGTGATGATGCTTGAATGAGAATCTTAAAAGGAGTCATAAATAGACTCAGAAATTATGCTAAAATATTTTCCCATATGAATGCATGGGATTAAGAGAATTATGGTATTCATGGTTTAGATTCATGTGAAGAATATTTCAACCTAAATTCGAAAATTAAAAGGTGATGTGTGAACACACTTTCTCTACTCTTGGAATGAGATGAGGTTTGTATTTGAACTACAACCGAATGCTTATTTCATCTCATTATGAGTGTGAGAGTTTGGACAAACACATGATATGCTTAAAAAAAGATTATATGGGAAAATGAATATCTAAGATGATATTTAAATGCATAACCTAGGGTTTGAGGTATTAGCTCACCCTTATGAGAAAATAATGGATAATAGATTGGAAATCTGGGTGAAAAGGTAGTCACCAGGTGTAATTGGAATCATAGTGTAATCACTAAGTGATAAAATCATGTAATGAATGAGGTTGTAGATATACCTTGAGATTGAATGTGAGTACAAACCTTAGTAATGTGAGAACTTGGATAACAATAAAAGAAGTGAAAAATATCCAAGAAGGGTTTTAACCATAAAATCTTAAGATAATAAGATTTATCATACACCTAAATCTAATTTGGCTTGAATATTGGGGACAACATTCCTCTTATGGAGGGGTGAGTGTTAGGTCCTCAAATTTGTTAAATTAGAATTCTATTGATTAAGACTTAATTTGATGAGAAACACAAGAGTAATTATCTAACTATGAATGGAAACACAAAGGTTGTGGTACCAAACACAAATAATACAATCTAAATATTATGATACTATAAGATGGTTATAAAACCAATGATAATTTGATAATTTGAGATGGTAAAGTTAACGAGGGATGCACCTTGGTGAAAATGAAGCCACATGGGAGCTGAAGATAGACATGGAAAAGTATCATCCCAAACTTTTAGAGGACTAGTTGAATTTTGAGGACAAAATCCGTATAAGAGGGAAATGATGTTATAACACGAGTATTCACATGTATTGATACAATATATTTTAATGCAAATATTGGATTGATAAGGATATATTATAAATCTTCATGTCTTGCTTGCAAGCTTGATTTGAGAATGCAAATTGTCCATATGAAATGGATCTTGTGTGTTTTACTATTTTGAATAATCCATTGATAAAAATAAGTTTAACCTATAATGTTTACATTAGATGGTCACAAGTAAGAAAGTCTAGGGCATGTGGGGGAAATAAGGGGAGCATAACAATGTTTTTGTGACAAAGAAGCCGGTCGCCCACCATAGAAGGAACACCGATGGAAGCAAAGGAAGGAGTGAAGAACCAACAGACTGGGGAAGGACGGACAACAATCAAACTAGAGGTGTCATGATCCAGATCCCAAAGATTAACTTCCAACTCTGATACAAAGCTATGTGAAGGAATACAAGCAAGGGTCTGCCACAATCCCTATCTCCTCTATGTCACAATTTGTAGTTTGCCACAGACATCCCAGTGAGGTTTCAAGAAGTATGTGAGGTGGCGGTCACAAAACCTAAGCATGTGGGGTAGATACATTGCTCAACTAGATTCCATAGATCTAGCTTGACATTCAACAATGTCATCATGGGTGGAGCATGAACAAAAGCTACATATGGAGTTCTGGATTGATTATTCAAAGATAACACAACATATGATGATGTCAACTACATGTGATCGATGAAAAACATGCACTTTCCATCATACCAGAAGTAGAGGATAGCCTTATACGACCTTGGAAATTTTCGATAATCATCAAACTCATTGGCACATATATTGGGTATATGACACTAAGAGAACCACTACAATTGCTTTGGAATCCAAGCAGTAAATTCAATGTCTATGAATTAGACAACGGTCATTTTATTATTCAACTATCATGTAGGAGAGACTTCAAGACATCACTCATTGCTGGAGCATGGAGGGTCTTTGGTTGTTACCTAGAAGTGTAAGAATGGACCTCGACCTTCTTACATTCTAATGAACTTACTGCATACATAGTCACATGGGTACAAATACACAACATACCCCTACATTTTTATGTGCCAACATTGTGGAAATACATGGGGAAGACACTCTGATTAAAGTCGATGTTCACACTACGAGCACATCCTGCAATAGATTTGTCTGATTAGCAGTGGAGGTGGATACATCTCGTGCCTTGACCCCATCAATTTTGATCAATGATATTGAATATTCAGTTGAGTAAGAAGCTATGCCCTTCCTTTACACGACCCATGGTAAATTGGGCCACAAACAACAATAATGCCCTGAGCAACCATCTGTCTTGGATACCCAAGGAGAGCATAGGGTTCCAAATGTTGAGGAAACACGACAATGGAAAATCGAATAGAGACTTTGAGGAAACAAGAGAAGAGGAAACCAAGTGGATAACACAACAGAAACCAATGATAGAAACAACTTTGAACGGTTGGCAAATGCAGAGGAGGTAGGAGATCTCCAAAAAGAAAGTGACATAGATATCAAAAGAATCACAAATAGTTGTTTACCCAGATGTGGATGTGGTGATTGAATTCAAAGAAGAGTCTGATATGATTAGCATGGTTATAAGTGACACTCCATTGAAGGAGGGTATGAAGAAGGATACAATATCAATTATGGAAAATATTTAAAGACCTGAGAAAGGAAACACCACAATAATGGTAGGGAGGATGATCAAGGGGAGCGGTTCTAAGATGAAAAGGAAGGGTAAAGTTGAGACCATCTTGGAGAAAGAAACGAGGAGTCATAGGCGATAGGGAGATGAGAAAATATTTGAAGAAGTAGAGATAGAAGGTAAGCAAACCCTACATGTAGACCATGGGAGATAAGAGACTGATGGAGATCATGGTTCACAACCAACAACACTATAAGGATTGAATGAATGCACACAAAGGACAACTCATGTTTTAGGTATTAGAATATTGAGTATTTGATGTTTCACCAAACACTAAGGATGGTATTGAAGAATATTCAGTTGGATAATGAAGCCTATCAGGTAACTGGAGCCCTGGTGCATCCAAAAAATCTAATTCACTCTCCCTTTGAGAGACCAAATGAATTATATTCCAACATTAGTTTAGGAGACATTATTTGTAATGGTATGGATAATGCCTTGTTTCATTATGTTAAATTAGAATTACCCGTTGTAACTATGTTCAAATTAAGTGAAGGAGAGAGGTTATTTTGAAAAAATAATTTGTCGATAATTTTTGGCTAAAGAAAGAGTGGAAAATTGAATGACAAAAGAATTCCCAAAAGTAATGGACAATTGGCAATCAAATAAGGAATTGTGTGGAAATGTCTAGAAAGGATATGTTGAAGGAAACTAATAAGTTTGATTTTGATCTAATCTTGTACTTAAAAAGAAAACATATTGAAATAAAACATCTTGCCAAGTTTAGACTAGAAAAGTAATTTTAATGCCTTAAATAAATCAAATAAAGCATCTGCTTAAGGGACAAGTTTTGTATAAGAAACTTATTCCAACAAATCCCAAAAAAAATCAAATATAATATGAGAAAGGTATTTAATGGTTTCTTTGGTTGCAACAATTGATAATATTCATATTTAGTGGAGTGAGATTAATGCAACAAAGGAAGATAACCTCATTAATGTTTAAACATGATAATTTTGGATGAAACAATTGGATAAACATGCCTTGCCTTTCTCATAATATCACTTAGTGCTAAATTATCGAACATGAAGGCATCCTTTTAAGAATAGTGGAAAGGAGGTAATGACATGTCTAATTTTACAAATGTCTTTATATGAAAGCCATACATACTCTTTTGGGATCTTCCTTAGCCACTAAGGAAAAAGGGAAGGAGGGAAAGGGTGTACATATATAGGGGTCTCTATGTGATTGAATCCTACACAGTCGACCAACCTTACTCCCCTCCCCCAACAATCCCTCTCTATGGACCATCTTCTTCCCCCTCACCTTCCTTTCAATGTCACATGTTGGTTTATATGAAACTGAAGGGGATTCATGTGCTTGTGACTACACCCAGAGGATGGGTTTCCAATTAGAGGGTGTCTCTTCTCAAAGTCTGGTTGCATGCTTTGCACACTAAGAGAAGCAGGTCTTTCCCTATGGGAGGATGGATACACTATTAGAATGGGAACACAGGAACCCAATCATGAGATCTCGATGTTGATTGCTAGTGAACTTCCTCGCCCTTGCACAAAGTGAAACCCTCCGGTGGCAAAAAGTTCAATAGCACGAGGGGGCAAGGCAATGGTTGAAGAAGCCATGTTACACCTACACATGGTGAAAGGAAGTGCGAGTGGTTGACCCCTCTCACTAGAAAACCTAAGAGATGAACAACATGCACTTGTGAAAGGAGGAAGATGGAGTTTTATGTCTAGTGAGATATCGGGGCCGAGAGAGAGAGAGAAAACCTTACAACAGAGGGAAGTAGATGGAGGTGAAACATGTGACACTGAAGCAGTGAAGGATGGGCTAGAGCCCCAACAATATGCACTGGAGATGCTTCTTCTTGTGGTGTGGGCAACAACATGAGTACTGATTGTGAGTCACTCAGGAAGGAGGATGGACGATCTAGCGAACTACATTGATGATGGGGGAAGAATCCTAGTTGTCTACAAGGTCTATGGTTGGGAGGCAGGGCATTGGGGGAAATTGTGGTTGCAGCGCCGAAGATGGCATGACCACATCTACGTCTGTGTAGACAGAAGTGGCACATGCACGAGGAAGAGGGAGATCTACCCATGGAACCGCAAGTGGTTCTGCCAAATAAATTGACTTATGGACAATCCAGAGAAGACCCATATCTATGGACCGCTCCCTAGTCTATTTAACATGACACTATCTCAGACCAATTTGATTTTGCCACATGGTCGTATGATTGAGGTATCAATGTTTATTTCATTTAAATCATAGGAGCTAATTGGATAATCAAATTAGGGCAACCTATGTATGGAAATTGATCAGACAAACAAGAAGAATTTGAAGATAATACTTGCCTATTCTAATTATGCCTTTGTTTCCAAATAGTACCATGTATACACATTTAGTAAGTAGTTAATGCATCAAACCCTAGACCTAAGTATTAGGGTGTTGAATACATGGAAAATATTTATTATTTGATAACATATGATAGTGTTGTATAAATTGATAAACCAAGATGATCATGATCATAATTATGATAATTAGGATTTCTAAAGTGGATAATTATGCATATGAAGAATTAGGGTTAAAGGTCGCAACTTGATATGGCATTACTAAACATAATTCAATCTAAGTAATCATGATGAAAAGATATGGTGAATCTAATAATTAGGGTTTAACCCTATGTTTAATATATGATGGGATTACGCTTTGTACCCTTATTACTTACCCAAACCCAAACATGATCAAAAACCCTAGGTTGGGAATCAAGTAGGGTTTAGTCTGACTACTGTGATGGTGGCACTTTAGGATTTACATATATGCAGATTAAATGATGAATTGCTTGGATTTGTTGATTGGATTGATTATATATACTTGAAGTATAATTCCATGATCTGCATTGATTGCAACTAAACTGCTTGACTGTTTATTTACTTCCTGCAATCTATAAAGTCACTATGGATATCATCTTATGTAAATGTAACATGCTCAAACCTTGAATAATCACTGGTGACACAAAGAGAATGGGGTGAAAAAGGAAGGCCTACGTATGAAACCTCAGGACAAGCCCCAAAAAGGAAGGCCTACGTATGAAACCAAGCCCAGGTGAGGGAAGGTTATGAATGTCCACTACAAATCAAACCCCAAAGAGAGGGTTCCCCATAAAGAGGCTCCCCAAAAGAGAGGACACACTATAGAGAAAAAGAGGATAAGGGTGGTGAAGTTAAAATTAGAAAATGCTTATTCAATTTTGTAAATGTAATTGTTGCTATGGCTTCTAATGTGTTACACCTACATGCACATATTTTGTCTACATCCCATGTACACAATATACCAATATACTGATCCATGCTTTTGTTTCATAATGTTTTAGGTACAATGCTAAATAGCCACACATCCGAATATGATGAAATTACCTAAAGGAAATAAATATAAGTAAATGGGGATTAGATAGATACTTTTACTCATATGTATAGTTTTGATGATAGTAATTCTGGTTGTTGGCTTTTTGTCCAATTTTGATGATGTGAATATTTTTCAAATTATGTCACTATCATGTACATTAAGCATTTTAAGTGATCAAGGAACTATGTCAAGATCCAAATCCAAATACCATCCAATTTTATATATGTTTGGATGCTTGTTGGTCAAGTTGTACAATGAGAATAATTTTATAAGTGTGTTTTTCATACAACTTGATAGATATGATTTAAGGACGCATGATGATTTTCCAAAACCTACCCAAAACCCTATCCCACACTCATATGAAGCCTTTAGAGTTGTTAGGTTATATTAGAAAAAATTATTAGATAGGTTTTCCTATTTTTAACACATCATTTTATAGAGTTTTTTCTCGGTCAAAGTCTTTATTGACCAAGATTCACTTGCTTGAAGAATTTTTAAACCGGGATATACCCATTGCAAATTTTTGAGTTCTAGGTCATTATTGGTCAAAGTATTTGTTGATCGGAAGATTCTAGATTGAACTCTTTGTCGACTGGGGTAAAATCTATAGACAAAACTAATGCTAGTCAACTAGTTGTTACAACTCAACAACCTTAACTATAACAACTAGTTTACCATTAATCTCATCCTAAATGCTCCCCCCGGATACCCTAACCACTTATAAACATTTCTTATGTATAGGGTGGTGTTAGGACACCTAGAATACAACTTTGCAACAACATTTGACATACACTTGAGCATACTACTACTTGCCATCATTCACAAAGAGCTTAGATCTATACTTCAAGTTGCCATCAATCTTGCCTAAGCCTTATCTCTATATTAGAATCCTTCTTGACCAACTATAGATTTCCTAAATCTTGTTTGAGTGGTTCATCATCACTTGTCCAATAGCGCTTGACTGTATATCTTGAAATGCTAGAAGGAGCCTTCTCAACTTGGTGCTCTTCCAATGACCACTAAAGATGAGGTGAAGAACAATTATCTTCTATGTCCGTCAATGAAAAGGTGGTTTGGTGGTCTTCCAAGTTCGTCAAAGAAGAGGTGATGAGGGTGACTTTCTGGTGGCCCATCAAAGAAGGTGATAGTTCTGCTTGAGCTGAAAAGGAGAGTTTATCTTGACCTTGAAAAGACATTGATAAATTTTGTGTATTGTGTATCAGTATATAAAAGTAATAAGATACATGGTTTGAAAATATTGGTTAGAAACAACTAGGTAATGGACTAGCATCATTTTATGGAACCACTCTAAATTTGTATTCTTGTATTTTGCATTTTTTGTCCACTAATTGCTTTTTACTTCTGCAAATTCTTTAAGCAAGTTACATTTAACCGTGTTTGTGTTTTAAATTGCAAGAAAAAGTTTCTTTGAATATATTTACCCCCTCTAGAGTCTTTCATTTGGTATCAGAGTAGGGATTGAAGGATCCTTCACCAATATTGAAGATGGGGGAAAACCAATAGGAGAAAACTTAATTTGGAAGGATCTTATGTGAGATGGACACTAGTTTTTGATGGATCAAACTATACATATTGGAAAAGGAGGCTATAGTTCTACTTCCAAGTAATCAGTTTTGAACTATGGAAGATGACATCTCGTCCATACATACTTCCAACCACTAAGTTGGAATAATGAAACCCTGATACCGTAAAGCAAGCCACACTCAACTGAGAGGTAGTAAGAATTCTTTATTGTTCTTTATCTATAAGCAATTTAATCATAAATATAAATGTGAAAAAACTTATGAAAATTGGAATAAACTCTTAATAACTCATGAGGGTACTACACAAATAATGAACACTAAAATTGTCATGTTAAAACACAAGTTTCAATTATTTCATATGCAACCTAACGAAAGCATTGCAGAAATGTATCCTAGATATTCAAACATTGTAAACAACTTAAGTGTATTGGGGAAGAACATAAGTATTAAAGATACTTAGATCATTGCCTCCCAGATACAAGTTGAAGGTTATTGTAATCGAGGAATCTAAAGATCTTACAACACTAAAGATGGAGCAGCTCATTGGTAACCTGGAGAAGCATGAAGTCACCCTTGAGGTAGAATAAAAAGTGGAAGCCAAACAAAAAAAAGGAGAGAAGGAAGGATTTTTCTCTCAAAGACACCACAAAAGCATCATCAAAAAACATCATTCAAGAAAGTAGTCACACGCGTGATGAAGATGATGAAAGGACCTTGATTGTAGATGGTAAGAAATGTAAGATATTTCATTTTAACAAAACTCTTAGTGCTCCTTCCTCTTCTTCTAGGTTCTTTTAACGTGGAAAAAACACCACTTGGTTTTTGAATGCCAAAACACAAGAAAGGCAAGAAGTCCTCATTGAAGAATAAAGACAAAGCCTACATATATGCATGGGATCAATCAAGTGACAATAGTGAAAACAATGAAAGAGGAGAAGGTAGAATTTCTCATGGCAATAGAGGATGAAGAAGAAACTAATGAGGTACATATTTTTTATTTATCTAAAGAATAATTAGTTAGTAGTCTTGAAGAATTTCATGTAAAATATATTGATTGCAAGAAAAAAATGAAGACACTTTCCAAAACTATTGATGAACTTAATGTTAGTCTAAATAGTCTTATTTCTGAAAATGATGCTTTAAAATTTTCAAATAATGCATTAAAAGAATCTATTGAGAGTTATAAGGCTAAATTACTTGTTCTTGAAAATAACAATAATGATCTCTTTTAAGAAAATATTGATATTCTTGCTAAACTAATTTTTTATCGAACTCAACCTATTTTATGCGCACACTCTGTTTATGATGTTTTGGTAAAAGAAAGTGATACTTTACTTTCAAATCTTTCTCAAGTAAATTTGGAAATAACTAAAAATCTTGCTGATAATGTTGAATTACAAAAATAAGTTTCTAGATTAATTCACGGAAATATTTTTTTTGATAACATAATAAAATAATACTTATAAGAAAGTAGGAAGGAGAGGTTCAAGATATGTGCCAAAGAACGAATCTTCACATATGCCTAAAACAAAAAGGATATAAGATTCCAAGACTAGAACTATATATATGCCTAAAATTAAAGTTGTAGAAATCCAAAATAATGAAAATATAAATCAACTATCCTTTATGTCATGCCACTACTGCCAATGTCTTAGACATTATTCATTTTCATGTGATTATCAGAAGAAAGGATCCCTTGACATTTTGGGTTCCAAAATCTTCAACTAAGAATAAAAAGGGGAACATGTTGAGATGTGACCTATTCTTAATTTGGTTAATATATTTATGTCTTATGTCAACTTAATTTGTATCTTAATTTGCATATCTTTTTCTTATAAAACTCATTTGCATAACTTTAAGTTATTTAAATAAAAATTCATTTGCATATCTTATTAAACAAAAATTTTGGTTTTTGCAAAACTTACTCTTGATCCAAAAAACTTCGATCAAAGTGCCCTTGGGTCGAAAAAACTATTTGACTAAAAATAGGACTACTAGAAATTGAACTTGAAAATTCAAATCTTTGCAAGATAATGAAAAGTTAAAGTTGTCTTTAATTTCAAATAATTACATTGTCATAATAATGTTGGTTTATTCCTTATATGTTTGATATATGTGAGTCTCATCCACCTCTATCAACTATGCATTTCTTAAGGAAAATTCAATCTTTCTCATAACATCATGGTCTGGATGCCCAAAACCTATATGTAGATAATAAGTTAAAAGATCATGAACCTTGTTTACAAATCCTTTTGATCTAAATATAGAGATGAATAATACACGCTATCCCATTAATTCATATGGTACTTAAATTAGTTGTCTACTGCAATTTGTGGGCATCTCGGTTGACAAAAACTTGGACTGAGCAACAATTCGATCAACAACATTCGACCGAGATCTTATCATTGATAAAATGTATTTGTCTTCTAAAAGTTGTTTTATGGATTCGAACATTTACTATATCTCTTTGTTTCTATATCTGACATGAATGCTTTATCATGGAATTTGGATTATTAAATGGAAATTTTTTGTAAATCTTTTTTTTATGATTGAGATATTTTGGAATATTTTTACTTGGAATGAGATTAAAGGGGAGCTCAAAATATTTAAATGTAACTTGCATATCTTTTATGCTCTTAACTGATTCTTTATATAAATAAAGGTTCAACATCCTTTGCCATTTGGTTTAGAGATTCCTTTAGAGCTGTTTTTATGATGCTTAATGGTTTCTCTATACCAATATGGGCTTAACATCCCTTACATTTGGTCTAGAGATTCTTTTGCTAATCTCGTTTTGTGCTCAATGGATTCTCTAATCATTTCTGGTCTTAATATTCTATGAAAATGATTGAGAAATCAATTTTGATTTTATCTTTTGATTTTTATGGCAATCTTTGTATCATGAGGGACTAAACATTCCTTGCATTGATATTGAGATATTCTTTAGTAAATGATACTTTTCAAGGCATCTCTATACCATGGTGGACTTGACATTGCATACCATTGGTTTAGAGTATCCCTTTTAATAATTTGTGCAATTGGGTATTCTTATTATGAAGGACTTAAAATTCCTCTCATTGGTAATTATACAATACTTTAATATCGCTCCTTGATCATATATTGCTTTTTGACTATGCCTTAATGATTATTTTTTATGTTTGTTTTTGGCTCTCCCCATCAATTGGTATTCATTTTAAATTGACACATTGGATATAAGTTTTCCCTCCCCAGATTGCGCATCATATTTAGGGGAAGTATCTCACGAAGGGGGAGTAACCCACTAAGGGGGGGACAATTTCATAACATTCTATCTTATTGATATGACAAAGGGTGAGAAAAATCCATGCAATAAATTTGAAAGAAAGATAAAAAGGAAGAAATTTCCTGAGATAAATTGGTTATCAACAACAAGGTATTTTAAAAGGTATGAAGCTCTATATTGGCTACTTTCAATTTATCTTATGTAAGTATTTGTCATCATAAAAAGGCAGAGATTGTTGGCTTTTAGAATATGTCACACTCAAATTTGGATGATATAAATATTTCCCAAATTATGTCACTAACATGTACATTAAGTGTTTTAGGTGATCAATAAAAAAATTCAAGATCCAACTCCTAAGACCATACAATTGTATATATGTTTGGATGCTTGTAGATCAGTTGTACAATGATTATAATTGTATAAGTGTGTTTTTCATACAAATTGATAGATATGATGTAAGGACAAGTGATGATTTTCCAAACCTTACCCAAAACCCTATGCCACACTCATATGAAGCATTTATATTTGTTAGGTTTTATTAGAAAAAAATCATTAGATAGCTTTTTCCATTTTTAACACATCTTCTTATAGAGTTTTTTCTTGGTCAAAGTCTTGTTCGATCGAGATTCACTTAGTTGCAGACTTTGTTGATCAGAATATGGCCATCGCAAATTTCTAAGTTTTGGGACATTCTTGTTCAAAGTATTTTTTGACCGGAAGAGTTTTGATTGAATTCTTTGTCAACTGGCGTATGTTTTGTAGACATAATTAATGCAAGTCAACTAGCTATTGAAAATCAACAACCTTAACTATAATGGCTAGTTTACCACTAATCTCATCCTAAACACTACCCCCAACTTCCCTAGCCACTTGTAAACATTACTCACATATATGAGTGGTATTAGGACACCTAGAACACAAAATTGCAACAATATTTGACATACACTTGAGAAAAGTACTACTATCCATCATTCACAAAGAGCTTAGGTCTATACTTCAAGTTTCCATCAATCTAGCCTAAGACTTAGTTGTATATTAGAATCCTTTTCCACTACATATAGCTTTGCCTAAACCTTGTTGGAGGGGATTGTCATCACTTGTCTAATAGAGCTTGACTGTATATCTTAAAACTATGAGAAGAAGGAGTCTTCTCAACTTGGTGATCTTCCATTGGTCGTTAAAGACGAGGCGAAGAACGATGCTCTTCTATGTCTGTCAAAGAAGAGGTGGTTCACTACTCTTCCATGTCCATCAAAGAAGAGGTGCAGAGGGTGAACTTCTAGAGGCCCATCAAAGAAGGTGATAGTTCTTCTTGATCTAAAAAGGAGAGTTTGTCTTGACCCATAAAAGACACTGGTAATTTTGTGTATTGTGTATTGGTATATAAAAGATATAAAATACATAGTTTGAAAATCTTGGTTGGAAACAACTAGGTAGTGGACTGATGCCATTTGATGAAACTAATTTAAATTGTGTGTTCTTGAGGTTTGCATCTCTTGTCCATTAACTTCCTTTTTACTTCCACAAATTCTTTAAGCAAATTGCAATTAGTCGTATTTGTGTTTTAAATTGCAAGAAAAAGTTATTTTGACTCTATTCACCCTGCCCTCTAGATTTTTTCATAGGTAAATCCTTAGTGGATAATTTTTGTAAACAATATTTTTAAATAATGAAAATTCTTTTTATATTATTTTTTATTTGGTTAGTTCTAGATTCTTGGGAACTTAGGTAATGGCCCTCAACTTTTTTGGTCCTTTCTAAATTGGGGGATGCTAAAAAGTGAGGTTGTTACTAGAACTTGAGTAATTAATCCATTTTGAGTTATAATTCACAATTCACTCAAAATCTAAGTCCATTTGTTAATTGGTATCTGATTCTAAATATCATTTAATTATTTTCATCAATTCTTATGTACTTTGCTGCCATTAAAGCTTCCACATAAATTTATTGTGTTTTAATAAGTTCAATTTTCTTACTCATGAGATATTAACAAATCAGTCCTCAAATACATGTCTGAATTCTTATTACATCATCTGGTTCAATAGTATGTTGTTTTGCTCAATACTTCAAATAAACCTTGCTTTTCCACAATTCACTCATCTCGTTAACCATTAGCTTTGGATTCATAAAATGATTTTATTATATTAATACATATGAAAATTTTAGTGATTAGTGATAGGAATTTAATTAGAGTAAATTAAATCTATAAGTGAGAGACAACTGATATACCTAGAGATTTACAATGTATGATATCTATTCTTGAATCAAAACCTCATTTCAATAAAAGATAGAGGTTGCAAAATATAAATATAAGAAGTTAATGAGGTTACAAGCTATTATCTTTGGTAATTGGGTTAAATGAACCCAAGAAGACTAACTATGTCTCCTTCTTTTAGCACCATCAACATCACCTGTTATAGATGCACAAGGAGTTCTTAATGTCTTCCCCTCCACCGAGGGACAATAATTCAATCTCATTAACTCACCTTGAATGGCACCTCCTCCAAACCCTAAACTCAATGTATGAGAACAAAATGGATGAAATGGCATTAAACCATTAAATGCCTTTAAACATCAATTGATACCCCTAGACCACCTATTTACCTCCATCCCCTACCCCTATATATTAGACTCATAAGGACAAAGTGATAAAAAAACATAAGAAATCTACCTACAGCGTGACTCAAGACCTCCAAGGAAAGCTCCCTGCACTACCATAACCACCCTCTCCTGAACTTCACCAATAGTAATCTCCATTCCATGTGATTGATATCCATGTCCATGCCATCGCCAACCAACCTCCATCATATCACTATTGACATTTGACCATCTCACAAGTAAGATACGACATGATTTGACTCTAGGAACCACTACAAAGCATCTCAACCATCACAATGTGGCAGCACATTTTCAACCCCATTGGAACCCGATGATGAGGATACTATAGACATATTTATGACTTCCCGACATCCCCTAGACCATGTCGCTGCTATTATTTCTTCCTAAAATCTTGACAACATACATCTCATCAACACCACCACCGACACCCTATGCAACTCCCTATATTAAAGGTCCTTCTTCCCTCAGTACCAACTAAGAGAAAAACCTTCCCACAAGATTGTTGAGCTTCTATTTATGGATACCTACTAGTTCTATAAAGAACACCTTCTATTCGTAGCCACCTCTCCCGATCCTCACTCCATCAGAGTGGTTCCAATACCTTTCCCCAAACTTCAGACTGAAATCTGTACTGAGGAGTTGGCATACAAGAGGTCTACCCAAGCCTAGAAGCCATAAAAATGTTCATTGCAACATTTAAAAATTCATCTATGGCCTAATTAACTTTTCCATTCCTATGCACACAGACTACCTACACAATAAATGGTGAAGATATACTATTCTTTCTCTAATCATCTTGACCGAGAGATACCTCTGACTACGTCTAATGAAACCTAATGATGAGATTAACAACCCATCCCCTCTATTCTGAGTCCAAGCACAAACTGGTTGTGGAATATCAAAGGTAATATTCTATACTTAAGTTAATTCACTTTGAATTTGTATTCTCAAAATGTTAGTTTAATAAGACATATGTACTTAGATAATACATGAATGATAAATAAAATCCTAGTAGACACATATGTTATCTTAGTGGAATCGTCATATGTATTTGAGTAAACAATTAATATTAGTAGATATAAAACCTACAATTTTGGAATATATTAAGAAGAGCATTCTTAATACCCATTTAGCCTTGTTATAAACTAAAACCCCATATATCATATGTTAAACATATGTCAAATCATGATTTTTTATTTATTCAAAGATTTGGGAGAGGGGGAGAGAATACCTCTCTTTATCCCAAAGATTTGAATATAAGATTTTGACTTAGGAAACCCTTTGAACCTAGATCAACCTATTTTAGTGGAAACCTAGAGAACCAAATTGGATAACCTAATTGATCTTTAATAATATCATACTACAAAATGAAGCTTGCATGATACTTAATTGTTATGTTATACAACATATTCTCAATTCAAATATTAGTAGATGTATAATTTGTTGGTAAGGTATTCCCGTAGAGCCAATCATATGATTGGCATGGCATACTTACCTAAAAGGATTTGATTAATAATAACATATACAAAGGGAAGCTTCCAATTCATTTGTTTCACTCAGTTATGAGATAACAAGGATACAAAGTGAATGTCTAGAGAATTATATTACTCAATGATGTATGTCTTCAATTATTAGCTTTATTGAAATGGGACCATACAGATGTCAAGAGTACATATACATATTCTCATTATGTCCCTAGACGGTTGTTAATATGGAAGGTAGATAGACACCAGTCACACATAGGACTAGAGTATGAGTTGGTTGATGACTGAGTCTTACTATGTCAAGATATGGCAATATCAAGCCAATCACATAGTTACATGTTAGGGAACAATGTATCAGACAGTCCCACCTTGAGAGTGACACATGGTTATGGTGGTCACAATCACCCCTCATAGTGAAGGTGGTGATTGCTTGATTGGCTGACTAGGTCTTCCAAATGACCATCTCACTGAGTGGAAGACCGTTTGGTCATCCAGACGGGCATCTCAAGTAGTTGATATGGCCATTTAGGGGTCAGGTTGATTGGAGATCGATTTGGCTAAGTTATGCCCTTGAACTGACTAGTTCAATATGATTTAATCGATTGACTCATCTCAACTCACTAGATGACCATATGGGTGAGTGAGATGGGAGTCTTGCTTGGGTGAAACGGCCTAGTTAGGGTTGAACTAAGGTTTGGGATGTTTCCCAAATAGTTTTGATAGCATATAATTGAAGTGCAAGTAAAATTAATATGTATATGAATTGGAATCGAAATTTTCAAATTTGTGTGCGATTGGGAAACTATCAAACGACCATTTAGCAGTGCGAGACAACCGTCTCACACACCAAACGGCCATCTGGGTGTGCAAAATGGCTGTTTCAGCTGTCCCGAGTTGTGAAAGTTCAAGTTCTTCCGGTCCTTTCAACTCCCACACAATCTCGCACATATTGGGAACCCTGACCCTAAACTCACCTATAAAAGAAGGGGTATTGTGGGCTTCCTAAGACTCAACACAAACAACTTTCCTCTAACAAATATTGTCCTCTCTGGTTGTGGTAACTAAAAGAGCCCAGGCAAGTCCTACCCATTAGGGAGGGACAACCAATGAGAGAGAACAACTGAGAAGTTGTCATTGTGGGAGAGCAGGTTGGTGACTAGTACACCAATGGGAGGGACAACTCCTTTCTATCCATTCTTGGTGAATGATAGTTGTTCTAGTTGGTCCGTGTGGACTACTCTAGAGGAAGGAGTCCTTTGGCTACTGCTTAGAGAGCAAAGTCAACATGTAGTTCATGGCAAGTTCACCAGAGTCAGTGTAGAGGCTGCATAGATAACTGTTCATGGTGAAGACTAGGAGCTGAACAACCATCGTCCAAGAGAAACTTGTCAGTGGTTGCAAAGAAGCTAGTTTTATCGCTTGACTTGCTCCAAGACCAGGTACAACTCACTAAAACCATATTTCCTTTTCCATAGTAGTTGACATGATCTTGATATTATGGGAATATGGATAGATAAATTTTTTTTTCTATTGCTATACTCTATGCCCGTATTTCCCAATAGTGGTATCAAAGCCCCATCAATTTACTATGTTTTAGGATAATCAGTTTGATCAGATTTTGACTTATCAATTATTCATTGCATACGATGTGAATATTTAAACTGCTTTCATATGCGTATTTGATCAAAGACCACATAATCCCAAACTAAGATATATATATATATATATATATAAATATATATATAAATATAAAATATAAATAAATAAATAAATAAATATATATATATATAAGTTATGATATATATATAAGATATGATATATATACAATTTATATGTGTCACCCTAAAAGTAGTTTTGTTGGTTGATGTGTAGCATGGTTATGGCCAATACCCTTTATTTGTGTGTTGTTGGATGGTTTGGTTCTTGTTTATCTCAGTCTGTGTACAGAGTCTCTACCTCCCTCTTCTTAATGTAAAGTTAATGTTTTCCTACCTTTTTTCCCTTCAAATGTAACTTGAGGTTTCTCTTATTCAATGTAATAAAGTAGCAATAGGATAGTTTCTTTTCATGCAATGACGTTGAAGCTATTCATCATCGGTTGAGACAACCAATTTGTGAGATGAATCAACCATCTGGAGGACCATGGAGGATAGAGTAATGGAACCAGATTACCATCTAGTGGACCCAACTAACACTACTACAGAAACGGCCTTTGGCGTCCGTCGTTTAACCCCATTTGGCGTCGGTTTCCGACCGACGCCTATGTGGGCGCCGCTAAAGGTCGAACACTTCGGCGTCGGTTTTTTAACTGATGCCTATTTAATCTATAGGCGTCGGTCTTTTGGTATATAACCGACGCCAAAAGGGTTCCAGCCACAGAAAACGGCGTCATCTAGGGCAGTTTCTGCGTCGGTTATTTACTGAACAACCGACGCCTATATGGAATATAGCGTCGGTCTTTTAGTATATAACCGACGCATAAAGTGCCCTACATGACGCCATTTTCTGTGGCGCGAACACTTTTGGTGTCGGTTATATACCAAAAGACCGACGCCTATAGATTAAATAGGCGTCGGTTTGATACGAATATCCGACGCCATTTCCAGGACTGCTTTGGCCACATCAGGCGTCGGTTTTTATCAAATAACCGACGCTGTATGTCTTTGCTGACGGTTTTCTATAAATAACCGACGCCTATTTATATATATATTTTTTCATATCAGTTTGCAGGCCTGCTGTGGCTGGTCAGCAGGATGAGAACATGCAGTTCAGTTTTCTGAACTGCAGGTTTACGACATCCATTGATATCAGCCTACAAACAGGCCGCAAACCTGCAAAAGTCACAAGGAAAATTCTACACAAGTACATACATTCAGACATCAATTCAATTCTCACATTCACACATATAGAAACATTCAAATACATGTATTAACATTCAGAAATATTCATTTACAAAGTATCATTCATTATCGCTATCAACATCCCAATTATATCTTACAGTTGCCACTGCTTGTATGGCTTTTGCCCATTTTCTCTTACTTCATTTAATGCTTCCATCGTATATGGAGCATGTATATTTTTTAAGCATTTACCTATAGTGTGGTCAGTTTTAAACACCTGCAAAGAGAATGATGTATATATAAGTAATAATATAAAAATAAGATAAGATTGATATATTTCATACTAACTAGTGAGACTATATATAATACCTCATGTATGGTATCGATGTCCAATGCGGCATATTTTATAATCATTTGCATAAATCGCATCACATAGTATGTGCATGCCCAGCCATTGTCTTGTGTAGCACACTATAAATTGAAACATACAAAATAATACAACTAAGCACAATTCACATCAATAATATATATATTCGAGTCGGGAACTTACTTGTACGTTCTGCCAATTTATTGGCTGGTTCTTTTTCCTTGGGACCGTTCCTCCAGCCTTTTTGAATGCATCTAAACCCCTACATGTTAATATAACACAGTAAATTACATAAGTAAATAGTAATGTAATAACAGATGTTAACAGATACAAAAATGAAATATTTCTCACCAGAATAATGGCATTCTCATTACGTGTCCAATTTTAGTGTTTAATGTACTTCCCGTGGGATCTAGATAATAAACAGTGAACGTCCTGGGGACAATAACTAGTAACTCCCAATGTTTACCGCTAGAGGTAAAAAGTTAACAATTAATAACTCAAAATGCACAATAAAAATGGAATTTTCTTAAGTCCAAATTATAAATAAAGTAAACTTACTTGACATTGAATGGAGCTATTATTATCGTCTTCTTTTGCCGACCAAAAATTGTAAAAGCATCTATACAGTATTGTTGAACATTATCAGGGTCTTTAGCTACCATACTAATCAATGATGGAATCAAAAATCCCACATGATCAAATGCAAATTGTTTGCAATGATCTTCGACTAAGTAGCTGCAAAACATGTATTATGTATGCATTAATATATAAGAAACCAGATCACCGGATCTTACACAAGGTATATGGATGTATAAACAAGATCTCACCTTATCCATGTCTCTATCATTGATGTATTCAGCTAATCATACATAAACAGCTCAATAATATCTTGTATAAATAAAGAGCTATCGTATGATTGACCTGCATAATCTGCATCTAAAGAAACTATTATAGGGCAATGTATATTATGTGCCCGTAGCCAACATGCCATTCCCCTACAAGCAGGACCTAACGGGTATGTTAGGTCAGTTGGAACCCAAGTTGGTAATGCGGGAAGTGGAGGTGGAGGCCTAGGTGCTCCTGGTGTCTTCTTTTTAACCTGTATATATAATTTCAGATCAGTTGACATCATATATACACATTAACAGTCTAAATCAATGTAAATTTATCTTACAATTTCAGTCGTGTAGACGACATCTGCTTTGGGCCACAATATGACCCCGCCTTCTGCCTCACCAAGTCTATCAATATCTGGGTGGGCATATGGAAACGCAACTTCCCTCCAATCGGGTAATACATGCAGCGGGCTCACATGAATGTAGCCCTGCGGCATTGGAGTCCCATGAAACGTTGCCCCAGGAAGGGACTGGTAAGCCTACGCCTCTGCAACAACATAGTCTTGCATTCTTAAGTGGCATGGCTTCAATGCCTACAAATTTACGTAAAGAATGTTATACATATAATCTTGAAAACATATCATCTTGAAAAGACTAGCTACAATGTCATAAACAATACTTACAGCAGACGTGCTAGGCGATGGGTCTCCAGGATTACTCGCAGTCTGTGCATCAGGAGAAGAGTGGGTCGTCATAGGCTGATTGGAAGCCTGAGATGCCTGCCACCGCAGCAATTCTTCCTTGACCTTCTCAACAACTACATCGTTGACCTTCTTAGCAACTAAATCCTCAACTCTCTTATTCTCCTATACATGGATAAAAGAAACATTAGCTTCTTATTAATGAATTTCCTTTTGCAGTAACATTCTAAAAAAAGAATAGGTTACCTCTTCTTGAGAAAGTCCCGCTCTGGGTTTGCGCTGGGATGGTCCAAAGAATGCTTTGATGCCAACACCAGCGCCGGCACCTCTAACACGTCCAGGATGGTCTGGGTTACCCAGAGCAACTGTCAATTCATCCCTTGTGCCCTGAGGGATGAACGTGCCTTGTTTCCTCTGCTCGTGCAGCTCCCGCTAATCAGCATAAACAAAAATTGGTAAGTTAACACCACAAATAATCAATATTCAAACGATTTCTCTAAGAGTTGTATTTTACCATTTTTGCAGCCGCCTCAACAGTTATAGGCTTCTTTATTTCACCCTTCTTGTTTTTCCTGCCAGCTATCCAGATATCATGGCGAGGCATGGGTGTGGCAGACTCCTGAGTAGGAGCAGACTCCTGAGTAGCAGCAGACTGCTGAGTAGCCGCAGACTCCGCCTGTAGTCTTTGGCGAACGCTTGCATAGCCTTTTGGACCCATAGTGTGGTTATGCACATTCAGTGCACGCCTTGCTTTTTGTGCGTCACTGAGGTCCTAGTTAGTATGCACATTAATGATTTGGTTAGTAGCACTAAATGTTAATTAAATTGGGAGTGACGCCTAATACCTTGAATTCTTCAGATTTTCTTGAAGCAACAAAATTGTCCCAATCTTCTTTGTCCAAGAAGTTCCATTGTTCAAGGGCTGATTTCTTCTTCTTATCACCCTCTTTTATGTATTCTCTGTTCAGATTTGTCCTATAATTCCTAAGCATCTTTCCAGCGCGTTACATCACACTTTTACGATGCAACTTCTCATCCAATGCAAATAGATTCTGTAAAATAGAAATGTTATTAACTAGTATCCAAAATAGAATTGCAAATAATAGAATTTGTAATCTACAAAATAGAATTGCAAATAATAATAACTCATGCTTAAATCCTTCCATATCAAGTCTTTTTTCCCTTGAGGAACTTTATGCCAATTATCATACTTAACACCACAATGGCTCCGAGTGGTACACCCAAGATAGTTTACAAAATTATTGCAGTTCACTCCAATTGCATTTCCTCCATTATCAAACTCCACCACCAATTTGGATCCACTACCACTTAGCGCTAATAACTTCTTCAACAGAGTGATGCCCCTTTTCTTGTTAAGTGTTTGGTGTTGCGCATCAAGTTGCTCCAGTGCTTCAGTGGGTACAGGTACATCATCAACCTAAAATTTGACAAAAATAAACACACTAAATTAGCCCAATATAGAAATATAGGATATATGACATAACTAGAAGATAATGAATTTTATAGAAATACAGGATATGTTTTTAGAACTTACATTGGTATCCTCACCATGCTCGTCATGGACAGCATGCTCATCATGGACTTCATGCTCATCATGGACATCATGCTCATCATGGTCAGCCATCTGAAAATGTCATTAAAAAGGCAAACATTTAGCATTTGTATTAACTAGAAAAAGGCAAACATTAAGCATTTGTATTAACTAGAAAAAGGCAAATATTTAGCATTTGTATAAACATACATGTCTCTAAAATTGTGATCTTTTATCAATTAACAATCCTTCATTGTGATCTCCGCGCACATATAAGTCATCATTAGCTTCAATATTTTGTGGAGTTGGCAACACAACTGAGAATGGACTGGACTCATCATACTTATCATAGTACTCTTCTTCATCTATAGGATCTTCAATGAATTGTCTTTTACCATGAAGAACAACCGACCATTTATCATTCACAGGATCATCGATATAGAATATTTGTTTCGCCTGTGATGCCAATATGAATGGTTCACCCTTCTCGCCAATCTTTTCAAAGTTCACCAAAGTGAAACCCAATTCATCCACTATAACTCCTTTGGTGTTATCAACCCAATTACATTTAAAGAGAGGAATTTTGAAATCTATGTAGTCAAACTCCCAAATGTCCTCAATGACACTGTAATATGACATTTTAGCTTCACGTGGACTCTTATCCTTTGCACTTGCAAAGTACATAGTCGACGCTTGAAGAGTGACCCACTATTTTGGACGACACTCTTATCATCTTGGCGCTTTGTGTAATATGTGAATCCATTAATGTCAAACCCTTCATAAGACATAACATTTGGTTTTGGTTTAAAGGCGAGGCATTTGATAGTTTCTGTAATATCATTTGGTGTTTGAGATAGTTGATGTAAGACTTTATCTTCAAACCACTTAGTAAAAGTCTTATTATTCTCTCTAGCAAGCCACATTGAACTTGCTCGAGGATGTTGTCTCTTTATGAAATTGGTATGTTCCTCGATATAAACACTCACTTCGTCCATATTGTGTAAAATATACAAGTGAGCTTGTTCCAACTGCTCACGACTGATTACTTTCACCCGTGATCCCAAAATTCCTTTGCCCTCCTCAATATTCTTGTCATTATCAGGAGTGTCATTACCACTGAGAAAGTCATTGCAAAAATCCATAACCTCTCTCGCCACATAACCTTCAATAATACTCCCTTCAGGCCGATAACGGTTTCGAACATCACCTTTAAAAACGCTCATGTATCGTTCAAAGGGATACATCCAATGCAAGAAAACTGGTCCCAACATTTTCACTTCCCTAGTCAAGTGGACAACAAGATGTACCATGATATCAAAGAACGAAGGAGGGAAATACATCTCAAGCTGACATAGGGTAACAACCACTTCTCTTTGCAAATTATCGAGAGTATCAGGGTCAATAACTTTACTGCATAGACTGTTGAAAAAGAAACAAAGTCTGGTAATTGCAAACCTTACATGCTTTGGCAATATAGATCGAATTGCCACGGATAATATTTGTTGCATTAGAGTGTGACAATCATGAGATTTAAGACCTATCAACTTCAAATCTTTCATTGATACCAATCTACGGATGTTGGATGAGTAACCATGTGGCACCTTAACATTTACCAAGCATTCACAAAAAGTTTTCTTCTCCTTTCTAGACAACGTGTAACAAGCGGGAGGTAAGTATGTTCTTTTACTACCCATTTCACGTAATTCTGTTAATTCTGACCTTATTCCCATTTCACGTAGGTCCAGTCTGGATTTTATCCCATCTTTAGTCTTACCTGGTATATTTAACAGAGTATCAATGATGCTATCACAGACATTTTTCTCAACGTGCATTACATCGATACAATGCCTGACTGTCAAAGAACTCCAATAAGGAAGATCCCAAAATATTGACTTCTTCTTGAATGAAGAATTGTCACTCCGTGTGGCCATACTACATTGTGATTTCTTACCAAATTCATTGACAATGTCTTTTACTCTTTCATAAACAACATCCCCTGGTATAGGTTTAGGTGCATTCCGTTCATCATTCCATCCATTCAATGCTTTGCACTTCCTACGATACGGATGGAATTTTGAAAGAAACCTTCGATGACCAAGATATACAGTCTTGCCGCCATGTTTTAGTCTTATTGAATCAGTGTTTTCTTCACATATAGGACACGCTTTAGCTCCTTTGACACTATATCCAGACAAATTCCCATATGTTGGAAAGTCATTAATAGTGCAAAACAACATAGCGTGCAAACGAAATGTCTCTCTTGCTGAAGCATCATAGGTCATCACACCTTCAGCCCAAAGTTTCTTTAAGTCATCAATCAAAGGTTCAAGATAAACATCGATATCATTTTCGGGCTGTTTAGGGCCCGATATCAACAATGACAACATAACGTACTTATTTTTCATACACATCCAGGGAGGAATATTGTATATAACAAGCATGACTGGCCAAGTGCTATGTTGGCTGCTCAATGTCCCGTACGGATTCATCCCATCTGTACAAAGCCCAAGTCTTAGATTCCTATCTTCTTCACCAAATTTGGGGTACAATAGATCAATCTTCTTCCACTGTGGGGAATCAGACGCATGTCACAGGATCCCATCATTATTTTTCTTAACATCTGCATGCCACCTCAAATTCTTCACATCTTTCGGATTTGCAAACAAGCGTTGAAACAGTGATATTATAGGTAGATACCACAACACCTTGGCAAGAGAACCAGTTTTGGACTCCCCCGAAGTCGTCAATTTATACCGTGACGCACCACATTTTGGACAATCTTTCAAATCTACATAGTCCTTTTGAAATAATTCACAATCATTCGGGCATGCGTGTATCTTCTTGGCCTCCATTCCCATTGGGCACAACATTTTCTTTACATGGTATGTTGAGATTGGCAGCTCGTTTCCTTCAGGAAGCATTTCTTTCAACAAAGTCAACAATGAAGTGAAGCTTTTGTCGCTCCATCTATTGTTAGATTTCAACTTATACAATCTCAACACAGCGCTAAGCTTCGTAAACTTAGCACAGCCTGTGTATAACGGTATCTCAGCATCATGTACAATGTTTCTAAAGATAGGAGGTGGATCGGTGTGCTCTACCCTACAACTATCCAGCATCGCATCCACGATGTCTGCTGGAACTGGTTCGTTCACATTTACGTCATCGCAGGCAATTTCTTCTTCCACCCAAGCACTGCTATCGACATCTACTGGTTTCGATTTTGAAATCTCTCCATGTCAGTGCCATTCTGTATAGCCTTGTACAATCCCGTTGCACATGACATGACTTTTGATTTCCTCACCAGTGTTGACTTTCAAGTTGTTACCGCAATGCCTACATGGACAGTAGAACCTATCTGTAGGTTTTTTCCTATGTTCCTCGGCAAATCTAAGAAACTGATCAAGACCAGATATAAACTCTGGGGTGCAACGATTACGAATGGACATCCATGATCTATCCATTCTATGATCAGAGAAAACAAGTATATATTAGGAAACAAGTATATATTAGGAAAAGATTAGGGTATACACTTACATCCTAAGTGTATAATGTGATGTCATTCTTATATATAATAAATGTGTACCACCTATCCCATCCTTGAACACCTAATCTCACTAGTAAGTGTATAATGTGTATTGGGTTTTCAAGAAAATTTCGGCAGCATTTCCCCACTGTTCTCTAAGTACATATGTACTTAGAGAACAAACGAGGAAATGCTACCGAAAGTTTCTCGAAAACCCAATACACATTATACACTTACATCCTAAGTGAGATTAGGTGTTCAAGAACAGTCCCAAACTGGGGACTATCCAAGATTTACTCCTAATGAGTCAATCTTGGACGGGTTTCTAGGCCAACAAACACATTTGATGTCATTCTTATATATAATAAATGTGTACCACCTATCCCATCCTTGAACACCTAATCTCACTAGTAAGTGTATAATGTGTATTGGGTTTTCAAGAAAATTTTGGCAGCATTTCCCCGCTGTTCTCTAAGTACATATGTACTTAGAGAACAAACGGGGAAATGCTACCGAAATTTTCTCAAAAACCCAATACACATTATACACTTACATCCTAAGTGAGATTAGGTGTTCAAGAACAGTCCCAAACTGGGAACTATCCAAGATTTACTCCTAATGAGTCAATCTTGGATGGGTTTCTAGGCCAACAAACACATTTGATGTCATTCTTATATATAATAAATGTGTACCACCTATCCCATCCTTGAACACCTAATCTCACTAGTAAGTGTATAATGTGTATTGGGTTTTCAAGAAAATTTCGGCAACATTTCCCCACTGTTCTCTAAGTACATATGTACTTAGAGAACAAACGGGGAAATGCTACCGAAATTTTCTCAAAAACCCAATACACATTATACACTTACATCCTAAGTGAGATTAGGTGTTCAAGAACAGTCCCAAACCGGGGACTATCAAGGATTTACTCCTAATGAGTCAATCTTGGATGGGTTTCTAGGCCAACAAATACATGTGTTGTCATTCTTATATATAATAAATGTCTATAAAGTACAGGCAACATGGTTAATCCTAATCAACAGAGCATTATTAAATAATAAATCAAGAAGTCAATATACATCCTAAAGTGCCACAAATCATATAATAACATTAAACGCTACTCAAGTCCTAATCTAGAGTTTAGGTTTCCTTATTATCCTGTTATCATTAGGGTTATTCTTGAACCCCCAATTCCTAAGTTCATTGATTTAATGACATAAAAAGATCTAGTTCATATTATGTTTAGCCATGATTATAAAACTATCATGTTATGATATTAGGACCACTTAAAGCAGATTAGGCACATTAAGCAAGCAGAGTAGGGAGCCAATTTCACGCAAGCAGATTAGGCAAGCAGATTAGGTCGGCACATAAGGAACCAATTTCGCGCCTGGGCAAGCAGAGTAGGGTGGCAGGTACCCGGGCAAGCAGAGTAGGGCGAGGTCGAGCTGGTTGAGTACGTGGGCGGCGGCCGGCGAGCTCCAGAACCAGCAGCAGCGACTCCGACGAGCAGGGAGCGTCAGCGGCGGCAGGCAGGCAGGCGGCCAGGCGGCGGCAGGCAGGCAGCGGCCAGGCGGCGGCAGGCAGGCAGCGGCCAGGCGGAGGAGAAGGAGAAGGGGGTGCGGCGGCGGAGGAGAAGGAGAAGGGGGCATCGGAGAAGGGGGCGCCGGAGTAGCAGTGGCGGCACGGCGACACTGTCGTGGAGAAGGAGCAGAGAGTCGGGCGACAGCAGAGAAGAAATCGCTCACAATGAAACAGAAGAAAGGGGAAGAGTCGGGCGATCGAGGGTTATGAAGTTCCCAAATAGCGTCGGTTGTTTACAACAACCGACGCCTAATCATCTTTAGCGTCGGTTGTTTGCAACAACCGACGTCCAATTGGACGATATTTTCATGAAAAATGTTTGGCAGGAACCACCTTCAGCGTCGGTTATATAAGGATAACCGACACTGAACGTGACATTTTCCGCGCAAATTTTCATCGCACATAGGCGTCGGTTTTCTAGGTATATAACTGACGCTAACAATGACACTATTTTTTTATCGAAATATGGATTTCACGGGTGACTTTAAGCGTCGGTTTTTTATAAACCACCGACGCTTAATACAAAGCGGTACCCGCGTCTGGCTGGTCTTCGAATATAGACGTCGGTTTGCTTAAACAACCGATGCCTTATATGTTAGGCGTCGGTTTTTCTTAATAACTGACGCCCAGAAAAGTGACACTGAATGCTATTTCTGTAGTAGTGTAATCATTTGAAAGGAGTCCAAACTTAGATTGGATAGGAGGCCAGACAATCATCCCAGAAGGCCCAACTAACCATTTTAAAGGAGTCCAAACATTGGTTGGATAGGAGGACCAACCAACTAGGAGGCAAGCTGATCAGTTCAAGGGTTGAATAGATCTACACAGATTAGCAAGCACATGTCTACACCAATAGCAGGTTCATACATGTGATGTGATGATTGACCTAGGTGCTAGTAATTCCTTGTGGCTCCAAGGAATTACAAGTAGACATGGCCATAACCATCACCCTTTGTTTTATATTGCATGTTTACATTGCAGGATATAGCATGCATATGATATGTACTATATATATGGTGATTGCATATAGTATATGTATATAATATATATGTATATATATTATATATATCAAACCCCTTAATCAAAGATATTAAGTCTAAGATGCTTTCGAACAGCAACACACATGAAAAACTTATTCGACCAAGAATAGGTTATGCCAAAGCGTGATGCACCATCTACCTTGTAGAAGTGTGATGGTAGTAATGTAGGTGCCGCTAAAGAGGGGTACATTATTATCATATTGGCTATTGGGTCAGGATTAATTGGTGGTTCTTAGAGCATCTGGGCCCAGAAGCATGCAAATGCTTATGACAAGGAGTTGAACATATCATCTATCCATGAGTTGCATATGATGCAATTAGCAAGTTTGCCTACCTAAATAGTCAGGTGGTGGGCAATCAACCAAAGCTGAGTCTTGACTTGATGAAATATGGATCTTGGCTCATTAGAAACTTGTTCGTTGCAATTTTTTGAATTGATACTTGAGGGTTATCAATTTGAACATAACAATGAGAATGATAATTAATTAAAGACCTAATTATTATCACCCAAATTTCAATCAAATGAAATAAAAAAATGAGTTTTGAGAAAATTGAAAATTATTTTGCATAACCAAATGGAAACAACAAACAATCACTTTTATCTGTGATCAGTCTTTTAGAAGGATAAACTTACTGGGAACAACTTCCATGGCTGGTTTAGGATGCTGAGAATTGTTCTCATACAGGAGCACAAACTCTATGTCTTACAAATGCTAGAAGTAGAGGAATCAGCTCAAAACACTCCAAGGGCTGATAAGGATGCTTATAAGAAGCATACTGAGGATGCCATAGATTTGAAGTGTTTGATGTTATGCTCCATGAACCATGAGTTGCAAAGGCAACATGAGAACATGGGGGTGATTGAGATGGTCACACATCTTAAGAACATGTACCAAGATCAGTAAAAATAGGAGAGATATGATGTCTCTAAGGCTCTATTCAAGTGCAACATAGCAGAAGGAGATCCAATTGGTCCTCATGTACTAAATCTCATTGGATATGTGGAGAACATGGCTAGACTAGGATTCCCCTTGAACCAAGAGTTGGCCACTGATGTGATTCTGTAGTCCCTGCCAAAGTCATATAGTCAGTTTGTCATGAACTACAACATGAACAACTTTGACAAGCCATTGAAAGAGTTGTTGGCCATGTTCAGAACAACTAAGACACAGATGAAGGAAGACAAGCCAAAGTCTGTGATGGTGATCAGCAAGACAAAGGGGGAGTCTAAACGTAAAGGCAAAGCTAAGAAGAGTTATAAATCTATCCAGAAGCCCAAGTCATTAGATCTCAAGACAAAAGGTGGAGTAAAGAAACAAAGAGGCGATTGTCACCATTGTCACCAACCTAGAAATTGGAGAAGAAATTGCCCACTTTGGTTAGAAGAAGTAAAGAAGAAGAAGGATGGCACTGACGCCTCCACTTCAAGTATAAACAAGATAAGATAAATTTAATTACTTCTTAAATTTTGGTATATGATACCAGATAAAAGGTCTGATATATTGATGTATTGGCTCTGGCAAGAAGTAAAAGCCCTCTTAGAAGGACAAAGATGGACAAGGCAGAGCAAGTGTAGAAGAAGCCATAGTCTACATTTAAATTTATCTTAGCTCAATGGGCATGTAATAAAGTTATTAGAACTACTATTTCATTATGATATGAGAATAGAAATAGTTATTTATGCATGTTGTATGGACGTGGATGATTATCAATAAAGAATTATTAGTGCTTCTGTTACAAAGATATGATCTTGCATGGCATTGGCCCTAAAACATCTTGTGATATTTATGCAAAATGATCCAAAGATGAAAGTTTATAATGTTTATACCAAAGGATTATAATTGATAACTCAAGACTATCATTGTAAAGGGGCGAGATCACCTCCTTACTAAAATCTAAAGGAAATATAATACATCCACCTTTTCTAAGAATAATAGACATTGTGGGATGCATGTATAATAATCCATGTAAATAAGCATGATTTAGATTCATGTAAAATGTCAATAGTAGCATATAGGAAAACTAAGTTATTACATTTCTTTCTGAACTCAGTTCACTACATGAGTTTCTGGAAAGGAAAAACTAAAAAGAAAACTATCGGGATCTAGCAATTAGCAACCTAGACATCCTGGACAACAAAACTGGTATCTACTCCTAAATGTGATCTCCTTGGCCTTGTTCAACACCTTGATCAAACCCTGGGTGGTTGGGAAGAACCCAACAAAAGAAGGAAACAAGGTAAGTATCAAAATAATGAACAAGGATAAAAGATAACAAAAAACATGGAATTAATGGCTAAGATTTCATCATAAGATGAAGATGGTCAAAAGTATCAGGAATAATCAAATTGATGGTTGCCATAACAAGAAAAACAATAAAAGGTTTTAATGCATGATTAATATTGAATACCTTTCCTTAGTAGGGTTGATGCACTTACTGGAACTCAACCAAATAGGTGAGGGAGAGTAACACATTCCAGTCACCTATCAAATTTTTTATATTAGGGAGAGTAACACATTCCCCTGGGAGAATTAACACATGCCATATCTATGGGTGGTTGTACAAATGTACCACTACACTAGTTAATTAGTTAATAAAATCAATATGCTAAAATAACTATGGCAAGTATAAGCATCAAATAGTAGAAACATGGCATTGGGGTACAACACCTAAGAAATAGAATTGATTTTAAGGCAAATATAACAAAAGAAATATTAAAAGAGAGATTATGGTTCAATCAGTGCCTCATTAGGGAAATTAGGTTAGGTTTGCAAATATTCCCAACTTAAGGTGTAAGGATGAACATACCTCTCTTATTGAATTCTATTACTCACTTTCACCACCTTAATAGATTCCAAGGTCCACTTATCATATTTTCAATGTATAATGATGTAATAGAGTTTTTCATATGCATTAATGTAAAGAAACCCTAACTTTTAAAATTTTTGAACAAAACCTCATTTTAGACTCAGGAATCATCACAATTTATCTTATTAGGTTCTCCTGATTAAGAAAACATATAATTTTATTAATTTTGGAGTTGTGATGATTAAAGTGTATTTTTGGTTATTTTTATGCATTAAAATCATTTTTAGAAAACACCTTTCGTATAAACTCAAAACCAAACCTTGAAAGTATTTTGATTAGAAATATTACATTTTTATGATTCCAAAATATATTTACTTTTAAATTTTGGACAAAGAAATGAAAAGATATGATTTTTCCAATTTTGACCAATCATAAGATGACACATCATCAATGCAAAGCAATGGAAGCGAAGAGAGAGAGAGGGAGAGCGGCAGGCTGCATGACTTGGCCCAACCATGGGGTGTCAAGTCAGTGGTCCACACTGACTCAACCTCACATCAATTTGGGTAAAAACTAAACCAAAAGACTAGAAAGCCCTTGTGAGAAACCAGAGAGAAAAGAAGGAGAGAAGCAGGGGAAATGCATCGAAACACCAAGGGGATTCATCCCCCTCACTTGGGTGCCATGCACACAAGCAACAAAGCTTCCTCGAATTGGGAGATTTTGTGAGACACCAAAATTTGAGAAATCAAGATGGTATCAAGAAAGAAGAGAAGGAATCAAACTTACTTATGGTTCCAATTTGCACGGAGATGACGAGGGGAAGAAGAACTTGCCACTGCAAACCATGGACCAATTCGTAGTCAATGGCAAGCCAAGATACAAGGTCACAAGCAATTGGATGGAGAGAGTAGTTGCAAAAGTCTCAGGTATGGATATTTATAGGTGAGGGTGAGGGATAAAGTGAGAAGGTTGGCTGCCGAACTTGCTTGGAGAGAAAAATTTGAGGTTTTCCAAAATAATGGGAAAAATCACATAAACAATGGATCAAACAATGCAAAATCCTTTTTAGAAACTTTTGGAGAAAGTTTCCCGCAATTTAGTTGTGAATTGAGAGAGAAATCACAAAATCAAAATTCACATATATCTGTGCATGTTGCCAAATCATCTGGAGCTGGGAGATGAGTTGTGAGCCATTGGATCACAGATTCAACAATCATGATTATGTGGATCATGAAAATTAAAATTAGACTGCATAACATATTGATTACATTCCATATCTTAATCAGATTAAAGTGGCACATATATTTATCTAATCTTTTTTCTCTCTTCAATTGAGGGTGCAAACGAAACCCAAATCAATTGAAAATTGACATCTGACCTATTTTTGATATGACGAATCTAAATATACAATTAGATTTTCCTTTTAAGAACCTTTGATTTTTCAAATAAGCCATGCCCTATTTTCTCTTTCTTCCATCATTAATGGTTTAAGATTCTCCAAATTTGATGACACTTCACCCACAGGTCACATTAAGTGTCTTGGATATGAATTTGCCATTAATTTTACATGTTGAAATTGTTTGTACATTTATTTAATAATTTGAAGGTTCTACACACTCTCTCTCATGATTTCATCTTTTAATCAAATATTCTCCAAATTGAGTGAAAATTCACCCAAAGGGATATTTTAATTTGTAGATAACGAATTTGGCATCAGTTGTTACTTTTGAGTCATTAATGATTTTATTTTATATTTTTGAGTTATCTCCTATTTTCCCATTCAATTAATGCAGTTATAATTACTAATTTTCCAAAAGTTGTGAAACTTACCATTCAAGTGGATATGTGGTAATGGACGAATGTTGAACACATCCAGTGTCTTTGAAGCAGAACTGGCGGGGATACTAGATGCTATGCAATATGCAAATGAACATCAAATTGAGAAAGCATGCTTTGAGTTTGATAGTAAGAATGCCATCGCAAGTATAGACAAGGATATCAGTTGCAACCCAAGGCTTGCTACTAGGATCTTGAGGATTAGAAAGCTTTGACGAAGAGGGTGGAAGATACAACATGAGCACAGAGAAAGGAATCAGGCAGCTAACACCCTATCTAAACACCATCTCAAAACCAAGAGGCACCTGTATCATTATATTATTCCCCCACCTAGTGTGGATGGAATCATCCAGTTAGAGTCTTGTAATGGTAGTAGTACTACCATGTTTAATTATGGTTCTAGTAGTGTGGCCTGTAATAGTTTTTCAAATTGGCTTGCACGAGGAAGGCAAGATGAATAAAATAGTTTCCTGACTTCTCCTAAAAAAAAGTAAACTTGTACCCAAAGAAAATTAATTTGGACTTAGAATTATCTTTTGTATTCTCCTTTTATGGATTTTAAGCAATTTACTCTTATTTTCACTTAATGTCACATTTTCTCAATTTTAGGATTTTCTTTTCTTTTTCTTATACAAAAGGTCATAAAAACTTATAGTTTGATTTTATTTTATCCTTATTCCTGTTAAGTGGATATTTTGCAAATAAAAACCTTTGATAAACTTTTATTGAGGTATTTGTGCATAAACCCATATAATGTAAAATATAGGGAACAAATGTACACCAAACCTTTATCATTTCCACTAATTCAATATCAAGGACAGAAATGAAAGGAAAGGGTTAGAAAAATGCTAATCTAAGTTTGTACATAGATTTTAGTTTGTTACAACACTCCACCTGTTAAAAAAGATTTTGTCCCTAAAATCTCATACAAAAAGAGAAGGGTGAGTACACAACATCTCATCTCTAAGTTACCAAGTTGTTCTTCCAAACCATGATACTGCCACAAGACTTTCACCAACTCAATCTCCTTGTTCTTCAATTACTTAACTTGGGAGTCAAGAATCTTCACATGTAACTCATAAGTCAAATTCTTCAGAATCTCCAAAGGTTCGATTGTGAGTACATGAGAAGGGTCTCACACATACTTTCTTGGCACCGAGACATGAAACAAATTATGGATCTTGTCATAGGCAGGAGGAAGAGCTACATGGTATGAAGAGTCTTTAACTTCATCCAAGATCTCAAATGGTCCAACATAGTAGGGACTAAGCCTTACTTCAACTTTAGATCGTGCAACAGAACGTATAGGCTTGATCTTCAACATGGCATAGTCACCTACCAGGAAACTCACATCAAACCTCTTCTTGTCTGCATACATCTTCTATTGATCTTGTGCAGCCTTCATATGCTTCTTAATCAACTAAACCTTCTCTGTCATCAACTGCATATCATCAGTCTTCACTAGAGTATGTTCTCCCACATCATCCCAGTGTAACAGAGAATGACAAGGTCTTCCATATAAAGCTTCATAAGGTGGCATACCAATACTAGACTGGTAGCTATTGTTATAAGCAAACTCAACTAATCGAAGATACTAATCTCATGCACCTCCCCAATCCATAACACACTCACAAAGCAAATCTTCTAGAATTTGCACTATTCTTTCAGAGTGACCATCAGTTTGTGGATGATAAGCCATATAGAAATGTTGGTCAATTCCCATCTCTTTCTGAATCTGACTCCACAAATCAGAGGAAACTTCATATCACAGTCTGATAGTATCACTTTAGGAACTCCATGCAGATGAACGATCCAATCCACATACAAATGAGCCATCTCATTAACCTTGTAAGTGGATTTGAAAGGCAAAAAGTATCCAGACTTGGTAAGTCGATCAATCACTACCCACACTGCATCATAACCTCTCCTGGTCTTAGGGAAAATAGTGACAAAGTCCATAGTAATCTTCTCCCATTTCCATTTTGGATTCTCAAGCGGGTGCAGAAGACTACCAGGTCATTGATTCTCTGTCTTGACTTCCTGACAAGTCAAACACTTTGCAACAAATAGAGCGATATCCTTCTTCATGTTCTTCCACCAGAAGCTTCATTGCATGTCCTTATACATCTTGGGTGTATGAGGGTGTATAGTGTACTTAAAGTTAAGTCATGGGCTTCACTCAAAACCTATCATCATAGGTTCCCAACTTTAGGTATCCAAAACCTTTGTAGAAACGAACATCACCATACACTCCAAATGAAAAGTTAGATTGTGGCTTCTCAACCAAGGCCTTCATCTCATCAAGCTCATAACTTTCTAGATGTGTAACAACAACTTGTGAGATCAAGATGGTGTAATGGACAAACTAGCCATGTGAACATACAACTTCTTGGCATCTTCTTTATCATCAGGCTATAGTTGCCAACATGAAACATATTCTAGATTCATTGCAACATAGACTTCTATATTCTTCTGACTCAAAGCATCAACAAGTATGTTTTCTTTACCGAGATGATAAGTGATGATAAAGTTGTAGTCCTTGAGATACTCCATCCATCTTCTATGCATTAGATTCAGATCCTTCTACGTCAAAAGATACTTCAAGATTTTATGATCTGAGAAGACTTCAAACTTTACTCCATATAGGTAGTGTCACTAGATTTTTAAAACATGCACAATAGAGGCTTGCTCTGAATAATGTGTAGGACAGCTCGCTTCATTAGGTTTCAAGTTGCACAAAGAATTGACGATCACTCGATCTTCTTGCATCAAGACACACCCAAATCCTTACTTAGAAGCATTAGTGAAAATTATATAGGGTTTGCCTTCAACATGTAATGCAACAACTAGAGTAGATGTCAAATATCCTTTCAGCTTCTGAAAACTGTCCTCACATTCTGGTGTCCACACAAACTTGACTTCTTTTTGTGTCAACTTTGTCAGAGGGAGAGCTAACTTGGAGAAACCCTTGATAAACTTCTGATAGTAACCTACTAATCCGAGGAAACCACAGATCTCAGATGGAGTTTTGGAGCTTTCCACTTGGTCACAGCTAATACCTTTACAGGATCAACAACAACATGTCTGATAGAAATCATATGACCCAGAAACATCACTTCCTTTATCCAAAAATCACACTTTGAGAATTTAGCATACCATTGATTTTCTCTCATTGTGTTCAGCATAATTCATAGATGTTCACAATTTTGTTTGTTAGGCTCAGAGTAGACCAAAACATTGTCGATGAATACCACATTAAACTGATCGAGGTAAAGACAAACCAATCAATTCATCAAGTCCATGAAAGCAGTAGGGGCATTAGTCAAGCTGAAAGGTATGACCAGAAACTCATAATTCCCATAATGTGTTGTGAAAGTTGTCTTTGGTACATCTTCATCTTTAACACGTATCTATAAGTAACCACTTCACATATCCATCTTTGAGAACATTTTGGTTGACTTCAGCTTGTCAAACAAGTCATAGATGTGAGGCAAGGGATAATAGTTCTTTATCGTTGCTTGATTAAGCATACGATAACCTATGCACATACACAATGAACCATACTTCTTCACAAATAGGATAGGGGCTCCCTAAGGTGAAACACTAGGAAACACAAAACCCATGTCAAGAAGCTCATGAAGCTCCTTCGTAAGCTCAACGAATTCCGTGGGTGCCAAGTGATAAGGCAGCTTTAGGATAGGCAAAATCTCTGGTGCGTGCTAGATGGAAAACTCCACCTCACGAGTTGGGGGCAATCTAGGCAACTCCATAAGAAAGACATCAGGGAAGTCCTTCACCACTTCTATATGATTGAGAGTAGGTGGTGTGGCATCGAGGGTGATCGAGGCTAAACATTCTCTAGACCCTTGTGAGATAAGCTTTTTAGCTTTGATAGCGGAGATAATAAACTATTGATCCTCTCGCTTCCTACCCTTGACGCACATTCTCCCCTCAAAAGGATGTAAAAAATAAACTTTGATTATTCATAGAACAAAACTACCTTATACTTCTTCAACCAATCCATCCCCAAGATAACATAAAAAGAGGTCATGTCAAGTAAGATGAAATCTGAGGGAAGCATCCTCCCAGAGATACAAAGGTCTAAGGTTGGGAGTTTGAAATAAGAAGAGAATATCCTACCACTAGGGGTTTTAACATCTAGCACATGATCCATATATTCTATTTCTATCTCTAGCATAGAAACAAGCTGAGTTGATATGAAGGTATTTGAAGAACCAGAATCAAAGACTGCTTTTATAGGATGCATATTAAGATGTAAAGTACCTTTGATGACTTCATTATCTTCTCCAACTTCTTTAGCATTAAAAGGAAACACCCTACCATTCCGCCTTTCCACAGGTGGTTGACAACCTTGTCGGTTCTAGTTGTTATTGCTCCTTGGAGGCAAGTTCTGTCACTATTGCGGCTGTTGATCAGGCTGTAGAGCAGGCTACTGAGCTGGGGCTTGTCCATGCTGAAGCTTGGGATAGTTAGGTCAAATGTGTCTAGCTTGGTTGCAATTGTAGCATATGGGTGCGGGTCAATCATCTCTACTGGGTTGACCATTTCTAATAGGACACCTTCCTGGTGGGTGAGAATGGGAGCAACGGTTGCACTTATCGCACCCTCAGTTTCCACCTGCGTTCTTCCTTTTGTTGTTTATGTTGTGCCTAGAAGACTGAAACACATGGTAAGACTCTATCACCAACACATTGTCTACCATTTGTTGAAATGTTAGAGGTAGTTGAGGAACAAGGTTGTGCCCAACATTGTAGCTTAAACCCTCTAGAAAAAGAGTTGATCTTCTTTTAGCTCCAAGATGCACAACATAGCGCTCCAGGAAAAGGAAACATAGCACATACTCATAGATGCTCATGCTTCCCTGTCATAGACTATATAAATCTTCTTCCTTCCTCTTTAGATAGGTGGGGCAGATGTACTTCTCGTGGAACATCTTGAGGAACTACTCCCAGGTCATACGTGAAGTATCGCGGGTACGTGCCATACCTGTCCACCACACTTGTGCTTGCCCATCCAACACATATGTTGCAAAGAGAATCTTCTGATGAGGTAGACATGCCATGCCCTCAAAGGTACACTCTAAGGACAACACCCAGTCATCAACCTTACCCACCATGTTTGGCTCACTCTCGCCCTTCAAGTACGGTGGTTGCATCTTGATGAAGTTCGTCAGGGTGAACACCTTCAGGTTAGCTGCAACAGCTGTAGCATTGGAGAGTTGTTCCACCAGGGTCACAACATGGTCAACTCTTGTTCAGGGATCAGAAGAGGTGTGCCCACATGAGTAGTAGGGGTTGTTCTGGTGTTTGAGGGGGATCACCGGAGTGTTCCAATTGTTAGTGTTTCTAGAGGAGTTGTTCATGTTTCCAAACAAATCTTCCTTCTTGAAAGATAAAGGTGTAACATAAGATAACCAGGAGTAGACAACAAAAATATCTAAGGCTACTATTGCCTTTGGACATACCATTTTGAACAATCAGTATCAACACAGGACATGCATGTATCATACAGATTCGAGAGTCCTCATAAACTAAGCCAGTGGCGTGAAGGAAAATATTTCCAACCCCCATACCTTGATCCTTTCTAGACACCCTTTCTTTCAACTTATGCCCTAGTAGTTACACAACAGGCTTTGATACCATGCTGTAAAGAGGTGAGATCAACTCCTTACTAAAATTTAGAGGAAATACAAAACATCCACCTTTTCCAGGAATAGTAGATATTGTGGGATGCATGAATAATAATCTAAGTAAATAAGCATGATTCAGATACATGTAAAACGTCAATAGCAGTGGAAAGGAAAACCAAACATATTACATTTCTATCTGAACTCAGTTCACTCCATGAGTTTCTTGAAAGGAAAAATTGAAAAGAAAACTATTTGAGGAAAGTTATTACACCTTTCAAAAAAATCAAAACCAAACCTTGAAAGTATTTTTTATTAGAAAGATTACATTTTTTGATTCGAAAACATACTTATTTTTATTTTTTGGACAAAGGAATAAAAAGATACAATTTTTCCAATTCTAACCAATCACAAGATGACACATCATCAAAGCAAAGCAAGAGAGGCGAAGAGAGAGGGAGAGGGGTGGGCCACATGACTTGACTCTACTATGGGGCACCAAGTCAGTGGTCCCTCCTGTCTCAACCTCACATCAATGCTGGTAAAAACCAAACCAAAAGACCAGAAAGCCCTTGCGAGAAACTAGAGAGAAAATAAGGAAAGAAGCGGGGATAAAGGCGTCAAAACACCAAGGGAATTCATCCCTCTCACTCAGGCGCCATGTGTGTAAGTAGCAAAGCTTCTTCAAAGATCAAGTTGGGCAATTCCGTGAGACACCACAATTTGAGAAACCAAGATGATAGCAAGAACGAAGAGAAGGAACCGAACTTAACTATGGTTCAAATTCACACGGAGATGATGAGGGGAAGAAGAACTCGTTGCCACAAACCCTAGAGCAATTCTCAGTCACCGGCAAGCCAAGATGCAAGTTCATGAGAAATTGGATGGAGAGAGTAGTTGCAAGGGGGCTAGGGAAGCCTCAGGTATGGATATTTATAGGTGAGGGTGAGGGACAAAGCGAGAAGGTTTGTGTTCGAACATGCTTGGAGAGAAAGGTTTGGGGTTTTCCAAAATATTCAATGTAATCACATAAATAATTTATCAAATGGTGTGGAATCCTTTTTAGAAACTATTGGAGAAAGTTTCGTGTGATTTGGTTGTGAATCGAGAGAGAAATTGCAAAATCAAAATTCACATATATCAATGCCTGTTGCCAAATCGAATGGAGCTAGCAGATGGGTTGCAAACCATTGGATTGTAGGTCCAACAATCATGATCACACAGATTAAGAAAATTAAAATCAGACCACATGACACATTAATAGTATTCCAAATCTTAATTGGACTTAAAGTGGCACATATATTTATTTAATCTTTTCTCTCTCTCCTATTTAGGGTGCAAACCAAACCCAAATCAATTGAAAATTGACACCTGTACTATTTGTGATATGAGGAATTTGAATATGCAATTATATTTGTATTTTGAGAACTTTTGATTTCTTAAATAAACCAAATCCTATTTTCTCTTTCTTCCATCATTAATGGTTACAAGATTCTCCAAATTTGATGAAACTTTACCCACAAGTCTCATTAAGTGCCTTGGATATGAATTTGCCATTAATTTTACATGTTGAAGTATTTTGTAAATTTATTTAATAATTTAAAGGTTCTACACACTTTCTCTCTCCTGATTTCATCTTTTAATCAAATATTCGACAAATTGAGTGAAAATTCACCCAAAGTCATATTTTAATTTTTAGATCAAAAATTTAGTATGAGTTGTTACTTTTAAAGTCATTAATGATTTTATTTTATATTTTTGAGTTATCTCTTATTTTCCCATATAATTAATGCAATTATAGTTACTAATTTTCCAAAAGTTCTTAAACTTACCACTCAAGTAAACTTGTACCCAAAGAAAATGAATTTGTACCTATAATTATCTTTTGTATTCCCCTTTTATGGATTTTAGGCAATTTACTCTTATTTTCACTTAATTGAAAAATTAATTTACTTAATGTCACATTTCCTTAGTTTTAGGATTTTTTTCTATTTCTTATACAAAGGGTCATAAAAACTTCTAGTTTGATTTTATTTTATCCTTATTCCTGTTAAGTGGATATTTTGCAAATCAAACACTTTTATAAATTGTATTGAGGTATTTGTGCATAAATCCTTTTAATGTCAAATATAGGGAACAAATGTACACCAAACCTTTATAATTTCCACTAATTCAACATCAAGGAAAGAAATGAAAGAAAAAGCTTAGAAAAAGGATAATCTAAGTTTGTACATAGATTTTAGTTCATTACAATCATTACCATTTAGTTATCTTTGACGAATATGAGAAGTGCATGCCTAGAATACATATCGATGTTCATCTCGATTCCCTTAGTTATTGAACCTAAGGAAACATGCAAGTCTTATTCACGCACAATATGACATGACATCCTTCACTAAATGTAGTGGGAGGACAAATATTTTACTAGACCTATGCATATGATGCATGAAGATCTTATGGAATGAATGCTATAGATAATTAACTAATATTTCATTTTCATTTACTGGTAATATGCTGATATTTACCAAATGAAATGAAAGTATTAAACTCTTGAAAATGTTCAAGGAGATTGTAAATGAAGTGTCACATTGATGAAGGTATTAAGATACTTTGATATGATCAAATGAAATACTTTTACATCAATATCTTGATAACCTTCTGGAAAAGACTATGATAACATATCACAAGTCAAATCCACCTGAGCATGATGATGTGTCAGAATGAAGGAATTATACCATGATGGGTCATGATATAATAATTAATCTAATTTTCTTACATCCTCATAAATATATACCTATCACTAAATAATGTACCATATGAATGGTTTATGAGACATCATATATGATATGATTTGGGAGGATCTCAATATGTCTAAGGGATTGAAACATACCTTGAGAAATTTTCTTGAGAAAGTTTCTCCAAAGCCCTGAATGTTGAATATTACTATTAGTCCCAATCCAATAACAAAAAAATTTTATTAAGAGGAAACTAAATTCCTAAAGTATCAATGGGAGTAAAAGTAGAACTCAAAGTGTTTGACGTAAAAAACAAGGGTACAATAAAAACAATGAGAATAACAAATTGTTGTGGAATCTCAGGTTCATCATGTAATACATAACAGATTTTTTCTAGTAGAACACATTTGAGATTGGAGGATTTTGAATCCAACAATTCAGATGGGTTGGTCATATATGTTGGGCCAACTAGAAACTTTTTCTGAGCTATATGGAATTCATGTAAGCTAACAAGGTAGGACCTTGATAGAGCCACCTAAAGGGGTAATACCTAAAGGGTACAATAGAGTCTTATGATCAAGACCTACATGGATAACATAAAAGGACAGATTAGTTGAATAAATCAAGTTTAGGATGTTGAACATGATAAAAATTCCTTCAGCAATTGTCATGCTTATTGTTGTAGTTAAAATTGACTATGAGATTTAGCATTTGAACATAGAAATTGGATTCCTTAAAGGGAATAAACTAGAGGATGTGTATGTGACACAACCTAAATAGTTTCATAACATCAAGAATGCAAATAAAGTCTATAAACTACAAAGTTCAATCTGGGATCGAAACAAGCACCTTAGAGATGGGATCTTATGACTTGATAAGACATCCAAAGAGTTTGACTTGAATCAAGAAAAAAGATGAAATATGTGTTAACAAAAGATTTAGTGGGATCATATATGGATATTCCACATATAATGCTGAATAACATCACAATATTGTGAATGTTGAGAACTGGCATGAAAACACCTTCACAAATGAAGGATGAGGTGAAACTATAAGGAGTGAGATCCCAGAGGGCAACCACTCCCTACTAAAATTTTGAAGAATAAAACCTCCAATCCAAACACACCAAAAAACGGTATGATGGAGTGGGTGTAAATTTTCAAATCTTATTAATGGTATTTAAAACAACCAAAGTTTAGCAGCGGAATATAAAACATGACTATTATTAAGTCTCTAAAGATTAAAAAAGTTCATTCATAATCACTCAAGCAGGGTTTACATAAAAGGTACAACATATGGAAATATGTAGAGGGAAATCTAAACCATAACAACTTTGTCTCCAAGATTTAACTCCTTAGCTAAGTCCAAGACTTCACGCCATATCATCCAAGTCCTTCACCTAGGGTTGGAAGCATACCCCAACAAGAAGAGAAGAAAAGGAAACATCAACAAAGGTTGGTATGTGCATACTAAATAGAAGATTGAGCAATTTAAAAGAATAAAGGACATCAAGTATAAAAGGCTTCCCATAGAAAAGTAAAGGACTACCCAATCAGGCATAAGATAATATGATCATAACAAAAGAGATACTGGCCATTAAAATAATAAAATTGTGCCACATAAGCACATATGAAAAATTAGGGCACACACCCCATATCATCCACATGCATGCATGTGGGATAAACATAGCCATACAACAATATAAAGAGAAAGTCTGCCAAGTCTCATAAACTTAAAACCTGATAGAGATTGGCACATAACCAATCTCCCAATAAATATAAAAATGTGGGCCAAACCTCATATATTTGAAACTCGGGTATGGTGCTACCTCCATCCCAAAAATAAATAAGGGCACATAATCCAAAAAACCAATGCAATTATACTACTCTAGTCCTTCTAAATCACATAGCATGTATAATGTAGAGGCAATTAGAAAGTATATTCAGACTATAAAGTAGTCACCATAAAAGTGACCAACATATACATCCACCTCATAAGTGGGCAAAAGACATTACATGCCATCATATAGAGTTTCATCATGAACAAAGAATAAGAAAAGACCAAAAAAATGTCCAAAGATCAATAACAAATAAAAGGTACTTCACATGAAGCATATTTTCTAAAAGAACAAGATATTTTGTAGGCTAATGTCCATAGGACCAAGAGAAAGAAAAAAATAGGTCACTACTCAATGTAGAAGAAGAGGAGATGAAAACACACATAAAGGAGAGGAAATAGAAATTGTTCAATATATAAATAATGTCAGATGCAATCATACCTTAAACTAGGGTCCTAGAAACTATCTTCATCAACCTAGTTGTTTCCAAGATCAACTTTGCCTAATTACAAATTATTCATAGGTATTATCATTTGAGATTCATATAAATGTAATGAAACCCTAATTTTAGACCTTTTTAGTAAAACTCAGATTTTGACTCTGAAAACCTCACCAATGATCTTATTAGGTTCTCCTAATTAAGAAAACATATAATTTTTCCCAATTTGGAGTTTATATGATTAAGTGATATTTATTATGAATTTTATACATATATTTCATTCTATAAAAATAGTCCTTCAAAAAACATTGAGATAAGGCTCTAGAACTATTTTCATTATATAGATAATATTTTTCCCATTTCAAAACATATTTTTACTTTATTTTTGGACAAACAGATCAAACGATATGCTTTATACAAAACGGACCAATCAAGAAATACAAAAATGCCAAATAAGCATAGAAACGAATTAGAGAGAGAGAGAGAGAGCTATGAGTTGGCCCAATCACATGGAGCCATATGGCCTGGGTCCAAGCCAACTCGACGCTATTACTCAACGTGAACAGTTGCTCAAAACAATGGTAAGAAGACATCTTTACCTTCTAAGGCAAAATTAAAAAAGAAGAGGCGAGGGCACAATCGTAAAAGTCATGAGTTTTATCTTTCACCCTGCATTCCATTGCCATGGCTGCAACACAGAATCATGAAGGATGAAGCAAAAATTGGAGAAACCTCGATCCTATATGAATTGATGATTTTGTCTACAAAATAAGGAAGTAGAGGATTCAAAGAACCTTACCCACAAGGACAATCAAATCCCAACGAAGCAAGGTGGCAGTATTTGGGGATGGAAATGCCTACTGAAAAAGGAGTATGCGGAAGCAGAACTCAAGACCGGGGTAAAATTGATTACATGTCTAGGCTACAAGTGTCACATCAAAGGTTTGGGCATAGACATGTATTTCTATGGTGTCGAGTTAGGGCATCTGCAAGTGGTTGGTTTGAGAAGCTTTGAGAGAGAATTAGGCAAATCACCAACAATGGAAACTAGGTCTTGAGTAAAGGCTTGTTAAATGTGTAATCCACTCACGAATTTGTAGCACAAAGAATCTCGAAAAAGGATCAAGAAGCAAGTGAGAAATCCACAAAAAACACAAGCCATGCGGTCAGCGCATTGTTCTTGCATGTGAACTAGTCTGAAATGAGTTGGGAGATATAAACTCCACCATCCACTCTCCAGGGCCAACATCTATTGTGACATGTAAATCAATTCCCAATCAAATTCGACCAAAGTGACAAATAAATTATTTAACTTTTCTCTCTCCTCAATTGAGGGTGCAAACGAGCCTCAAATTAAATGAAATTTGACATCCGACCTACTTTGGACATGAGGAATCCAAATATGTAATTAGATTTGCCTTTTGAGAAATTTTGATTCATTAATTAAGCAATTCTTATTTTCTCTTTCCTCCATCATTAATGGTTATAAGATTCTTCAAAATTAATGAAACTTCACCCATAAGTCCAATTAAGTGTGTTGGATAAAAATTTTCTATTATTTCAATTTTTTGAAGTTCTTTGTTATATTAATTAATGGTTTGAAGGTTCTACACACTTTCTCTCTCCTAAATTCACCTTCTCATCAAATATTTTCCAAATTGAGTGAAAATTGAAGCAAAGGCCTATTTTAGCATGTAGAATATGAATTTGGTATTATTTTATTTTTTGAAGACTTTATTATTTTACTTAATACATTTAAATCTTATCACTTATTTTATCTTTTAACGAATTAGAGGCCTTTAAAAACATTATGAAAATATAAAACTTGGCCTATAAGCAATACTAAATGTGAGGAACATGATTTTGACATTAATTAATTTTTTTCAATATCTTATTAATATTTTTGGTTTTAAATGACTTTCTCTCTCATGGATGGAATAAAATATTTAAGATTGTCCAAATTAGATGAAAATTCACACATATACTTATTTTGACATGTAGAATACGAATTTAAGATTTGTTTCCACTTTCCATGTCATTAAGTATTTTATTTCATATTTTTAAGGAAAACTACCTTTTCTTTTCTAAATAAAATAGATGTGATTATTATTATCCTAAATTTGTAAAACTTGGCCTCCAAGCCAAAACATATAAAAAAAACAAGTCTCAGATTATTTTTAATCAATTTGTCCTATTTTATGAATTTTGCATAATTAGTATTTGTGGCCCATCTTTATATTATTCAACATATTATTTCATCACAATTATTCATCCAATTATATTATTTTCCTTCATATTTATACTAAAGGAGGTATGTAGCATTATTTTGCATGAATTCTTATGTATTCATTTTTTTATCAAATATGACACATTTTAAATATCCATTATTAGCTTAAGACTTAATGTGTGAACATTAGGTTACATTAAGGTGATTTATACATGCATTATATCATTGGGTTATACAAAACATCTTCTAACATCATCCTTATTTGGTGAAGCTCAAAAGCTCAAAATTCTAGGGTAGGGTCCAAGATCTAGTATGTTACAGAAACTTCTTATGAGATAAGAATCAAAACCTATAGAGGTAGTTATTTTATGTTTCATAATGGACGTTTAAACACGTACAATAGAAATGTGTTGAAAGAGTTCAGCAAGGATGAATTCAATAAGGGAAAATCCGGATTAGTCTCTCATGAACCCTATATTCCTATTCTTATGAAGAATGGAAATATCATGAACAAGATTCCATGGGCCAACCCCACAATGGATCTATCGGGAATGCTCTAACCCATATAATCATGTATGTATTGGACATGAAAAGATGATATAAACTCCAATAAGGGTTATTGGAAAGTCATTAATAGATATCCACTTGTACTTATAAAGTACTTAAGGATAAGACTACTAGTCAATAAGGCTAGCAATAAAAGGAAGTGTAGGATGTAATGAAAACTTAAGGATAATGATCGCAAATTAAAATATATTTTATTTAAAAGAATAAGTGATGATTAGTTGGAAAGGTTCTAAACTAATAGCCATAAATGATAATCTACAAATAGAAGTCAAGTTTCCTTGTGTTAAGAGCATAGTGTGATTCTATATGGATCTAAAGGTTCATTGATGAACTTATAGATGTTCCAACCATTGATGACTCAGTAGATATACTGTGACAACAGTGGAGATGATTGTTAGGCAAGGAATATTAGATACCATATTACGGTGGTTTCCTCTCAGAGCGAAGAGATAAGAAACATGCAATATACCGACTATAAGAAAAATGTTTCTAACTCACTAAATCAACACTAGCGAAGTTGAAGTATGTTCGACTTGTTTGGATCACTAAGGATGAGATCTATTCGTGATTGGCTCTAAGTGCAAGTGGGAGTCTGTTGGTAAGGTATGACCATAGGGAAAATCATATGATTGGCATGGCATAATTACCTAAAAGGATTTGATTAGTAATAACATATACAAAGGCAAGCTTCCAATTCATTTATTTCACTCAGTTATTAGATAATGATGATACAGAGTGAATGTCTAGAGAATTATATTACTCAATGACACATGTCTTCAAGTATTACCTTTGTTGAAATGAGACCATACAGATGTCAAGAGTACACGTACGTATTCTCATTATGTCCCTAGACGGTTGTTACTGTGGAAGGTAGATAGACACCAGTAACATATAAGATTGGAGTGTGAGTTGGTTTATGACTAGCTCTCACTAAGTCATGATATGGTAATATCAAACCAATCACATAGATACATGTTAGGGAACAATGTATAAGACAAACTCACCTTGAGAGTGACACATAGTTGTGGTGGTCACAATCATCTCTCATAGTGAAGGTGGTAATTGTGATTCTTAGACCTAAAATCACTGCACTCATCACATGTCGTTGGGTATGCTTTGACATCATCAAACATAGTCTTGAAACATGGGTTGATATGGCGACGATGATTGGGTGACTTGGACACATAAGGATAGATTGTGAGTGATAGATATGGGATTTGTCCCTCCTACTATAGTATCATATCTTGGCCACTTGATAAGTAAGACTGAGAAATTTGTGTGCATGCACATGAGAATCAATATACGATATTTAGGTCACATTATCTTAGACAGTCTGCTTTTGCTTCAAAAAATATGGATTGAACATCAAGAGAATGACCCACCATGCTTCCAGTTCATCCTGGATATCAGAGACAAAGGAATTATACAATCACTACAACACCTTACATAGATTGTAGGTTGAAGTTGTTCTCCAACTTTCCATTCACTTGGTTAGTACTGATGTGCAACTAGACACCACTCTTTGCTTGTGATGTCATAACCTACTTATATACATTTACTGCCAACGTGATATGGGACCTATAGGGTTGTACACGTAGGAATTCAACTAGAAGAGGATTTTGATCTTGAATGACCATTGGATTGATGACTAAAGTGTTTAGGTATTCAATTCATATAACTGATTGCTTGATTGCCTGGCTAGGTCTATCCTCACTGAGTGGACGGCCGTTTTAGGCAGCCAAATAGGTATATCAAGTGGTTGAGATAGTCATTTGGGGGTCATGTTTATGGGAGATTGATTTGGCTAAGGTTTGCCCTTGAACTGACTAGTTCAACATGATTGATTCAACTGACGTATCTCAACTCACCGGATGACCATCTGGGTGAGTGAGACGACCATCTTACTCGGGTGAGATGGCTCAGATGGGGTCAAACAAAGGTTCAGGTTGTTTCTTGAATTTTTTTTTGCATATAATTGGAGAGCAAGTAAAATTGATATGTATATTAATTGGAATCAAAATTACCAAATTTGTGTGTGATTGGGAAATTGCCAAACAACCATTTAGCAATGTGAGATGACCTTCTTTTACACTAGACGACCATGTGGGTGTACACAACTACTATTTCGACTATCACAGGTTGTGAAAGTTCAAGTTCTTATGGTCCTTTCCACTCCCACACAATCTCGCATAGATTGGGAACCCTAACCTCACCTATAAAAGGAGGGGTACTGGGGGCTTCCCAAGACAGAATACAGACAACTGAGAATCAGTTCCTCTAAAAACTATTGTCCTCTCTGGTTGTGGTAACCAAAAGAGCCCAGGAAAGTCCAACCTTATAGGGAGGGACATCCAACCAGAGAGAACAACTGAGAAGTTATCATTGTGGGAGAGAAGGTTGGTAACTACCACACCAAAGGGAGGGACAACTCATCCCTATCTGTTCTTAGTGAATGGCATGAATTCTACTTGGTCCATGTGGATTACTCTAGAAGTAGGAGTACTTTGGCTACTACTCGGAGAGAAAAGTCAACCTACAGTCCATGGCAAGATCACTGGAGTCGCTGCAATGGTTGCACAAATAGTTGTTCGTGGTGAAGAACATGGGCTTCACAACCACTGTCTAAGAAAAACTTTTTCGTAGTTGAAAAGAAGTGAGTTTTGTTACTGGACTTTCTCTAAGACCAAGTACAACTCGCTAAAACCATCTTTCCTATTTCATAGTAGTTGGCACGATCTTTCTATTATGGGAACATGGATAGATAAATATTTTGTTTCTGATGGTATACTTTGTTCCTATATTTCCCAACATAAATATTTTCATACACGTATTGAAATCTAGTTATTAGCATATGGGTAAAATGGTATTCTCTTAGTTATAATCGAAACCACTTGCGACCTCACTATTAGGGTTTGATATGGATTTATACGATGCCTAATATACCTTACCACTTATACACATAATTAACCTCAACACATTTGATATAAATGGGGTAGTATGATTACCTAAGATACAACCTAAGGGAAAGAATAATAAAATTTCACCTACTATCATACAATAAGATAATTCAAGACAATAGTAACCAATATCATTATACATTTGTAGATCTCTTTATTTTGATTATATTCATGGATCTGAACACTTGAAAATCACACGTTTGGTTACTTTTGATTCAAAGGTATGATTTTTTTTGGAAAGCTAATATCTCTCTTGCAACCATGCATAGTAGATAGGTTGGTTGGCCTAAATTTGTTTTAAAACTTTAGCCTTCCTGTTCGGAAGTTCACCAACAAATTCTTAAATGTAACAACACACTATTTAAACATAAAAAAGAATAGGTTGGTTCCAATTAGTTTAGTGGAATCATGTTTCCATGCCTCTACATTAAAGGACATAGGGTCCCTCAATATCCCGGGAATCTTAGTTGGAGTGTCTTTGTTCTCCATAGGATACAACACAAGAATTCCCCAACAACCAGGAATTAACATGTGCTATCTATTTGAAAATTATGAATATCTATTCTCACAATTTATATTGAATTTTATTGACTTTGAAGACAATTTTTCCATTTCATACTTGAGTATATCATTTAATTATTTCCATTTTGTTATAAAAATCCATCATAGTAGGTATATACTTTTACAATTATTGATTTTATACTGGTCATTCGACTGAACTTTGTTTCCCTACTTGGGGTCCCTGTGTGGTTTCATTCCCTCTGGGAATTCATGAACAAGTGATACAAAGAAGATCTAGAAGATACGTGCATGAGTTTTCCCATGTTTAAGATGTAACATACTCAAATCAAGGAATATACGCTAATACTCCATTCTTCTAGGCCCCTACCTGTATATGTGGTAACCAACCTCCTTTCTCTCTATTTGACATTCTTTTGAATACATACCTTTTAGTAAACATAATTCAATACTTTAAGCTAGATTAAACTTTGGTGGGGACCTTATAACCCTTGACTCATTAATAACTAATAATCATGGAATCTTAGGATGTAATAACTCCAATAATTGAAATTATAGGAAATTGGTGGATAGTGATACCACACTATTGTCTCGATATGAATTCAATAACATAGTGTGACGTTTAGATATTGAGTGAGAGAACTGAAGACAAATAAAAAGGGTTTACTCAATTTGACCATTAGTATAAGTTTAGAACCCTAATTAGATGACTAAGCATATAATGGGAAAAATACAACACAAACAATCTCAACTACTAAAAATAAGTCCAAATTCGTGTTCCTCACACCCAAATTAGCTAACCTACATAATTTGAGCTTAATTGGATATCATAAACACCCTTAATAGCAATTTCGGAAATAAATATATAAGTTTAATACTATTTATGTGATTTATTTGAATGTCATGCTCTTCCCCCCCCTAAGTTCTAATTATTCGCATGTGATGCTTAAGCTGGTCACACAGATCCTTATCAGGTTGGGTAGATGGGAGTTGGACTTCGTGTCCCACCCCCGATTTGCCCGCGCGCAAGACTACTAGGCGCAGCTTGCTTCTCTACGACTGGTTTCACCTCGCCTCTCTCCCTCTACACCGGATTACGCCTCGTGATTTCTTCGCCATCTGACTCGCTCCTTCCTGCCAAATCCATTGATCCCTAACTCACTCTCTCTCAAGCCCTAGATACAAAACACCCAAATCACTTCTCTCCCTCTGCCGCGACTGATGTTCCCAAAGAGCTCAAACCCTCTCCTCTCTACACCCCTTTGCACTTCAACCACCCAGAATCGAAGCCCAGGTTCTATAGTGTCGCATCGATCCTTTGATTTTTCCTGAGGAGACGTGTGGTGTGCTGACAGTGTTGGTCATCTTTTCCAGAGTGAAGTATGTAGCCACAGTGGTGTGGTTCACCTCTGACCAATTAATCACAAGGTAATCATCCCTGTCCCTTCCTTTTCCTTACGCAAGCTTATCTTAACCTATTTTCCCATGGTTTACCTCAACGCCAAGAACCGACATGATATGCTACCTGAGCCGTCGGCGACTGACACCAGTGGTTTCTATCCTCCTGGGAGTCACACTAAAGCTATTGTAGTATCCATACTCTAAGTGACGAGCTTCCAAGATGCATTAAATTTCCCTTGTTTACTTTCAGTCGCCGAGTGCCATTTTCACTGGATTTTCTGGACCTAGTAGCCCAACTAATTTCCTCACTATGTTGGTTTCATCTAAGTTCGTTCTCATTTTGTCTCATCTTCTACATAGCGCCACAGACTTAATGGCTACACTGGTTTCCATCGAAATATCATCTGCCCCGAGATCTCGACATGTCCGATGCTTAGTTATGGCAGGCGAATTGTGTTGAACCTGTTCATGGCGATACCCCATATATGGGATCTTTCGGGATAGAGGAGCCCTTCGGTTTCACTGGGACCATAAGCTAAAGCGGAGAGAAGTTTAGTATCTTCAACACCGAATGAGAGGACTGGATATCATGAGCTCTAAGCTTCTATAGGAGCCTAATGGCACGAGACACAAGGAGATGAATCCTCGGGGCGAAAGCCCAGTGTCGCCCATGGTGGCCAAATTATTCATGTCACACTTGTGAGGGTATTAATGATATTTGATTTTGTTGACCCAAACTATGGTTCCACTCATTTCTCTAAAGTTTGTGTGACATCATGTCACATAGAATTGCATTAGATATAGGGGCATTTTGGACACTTTGCAATTTATTTTCCTTTAAATCAACAATTGATTTTAACTTATAAAAAAATGTAACTAATTATTGGTTCAGCAAAAAAATACAAATATATATATTTCTGAAATCAGAAAAACATGACTGATTTAATGAGATAGGTTTCACGATTAGATTTTCAACTTAAAGTAGGGTCAACTCTCTAAGAAAGGACGTCAATGCATTTTATATTAATTAAATGCACATATTGTGACTAGGTTGAGACAACCCTGACCCTGATCTTAAGAGGAGTTAATGAACATTTAGGTCTGATCATAAGGTATGTACATCCTCTATTTTTTTGGACATTATTTGACTGAACCTACATTTGTTTAATGATGCATTTCTTGAACTTCTAATTCTATTTGAAATTCATTTACTTGGACATTCATACTTTTTTTCTTTATTTATTATATTCACGTGGTTGATGAACTACTCTTTTTATATGGGTTCATGGATCCCTCTTATTGTGGTTGTCTTTTTAGGTGAAATTGACTAAAATGATAGTCTTGCCACTCTATTTATGCATGCTACATGTTTGACTAGAATATCTAGAATAGTGGTACGTATGTACAACCATACTTATATAGGGCGTGCGTATTCCGCCTGGGGTGTGCATTTCCACCCTTATTTCTTTTAGGCCATAATCCTATGGTGTTATGGCCCTGTTTTAGGTATATTTAGTCTACATTGTTATGCATGCAAAAGTTATTGTTTTATATTGAGATTGTTGATAATTGTTATGGAAAGGCACCTTTACTCTCATGCTTGTATTCTGAATTTTAATATGCCTCATTTCTTTTGTTATATTCCTTTTGAACTTAACTAATTTCAAATATCCCCCTTCTTGTGGGAACATCTCTTTTTGTACTTATAACTCTATATAATGCCCAAAGTGTTTATTATATGTACATACTCAACTCTTTGCTGACCTCTTTGTTGTCTCCTATGTTCTGGGTGATGTTCCCTTCCACCCAGGTTTAGGTGTATTAAAAGATCAAGGATGGTCGGTGATCATATAAAGGGAATTGTACCTAAGGATGACTTGGAATGGCTAGGTTACTCTCTGCTACTGGCCTTAATTTTAGTTAGTTCAAGTTTTTGTAATATCACCTTTTATGGTGATGAGCAATTGTATAATGATACACTTTGTAACTTTGTAATAATTTTGTTTCTGCTGCTTATCCATTATCATGCTCTGTAATATGTACCATTTGAGAAATGAATGAAATTCCTCCTTCCTTTATTACCCTTTTGGTATGTTTGGGATTGGATGAACATATTCTTCAATTCAGTGAAGAGTGGACCCCCTATCGGGTCTCACTCTTTACAAAATGGTATCAGAGCCTAAGCAGTCGGTAACTTGACTATTTCAAGTTATCCTTGGTTGACCCTTAATTAGATAGGTGACCCTTAGAGGTTATTGATAAACCTATTTCCTAGTAGTTAATACCAATTAGGGTTTTCAACCCTTGATTAATTTGGTCACTTGCACTCCTCGACCCATCTATGTGAATGTGAGTTAGTCTTTAGTAACCCTTAACACCCACACCTTTATAGAGGTGGGATGAAGTCACATCAAACTGACTCTTGTAGTGTTTGGTTTACATCACATAATTTTCTAGGATATTAGCCTAAGAGCTATGAAGTGGAGATTGACTTAAATAGTCATAAATAGGCATTTTCTAGTTCTCACCATAAATCCCTTTACCTTTGTTGTTCTCTAGAACTTCTTGCATACACCTACTATGGGGGTGATGAGAACACATGAACTATAAATATAAAATTCCTATGTAAATTTTAGGAATTTAGATGTTTCCCTTGTTACTAAGTAAAGGTATGTTCAAACTTAGTTACTGTTAGGCATGCCTTGCCTTCAATGTGAAGAATCACAACATAGGTATGTCCCAAGACCACTTATCTAAGGTTTGGATACCATGTATGATTAGATTTTATGCCTCATACATGAGGATTAGTGGGTGGAAGCTATTAAGTTTTGTATAATATTCTTAGGAGTTGCCTCTCTCGCCTCCATGTTGCAATTATTTTACCCAGTGAATGATGTTATTGGTAAATTTACTATATAGTTCATCTTGTCTTGTGATGGGACTATAGTTGTAAATCATCAAGTGCAGAAGGAACACATATACCTTACTATAATTATTGGATGATCATATGACTCCCTTAGGTCTTGCGATGAGGCTGTGTCAATTATGCTTAAGAGTGACATGGGGAATGGCGGATGTCTTACCTCGTTAAGGTTTGATGAATTTGACCATGCGTAATAGAAAATTCTTCTCCCTCCCATGTAAAAACATAGTTGATGTGAAATCTAATGCCCGATGTGGTGTCTGAAGTATTAGACCCTTTAAGTAAAGGATGTGATGATAAAATAATAATATGTGGTGGCTGAATTGGTTCTCTGGTTGATTTTGGCGCCAACTTTGGATTTTTCACCGCAAGATTTGCATCATCAAACTTATTTTCATTATTAATTTATATGTACAAAAGAAAAGTTTTTAGATTTTATCGATGGTTTTTGTAACCAAGTCACCACCACAAGAAAGTTGACTAGTAGAGAATCTCTTCAGTGAAGTACCCTTGGTTGGCATGTTCAACCCTAATACCCTAGGCCTAAGGCTAATATAGTAGTTTTAGATATATATATATATATATATATATATATATATATATATATATATATATATATATATATATATATATATATATATATCAGGTCTAGTGGATCCACCCTTTTTCTCCTCTAGCTCATGCACTAAGTTATAGTTTAAACCTTTTGAGGGGTGGAGATTCATACAGTTTATTCATTAAGAATCAAAATAACTTAATGTATAATCAGGATTAATAACGGATACAACATCAAAACCTGGATAACTCCTAGTACTAATGTCAAACATATGTAGATGCTACCAAACTGATAATTTTAGACAAGCCTTACTAATCACCATCATAAATGTTACTTTGGTGATTAAAATAGATTTTAAAATTTTATCTCGGGTTATCCTTAAAGGATGTATATATGCCAAATAGGGGTAAAATAAAAATTACACTTAAAATCTCAAATTGATATCCTATACCCAAAATTGCTATTAATTGAATGGTAAGGATGACTATATAGTATAGGCTAGGGCGAACATGCTGAGGATAATGGAATTTTTGAACTTTTCCCATGTGACCATGATAAATATAATGGATAGGGGTTGAATGCACATCAATCAAAACATGTCTTAAGTAATGCATAAAGTTAACTCATGAATGAGAAATTCAATAAGTTGCATACAACACACTATAGTGCTCATATATGAATGAGAAAATTCATTGGAACACCAAACCCTAAACTTACAACTCAACTCTAATATGCCTATTAAAATATATGTGTTTTCATATTCACTTAACACATCATAATCTGACCCCTTGATAAAATCTATAAATAAATTCAATTTAAGTTATAACCTTATTATAGGAAGGAAAACAAGACATATATGTACGTCATACATAAAATGACTATTAGGAATAGTATTATTGATGATGATGATGACGATGATGATGATGACGATGATGATGATGATGATAGAGATGATGATGATGATGAGGATTGATGATTATACACCAGAGTGGTCCACTAAGTAACTAGTCATTATCTGGATGGTTCTATGGGGAAATTTGTATGTGGATATTGGTCATTCATGCTTAAGTAACGGAAGACATGGAATTGTAGAACAATATAGTGACCTCATGTGTGCAATGTCATAGTTCATGTAAGAGGAGATGAAATCATGATAACAATGATAGTAACCTTTGTGAATGTAGAACCAATAAGGCAATCTATGTTTTTGGTATGAAAGTTTTCATAACTTAGCTTAGAATACAAGGAAAATATGAGGGCTTGATGCATGATATTATGTGGGTTCACCATAGAATTTTGGATTTAAGTGTGATATGGAGTGATGTACAATGGTTCACTACATTGAGCATACTAGAGAATCTTTATTTGGTTTAGAATTATGTCTTAGCGCTCATGTCTAGGGGTAGATGGATTTCAGGGATGAAATCCTCCTTAAGGGTTGGAGTGTTGTAACAAACTCAAATCTAGGAATATAGGCTAATACTCCATTCTTCTAGGCCCCTACCTGTATATGTGGTAACCAACCTCCTTTATCTCTATTTGACATTCTTTTGAATACATACCTTTTCGTAAACACAATTCACTACTTTAAGCTAGAGTAAACTTTGGTGGGGACCTTATAACCCTTCACTCATTAATAACTAATAATCATGGAATCTTAGGATGTAATAACTCCAATAATTGAAATTATAGGAAATTGGTGGATAGTAATACCACACTATTGTCCCGATATGAATTCAATACCATAGTGTGACGTTTAGATATTGAGTGAGAGAACTGAAGACAACTAAAAAGGGTTTACTCAATTTGACCATTAGTATAAGTTTAAAATCCTAATTAGATGACTAAGCATATAATGGGGAAAATACAACACAAACAATCTCAAATACTAAAAATAAGTCCAAATTCGTGTTCCTCACACCCAAATTAGCTAACCTACATAATTTGAGCTTAATTGTATATCATATACACCCCTAATAGCAATTTTGGACATAAATATATAAGTTTAATACTATTTATGTGATTTATTCGAATGACATGCTCTTTCACCCCCTAAGTTCTGATTATTCGCATGTGATGCTTAAGCTGGTCACGCGGATCCTTATCGAGTCAGGTAGATGGGAGTTGGACTTCATCTCCCACCCCCGATTTGCCCACGTGCAAGACTGCCAGGCACAACTTGCTTCCTTGCGACTGGTTTCACCTCATCGCTCTCCCTCTACACTAGATGACGCCTCACGATTTCTTCTCCATCTGACTCACTCCTTTGTGGCAAATCCATTGATCCCTAACTCACTCTCTCTCAAGCCCTAGATAAAAAACACCCAAATCACTTCTCTCCCTCTACCGCGACTGTTGTTCCCAAAGAGCTCAAACCCTCTCCTCTCTACACCCTTTTACACTTCAACCACCCAGAATCGAATCCCAGGTCCTATAGTTCCGCCTCGATCCTTTGATTTTTCCTGAGGAGACATGTGGTGTGCTGACAGTGCTGGTCATCTTTTCCGGAGTGAAGTCTGTAGCCACAGTGGTGTGGTTCACCTATGACCAATGAATCACAAGGTAATCATCCCTGCCCCTTCCTTTTCCTTCCCACAAGCTTATCTTAACCTATTTTCCCATGGTTTACCTCAATGCAAAGAACAAACATGGTATGCTACCTGAGCCGTCGGTGACTAACACAAGTGGTTTGTCTCCTCCTAGGAGTCACACTGAAGCTACTTTAGTATCCATACTCTATGTGACAAGCTTCCAAGATGCATTAAATTGCCCCTGTTTACTTTTGGTCACTGAGTGCTATTTTCATTGGATTTTCTAAACCTGGTAGCCCAGCTAATTTCCTCGCTCTGTTGGTTTCATCTAAGCTCATTCTCATTTGTCTCGTCTTCTACGTAGCGCCACAGACTTAATGGCTACACTAGTTTCCCTCAAAATCTCATCTGCCCTGAGATGGCGACATCTCCGATGCTCAGCCATGGCGGGCGAACCGTGTTGAACCTGGTCATGGCGATACCCCATATATGGGATCTTTCGGGACAGAGGAGCCCTTCGGTTTCACTGGGACCATCAGCTAAAGCAGAGAGAGGTTCAGTATCTTCAACATAGAATGAGAGGACTAGAGATCATGAGCTCCGAGCTTCTGTAGGAGCCTAATGGCATGAGACATAGGGAGATGAATCCCTGGGGCGAAAGCCCAGTCTCGCCCATGGTGGCCAAATTATTCATGTCACACTTGTGAGGGTATTAATGGTATTTGATTTCGTTTGACTCTGTTGACCCAAACTATGGTTCCACTCATTTCTCTAAAGTTCACGTGACATCATGTCACATATAATTGCATTAGATACAGGGGCATTTTGGACACTTTGCAATTTATTTTCCTTTAAATCAGTAATTGATTTTAACTTATAAAAAACGTAACTAATTATTGGTTCAGCAGAAAAATACAAATATATATATTTTTGAAATCAGAAAAATGCGACTGATTTAATGAGATAGGTTTTACGATTAGATTTCCAACTTAAAGTAGGGTCAACTCTCTAAGCAAGTACGTCAATGCATTTTATATTAATTAAATGCACATATTGTGACTAGGTTGAGACAACCCCAACCCTGATCTTAGGAGGCGTTAATGAACATTTAGGTCTGATCATAAGGTATTTACATCCTCTATTTTTTGGGCATTATTTGACTGAATCTACATTTGTTTAATGAGGCATTTCTTGAACTTCTAATTCTATTTGAAATTCATTTACTTGGACATTCATATTTTTGTTCTTTATTCATTATATTCACGTGGTTGATGAACTACTCTTTTTATATGGGTTCATGGATCCCTCTTATTGTGGTTGTCTTTTTAGGTGAAATTGAATAAAATGATAGTCTTTCCACTCTATTTATGCATGCTACATGTTTGACTAGAATATCTAGAATAGTGGTACATATGTACAACCATACTTATATAGGATGTGCATATTCCGCCCGGGGTGTGCGTTTCCACCCTTATTTCTTTTAGGCCATAATCCTATGGTGTTATGGCCCTGTTTTAGGTATATTTAGTCTACATTGTTATGCATGCAAAAGTTATTGTTTTATATTGAGATTGTTGATAATTGTTATGGCAAGGCACCTTTACTCTCATGCTTGTATTCTGAATTTTAATATGCCTCATTTCTTTGGTTATATTCCTTTTGAACTTACCTAATTGCACATAGCCCCCTTCTTGTGGGAACATCTCTTTTTGTAGTTATAACTCTATATAATGTCCAAAGTGTTTATTATATGTACATACTCAGTTCTTTGCTGACCTCTTTGTTGTCTCCTATGCTCTGGGTGATGTTCCCTTCCACCCAGGTTTAGGTGCATTAAAAGATTAAGGATGCTCAGTGATCATATAAAGGGAATTGTACCTAAGGATGATTTGGAATGGCTAGGTTACTCTCTGCTACTGGCCTTAATTGTAGTTAGTTCAAGTTTTTGTAATATCACCTTTTATGGTGATGATCAATTGTATAATGATACACTTTGTAATAGTTTTGTTTCCGCTGCTTATCCATTATCATGCTCTGTAATATGTACCATTTGAGAAATGAATGAAATTCCTCCTTCCCTTATTACCCTTTTGGTATGTTTGGGATTTGATGGACATATTCTTCAATTCAGTGAAGAGTGGACCCCCTATCAGGTCTCACTCTTTACATAAGAGTAGATACAAATCATGCATTTTTCCTAAATTTTGTAACCATATGTATAAGCTTTTGTGATTCTAATGTAAATCATGATTGTGAAAAACTTTATTCATATTCTTTGATACAATTTTATAAATATGTGATCAAAAAGATCATGTATTAATAGTTTTCTATAATTAATCATGAAATATGGGAGGTAATAAGGTGCTAAGTTACCCAAATAGAGCAACTAATGTGCTTGAGACATTTTCAAATATGTCTGATTTTTACTTCTCCTTGTATTTCAATAGACTTTTCTGTTATAAAACATTTACTGAAACTGTTATCTGAATCAGTCAAACCTCCTCTAAAAATTATGAAGAAGTCTATGTTTTCTTAAATAAAGTGGCATAACTCCAATAGAATTTTATATCATTCAAAGTTACCAATAAATAAATAAAAATCAAACCCTATATTTTTATACTGCAATTTTATAACGGTCGGTCTAATTGGAATTTGACTGAGGATAGATTCAAACAACAACTAAATATGCTCAAAATACACTAACACATGTATGTAGGTTATTCAAATCATATACAAATTTTAATTGGAGCTATTTTACTTATAAAATGCTAAATAATTTACTAAACCACTATATTTATCAAAAACTATGTTCATGTGCTTTCAAAATTCTAACATTCTACTAACTAGGATTTTCAGTCGCAAAACCTAATTATTCAAATCAAAACACATTTTAAAGTGCATAATCAAATTCAAAATTTCATAACAATCATTAATCAAAATAAAATTAGGATCAATCAAGTCAAACATGTAATCATCCAAGTAAACCCTAGTTAAATGGCTAAGTTGGAAACTAGTTGTTACAACGTCAATAATTTTTGTTTGTTCAGTGGATTACTGACATGAATGGAAAACCCCATTATTTATGGTGTGTTTCTTTTCAAATGATATAAATAGACAAGGTCTCCCCCTATCCTCAGGAATCCACTTTACTATAATGTTTATCTCAAATAACAAACAAAAGATGCCACCAAGGAACCATTCATCTTAGTTCAACTTTGCCCTTCTATTTTCATATGAAAGAATTATAGGATTTCACATTTGGGGCACATTGGCACCCTTTTTACAACTAGATCAAGGAACACAACCACTCGAGACCAGATTAGTATTCTAAACTATGTTAGCATATCAAGTGGATTCTTTTTGCCTCTTTCCTAAGTTTTAAAGATATAGATTTCTATTTAGAACTTTACAAAGCACTTAACCATCATGAACAGAACAACATTTTGAGCTAGGTTAGCATACTAAGTAGGAAGTCTATAACTTCTTCCCAAATTAAATAAAAATCATCAGAAAATGAAGCTACAAATGGATTTCTTTAAGTGATATATTCCTTAGAATTTGTAATGAAGCACTCTAGATTAGTTGATTCAGGATGGTAAGTGGAGAGATGAATTCTTATTTTAAGAAAAAAAATTGATAAATTAGGTTTGTTTCTATTGAAATTGTTATTTTCACTATTCATGTCCTTGAATCAATTACAATAGTATAAAAATTATAGGTAAATAATCTCACTTTTCATGCCATTTGTGTATAATGCTTATCTTATATTATCTTAACAAGAGAGTGGACACAGATATAGCATAGGAAGCAGAATAAGATAATGAAATAGTTCAAAAATTAATTCATATTCCCATTTAATGATGGATTCCTAAAAAATTCAAATGTCTGTCATTTTGACCACAAACACACTTTTTATGACACATTTTACACGGGATTACCCTTGGTTAGTCTAAGTGATAACATAAAGACTAATTAGCCTATTTATGCTAATACATGTTAATTATGTGCCCATAGCATGCAAACTAAAGTCATTCAACACATGAAACTAGGTCTTGAAAAGTAGTATGAACTACATTCATCAAATAACCGATGTTAATTTAGTCACATATTGGTTTCTCATGTAATCATTCCAGTGTGTTAGTTTATTAGTGTGCATGCCCTTTAGGTTATTTTCATCTTTTAACTAAGGACATAGAACAACAATTGAAATTGATGATGGGTAGGCCCCAACCCAACTTGACGCCCAAGGTCTAATTTTGGGTTGTTGAATACTTCCTAAGCCTATGGTTAATTGAACACCTTTGACAAAATATGATTTTGAGTTTGGGTCTACCAAAACTCAATAAAATGCGATCTAATGTTATTCCACAGTTAGCACTAGGTGTGACTGGTCTACCATGTGTATCAACTAGAATTGATGACTAGAACCCTAATCTTATATATTCAACCAGAGTCAATTTCTTGAGGTCCCACATAGTGTTGCATGAAAAATAGTTGAGGCAAAGTCATTCGACATCAATTGAATAGTAAAAATTCACTAGTTCCTCTTATTACAATGGTGGAGAAAACTGAAGGCTTCCTGAGTCACATGCTCGCCCAAAAACTTACATGGCTGAACAAACTCGTTGTTGATTTGGTAGAACAAGGATCAAGTTCCCCATGCACGATTGCAATTCCACAATAAAAAGAAATCCCAATCAAAATAAGTTCAGTCTCTTGTTGATCGCTTCCATTATAAAAAAGTTACTTTCTTAGAAAACGTTGAAATCATCCTTTTGATGGATTGAGGGGTGGTGGCCCAACCAAAAACGAGATAGGCAAGTATTGACTAACCCGTAAATGTGAGCTATTAATATGACTTTTATAATTTCACTACATACGATATACTAAATATTTGCTAGAGAATTGAGTAAAATTGAGAACATGTTTCTGGATAGAGTTGTGTCAAATTTTTTATTCGAATACACATTTTCTTTACCTTTGGTAGCATGCTTCGTTGTTTGTCTGAGTTGTACTATGTGCATTTTAATATACTTGTTCGTTGGTGTTTGTGTTTTGAAAGGTTGATCTAATTTATTTATTTAATTTCATATTTATAAAAGAACTCCATGTGGATCTATTACTTAGTGAAAAACCAAGATTTATTTCTTATTTATATAGTATTCTATGTGGGTGATGTTACACTAGTTTTACAACTAAAGTCTAAATGTAGAAAGGTCAATTTGATTTTAAAGTAGAAGATTTTTTTTTCTGTTATATCCCCAATTTCACATTAACACCTAAATACCCAAAACGTTGTTAGAGGTACATGTTAATCATGTTTTCATGAAATCCTATTAACTATGCTTTGATCTACTAAGTATAAAATTTTACCGACTTAATTAAGAATAGAAACTGGTTGAAATATTGCAACAACGCCTTGATAGAGTGTCAGCCAATGAGGCTTTCATTCGAGGCATTCCTGATGCTGTAGTTAAGCATTTACCTCGGGTTTCCTCGGACCACTGCCCACTGTTGCTAGGGCTAGTGAAAAGGGAGCCGAGATGTCTGTGATTACAAAAAAAAGGCATCCGGGAACATGGCAGTGGACTTCAAGCGCTCACGGAAGGATAAGTGGAGGTCATCGGTTGGGTTTTATGAGGCCCTACATGACTCGCATCAATTCATGGTGGATTGGGATCGGAAAGATAGGGAGAATAGATTCAAGAATACTAATAGACTCCTCCGAAATATTACATTATTGCAACCAGATGCCATCACATACATACGACATAATCATCGACAATCTGTGCGTGAAGATGCAAGCTGAGATACATCAACTTATGATTGACGAAGGGGAGGAATGGAAGTAAAGAGCACACATTAACTGGCTTCAAAATGGGGATTATAAGACCAAGTTTTACCAAACTGGGGGAACCATCGTAGGAGATAGAATACTATTAAGGCTCTCAAGGATGCTTATGGTGCTTGGGTGTCGAATGACATCGAACTAATGAATATGGTGGTTTCGCATTTTGAAAGAGCCCTCACTGCACCAGGCAGAGCTTCAGTCCCATATTACTCAACAATCCCCCGTGCCTTCGCCAGGCTGCGAGACAGCAAGGAGTCTGCGATCCGTGCTAGTCCATCTTTAGGGGAAATCTTGCATGTTTTGAGCTCTGTAAAATCGTATAAGGCAGTGGGCCCGGATGGCGTGATTGCTGACTTTCTCAAGCATAATTGGTCCATAGTGGGAGGATCAGTTTCATTGATGATTCAGGAAAATGCTTAGTGGTAATCCTCTTTTGGAAGAGGTATGTAATTCTACCATCATTCTAATACCCAAAAATGTTAATCCTAAGAGATGTGATTAATTAAGACCTATTTCTCTTAATAATATCACGCTGAAACTCGCATCTAGGATTTTGGTCAAAAGGTTGAAAAGATTCATGCCAGGATAGATATCGGTTGAGCAAAGTAGTTTTGTGCCTGGTAGAAGAATCACAAATAACATAGCTTGGGTTCAGAAAATCATACACGACATGAAGCACATCAAGTGGGGCAAATCGATGGCAATAAAAATCGATCTCACTAAAGTCTATGATCAAATGTCTTGGGGATTTTTCAATGATACTCTTATTCATGTAGGCTTACCATTGCATACTAGATCATACATCATGCATTCCATTGAAGTGGGAGCACGTCAATTGTATGGAATGTTAAACTGTCAAGGAAGTTTAAAGCTAGCAGAGGATTGAGACAAGAGGATCCGTTGTCACCCTACTTATTTGTCTATGTGCTTAGAAAGACTCAGCCAAATGATTCAAGAGAGAGTTCGACTGAATCGATGGAAACCCATCAAACTAGGAAGATTCGGAGTGAAGGTTGCTGGCGTTTGTTTTGCTATTGATTTGATATTATTCACGCATGCAAGCAAAGAACAAATGAAATGTATATTGGATTGTTTTAAAGAGTTCGAATTCTGGTCCGTCAATCTCAGTTGCCAAAATCAGAATATTCTTCTCAAAGAGTGTCCCACGAGCCATGAAAAGAGGAATACAAACATTATTTAACTTTCAAGTCACTTTTGATCTTGGGCATTACTTAGGAGTCCCGATCATCCACTCCAGAATTACGAAGGCCACATAATCAGATATAGCGAACAAGTGGAGAACAGGATAAGTGCTTGGGCTGAGAGAAGCTTATTCTTGGCCAAAAAACCAAAATGGCATATTTGGACATTTTAATTACCAAAATGACATGATTCATAACTTAATTCCCAAAATGGCACGTTTCTGAGGCAATACGTCCCCAAAGAGGACATATTGCTCCTGGTGGGGTCAATACGTCCCCTTGGGAGACGTATTACTATTGTAAATAAGCAATACGTCCCCAGTAGAGACACATTGCCCCCAACAGAGCAATGCGTCCCCAATGAGGACATATTACTTTATTTATTTATTTATTTTATTTTTTTAATTATGATACCATGTACCTTATATATACATATATATATATGTTAAATTGTTAAATGAAAATAATCTACATTAACTTATATACAATTAACCATATATTTTAAATAATACCTGACCATAATAAATAATAACAGAATATTATATTTCATTAATATATAATATTTATAAATGTAGATATAGTATTTAAATTAAGGGATACAATACTAAAATTATATAGTAATGCTTAAAAGAGTATATGTATATATTTATTTGTAAACTTAGAAAAAAGAAAAAGAAAACTAATATAGCAACATATACCACACATTGATATGCAGAATATATATATATATATATATATATATATATATATATATATATATATTAAAGCCACGATATATAATATCAAAAAATATAAACATGTCAATTATGCAAAGTAAAATATAGTAGAACAATAACAATCAACAATCAATCTAGATTATATGAGACATATGATTTTAAATTAAATAAAAATCATAATATATTTGATTTTTATCATATTATATTTCTCTCTGAACTGGATAAAAAGTTACAAATATTAATATGTTATTATGATTTATGTTAATATATTATTTTTTAAACATAATAAAAAAGTTTGCTCCATAATATATTATGATTTTTATGTGTTGCAATTATGATCATATGTATCATATATTTTATTTTGATTATCTATTGTTATTGTTCATGTATATTTACTTTATATAGTTGACATGTTTATTTTTTTATATTATGTATCATGCATTTAATATATATATATATATATATATATATATATAAATATATATATATATATATATATATATATATATATATATATATATATATATATATATATGTGTGTGTGTGTGTGTGTGTGTGTGTGTGTGTGTCTGTGTGTGTGTGTGTGTGCACACCATCGTGTCTTATATACTACTATATTAATTTTTATTTTAGTGTTTTTTTGTTTTTATTGCTATATTGTTTTCACTTTTTTTTTCTAAGTTTACAAATAAATACATATATATATATTATTTATTTGTATAATTTTAAATATTATTACATAATTCCAACATTATATCCATTAATTTTAAATACTTTTATCTACATTTTTAAATATTATGTATTAGTAAATATAATATTTGGTTATTATTTTATTATCTTCAGGTATTATTTTTTATATATAGCTAATTATATGTAAGTAAATGTCGATTATGTTCATTTAGCAGTTTAACGTATATATATGTATATATAATATATATGGTATCATAATTAAAATAAAGTAGAAAATAAAAGAAAATAAAAAAGCAATATGTCTTTACGCATTGTTCTGCCGGAGGCTGGGGACATATTGCTTTTTCAACATAGCAATATGTCTCCAGAAGGGACGTATTAGCTCACCAGAAGCAATATGTCCTCTTTGGGGACGTATTGCTTCAGAAACGTGTCGTTTTGGGAATTAAGTTCTGAATCATGCTATTTTAGTAAATAAAATGTCCAAACATGCAATTTTGGTTTTTTGGCCCTTTTCTTTACAGGTCGGGTAGGTCTTGCAAAGTCTACTCTGTCAACTACAGCTCTACACAAGTGAGCCTATGTGACTAAATAGATGGCTCCATCAAAAGGTAGAGGGAGGGAGTTAAGAGGAAAGTCCAGTATCACTTGTTTCTTGGGATAAAGTGATCAGTTTGAAAAGTAATAGTGGATTGGGCATTAAATCTATGAGGGAGTGGAATCTAGAACTCTTAACTAGGCATGCCTGGTATATGGCCACGGGAAGAAGCTCAGTGTGGTGTAGAACTATGAGGGAACGCTTCAACTTATTCTAGGAATCCAAGAAGATATCAGTGTCAAGATTAGGGCAGGTGGCCTTGGGGAACAAGCAGTTCATCACGGATAATTCAGTCATGAATCCGATTAACGGTGAATTAGTAAACATTTGGGATGATGCGTGGGTCAAACCTAACTTGTGGTTGTGGGACGTCGCCATACGCCTGATCCCAGCGGATCTTGATGACCTCCGGGTGAGTTCTCTTGTACTGGACTCCTTAGAGTGGGATGGGGACTTTCTGCACGAGTGGTTTGAGAAGGAAACTGTAGATCCTTATTCTGAAGTCCAATGTCCCGTTGAGAGGCGACTTTGAGGATCAGCGGGTATGGAACCATTCCTCAGATGTGAGGTTCACGATCGGATCGGCTTATCAGTTACTGAGAGCTGATAAGGAAGTAGTGATTCCCGGAAGATGGGAAAAGGTGTGGAACCTTAGAGTGGCTTCCTGCGTGAAATGCTTTATTTGGCAAGTAGAAGACCATGCTTTACTTACGAATGAGAGGAGCAGGATTAGGCACATGACTCACGATGATCAATGCAATATATACAGAAACGATGTGGAATCCATATTACATGCGCTGCGAGATTGTAGCGTGGTGAAAGAGGCATGGAAAGTTATGATAAGTACAACATGGCAACGCGCTTTCTTCGAACCACACAGTGTCGAAGAATGGTGCAATGCTGCCTCAAGGAGCGCGGGCATCTCTGAAGAAAGGTTCTAGATAGCTTGTCACGACATTTGGAAGAGTAGAAATGCAGCAGTGTTTGAGGCGACTCCTACAAGGACGGCGCATCTGATTGCCAGTTTGCGGAGAGACATTGTTTTGAACGAGAGGGCGTGGGAGACAAATCATGTGGATAACAGCAATGACAGATCTGTAGGGTGGACGCCGCCAGTCCTTGGGATAGTGAAGTTGAATGTGGATGCAGTCGTGAATAAATCTGGTGCAGCTGTCGCAGTGGTTGCGCGAAGCAATATGAGTGCTTGGCTTGGGGGTTGGGGGAAGCTTATTAACACGACAAATGCTACTGAAACAAAGATGGTCGGTATTCTCTTCGCTGTGGAACAAATCGAGTCGCAGGATTGGTCCAAAGTCGTCATTGAATCGGATTGCCAGAAAGCCACAAAGATGATAGTTGATGATGTAAACGTATTACCAAAATTTGTTTTTTGGGTAACAAAGATAACCACAGGATAAGCCCCCAGGATTTGCTGTTATGGTTTTGTTAAGAAACAGGCTGCACCTTGTTTAAGATGCTGACACGTGTTAAGTGAGTAAAATCCATACCCTACCATTCAATGGGTAGAGACAAGTGTAAATGAATCACAAAAAGAGCAGCCTACTCCTGAGAGAAACCGTAACAGCAAATCCGAACTCCAGGATAAGGAGGTCTCTACAATGGTACACTCCAGTGCAGTACAGTTGTAGAGAAAGTAATTGGCTAGCAGACAAGCTATCCAAGTTTCATCTTAAAAGTAGGATAAGCTATCATTTCTATGCTGAGCCACCAAACGAGTTTCTGATTGATGTACCTGTAAATGTTTCTCAGAATGAATAAATAGAGAGGTGTTTGATTAAAAAAATGGTTGAAATATTGTGTTGGCAAAGATATAACATCTCGCATATTTGTTATCACTAAGTATCTCAAAATAAAGTTTATTATGCAAAGTTTTAAAACCAGGTGGATTTGTCCAATTTTTTAACACTAAGCATCTCAAAATAGAAGTTATCATACAAAATTCCAAACTATGTAACTTCACATGCAAACTCAACGATATATTTGTAAAAGGATGATACAATTTATCTTTTCTATCTAATTATTTTTCTATTTTATAAATATATGTATCATATTTAGATATCAACAAATAATATGGCTTGAAAGAATCAATCTCTTAGATTTGTGCCTCCCTCATTCTAAAATCATGGCTTCACCACTACTTATTCTCTAACTCCTCTAAAATAAAAGAACTATAACTAAACAACTAATACAACAATTTAAATGGCCTCCATCAAAAGTCTATATTTAGACTTAGTGTCATGATAACAACAACTTAAAATTGTAATCTACGATGTACATAGACATTGGCGAAGCAACCATGTTTTGAAAGGGGGACACAAATATCCTTCGCCAACCAAGTTTTGAAAGGGGGGCACAAAAATGATATTGATTAAAACCAATTTCAATAATTCATTAAAGTTGCATTTATAAACTCAAACAATAAGTATCAAGATATAGTCTTTAATCAGGTAAATTTAAAAATATATTGAACAAATAATAAAATTTTCTTCATGTCTTCATTGTTAAAAAATAGTACCTTATAATGGCATTCTAGATTGTGTGAAAAATTTGTTTCTCGATATAAATAACCACAAAATCATTCAAACATTGGACATTCATTTGGTTTCTATGATAGTTTTTTTATTATATTCATGATTCAAAATAATCTTTCCATTATTGTTGTAGCAAGTGGAAATATCAATACCAAGTTTCCAATTTATGCATATTTGCATGGACTTAATGTTTTCTATATAAACCATTTTTCGAAAAGTTCACATGTCCCTCTGATTTCAGAAAATCGATCATCGTATTGCATATTTGTTATAAATGCCTCAAGTTGATTTTCAAGATAAGATATTTTTATAAAAGACAAGTCTTAGAGATAAAATCAAGCTTTTTCATCATCTTTTCTTTGTGAAATACTTTAAAATTAACACATGCATTCAAACATGTCACGTAAAGTTATTTGTTTATGTTACTTCAATTCTTGATTCTTCATATCTATCACATAATATAATAAGTCAATTAAAAATAGTGTAGCAATGTCAAATTATCTATTTTATAGTGTCATCTACCTTTAACTACCCACAAGTCCCCAATATAAATAATATTATATGGTTATGTAGCCAAACAATGAAGCTTGTGTAGGAACTAAATCCCATCAATTATCTTGCATCGTCTACAATTGTTATTAGAAATATCAAATACATTTATGGCATTAATAATATCTCAACCTGTTGCAAAGATTTTGAAAGATGATTAGTAATGTCAATATTATCTCTTATCAAATGAAATATAACAATCAAATCAAAAGTTTATGCAAAATTCATAACGATAAAGCTCATGCACTCTGTTTTGAGATGTATTATGCATTGATATTATTTTCAAAGTAGCAACCACTATTGAAAATATAACAATTACTATAAGAGTTTTATAGTGAGAGCATCACCGTATACCGTCTTTGCAAGTTAGGCTTTTTTATGTAATCCTCTCCCAATAATAAATTCTTCTTCTACAAAAGTATTCTTTATTGTTATAATTTCTCGTCTTAAAAAATGATCATGATTTTTGCATGAGAAACCAATTGAATTGATTGCATAGTTAATTATCAAAAAGAGTGAAGCAATGTGTGGTTCATTTTTTACTATAGAAACCAATAACAACTGGAGTTGGTGTTCAAAATAGTGAACATAGTAAGAAGAATTATTTAATTTCACTACAAGGGTCTTATGTCCATTCAGTTGTCCCCCCATATAGCTTGCATTGTCTTAATCTTGAGCTAATTATTGAGATTAAATTATGCCCATAGAAAAAAAATCATCAGTTGCCTTCTTCAGTGATATATACATAGTATCAATCACATGAATAAACCCTAAATATTTCAACCACATGACATTTCCATTAAGAAATCTCAAAATAAATGCCATTCAGTCTTTATTGCCAAGCATCTCAAGCTTTATCATCCAAGATGCTATAATTTTCATCAGCTACCTCTTGCATTGTTGATTTAGTTGTTTTGACTACAAAAACATATACTATATTATTTTTTATATCATATGTTGTCAGCTTCAAATTTGAAGGAGCATTCTATAAGACAATACCTATGATTTTATCATTGTGTTCCGCTAGAAATTACAATAGTAGTAAGAAATTTGTTGTATTTTTGAAAAATATACATAATCAATATAGGTGTGTATTATTTTAGGATGTGAACAAAATGATTTGCAATAGATTTAAAAGGTTCTTATAATCTCACCAAATGATATTTTATAACAACAAATAATGACTCTTTTGATGTATGATTTGAAGTAGATAACTTGCTAATAAAAAGACGAAGTGTGTATTCATAAAATATATGTACCTAACATTGTGAAGGATTGGATAAAGAAGATGATATACTGGTAAAAAGCACACAACTTTCAACAATATGTTGTGGATTGGAATATCAATGCCTTTAACTTTGAATGGGATATTGTTCTTGAGACAAGGAACAATTATGTATACATCAACCAACAACTTATATATTTGGATTTTTATTATAGAGAGTACAAAAATATACAACACTGCAACTGTAGTCTGTGGAAAGACAAATTATAGTCACATTGACTGACATATATTGGGTTTGTTCACAAAAACATGAAGGATGAAGGAACATGCGATGCTACAATGACAAATAAGGAACTGGGTCACAATGACGAACAAGGTATTAGTTTCTTTGATGAAGAAGTGATGACCAGGTTGATGAAATGAGTGATGGTTGCAACTACAAATATAGAATTTGTTTCTTTGTTGAAAATGGGTGATGCTTTTTTGAGTTGTGATGCAACCGCCTCTAGGGTTTGGGAGGGGTGGCGCAGAGGGGGTCAGAGGAAGAGGATCGAGGGGGAATGGCTGACCATCGGTAACATGATGCAACGACTGCATTGATGAAGTTGTTGCATTTGCATCTATGATGGTTGATGTGGGCTCCGATCTCCAAACCACGAATTAATCCCGATTTAAACATGTGCGGAAGCATTCGATAACAGCGGAAGACCCAAAAATTACGGGAAATTAAAACTTTTCGAGGTAAGATCTTGAAACCACAAACCTTTTCTATAAAAAGGATTTAACTGTTTACATCACTAACAAAAACTTCTTGAGTGATTATATACAACATGATACAAAACTTCTCAAGAGTTCATACTCAAAACACTCCAGGACCTGAGAATACAGAGGACACATAGGACAAACTCTATACTACATCATGAAGCAGGTTGGATCTCCACCTGAGATAACTACTGCCCCTGATGCTGCTGGGATTGGTCACCTGAGTTCTTGTCCCTCCGTCTTCGACGACCACCTAAAAAGTAGAAGTCTACGGGGTGAGACAATTATACGTAATTGCCCCAGCGAGAGTTATAACTCTCCACTAGAAGCTTTATAAACAAAGCAGGGAATAACTAAAGCAATAATAGCCTTCAAGATATTCACTAGCAGTTTTAATGATAAGCAGAGTTCAATCAATATCAAAATATGAGAACCTCTATGCTGTTTAAAGTAACATCAATCAAATAACTCGTAGATAACTCTAACAGATATACTACGCTGTTGATTATGTTTTTAAGGGAGTGCAGGGATGCATCTCACCTCTTCGACTGTGCGGTGGGGAATGATGGACTACATGAATCTACATCAATTCCTCTCACTAATTCTCTTAATCAGTTAGGTACATTCAGTATTCTTATCATCTTACAATAACACAGCTATATATGAGAATACTTAAAATGTAGCAGGCCTAACTTTTCACAATCATCAGTTATTTCATCTCAAGTCATCTGTCAAGCATGACTTTGATAACATTTATGGCTCTTACAGCCCATAAATTACAAAAGATGTCACTCACAGTGCATCAACAAGGGTTACTATTCATAAAGCTTAAGACATGCTTTCAATGAATATATCATGGCATTCCATACCTGGATATGCCCATTATCTTATAACAATATGCAAAGCTTATTAGTATAACATGGCATTCCCTACCTGGATATGCCTATCATCTCATAACAACCTGCATGATTCATTCAACAGATAATAGTAAACAATTCAACAATTAAGGATGCATTCTCAATTATGGTTTCACATAAAATTACCCTCAACTAGGGATTCACATGGAATCACCCTCAACTAGGGATTCACAAGGAATCACCCTCAACTAGGGATTCACATGGAATCACCCTCAACTAGGGATTCACAAGGAATCACCCTCAACTAGGGTTAAAAACCCAAAAGTCCTGACAATAGGGGTTTATATACATGTTTAGGGTTTCATGATCTCTCTCTTCCTAAGGATCATACCCTTAAACACCACATGAATTATATTCAAATATGAATTCATGTTAACATCATCTCAAATTGATTAAGTTATATCAACCCTTCAATCAAGAGTATACAACTCTGCTTAACATAGTGTATCAGGTCATTGGTTCAGTAAGCAATTAGGGATTCATTCCTTAATTGGTACTAGTCCCTTAGATACTTATTAGGGTTCCAACCTTTGTACCTTATTTGCTTATCATTATTATTCACCACTGGGTCGATGGATCATTTATCATCTTGATTCTCAAGATATTCAATCACATTAGACCTCCTTTACATAAAGCACCCAAATGAATTAGAGTTTCCAATGTTGGTTCCTTCAACCATTGAATTCATGGAATCATTCATCAGTTGGACCTACCCTCAAACTTCAATTGAGTTAAATAGGTCAACCTTCAACTTATTTGACCCTTAGTTAACCCTCAACTGGTCATTAACTAGGGTTTTATTCAATTGAATTAGGGATTACTATTCATTTTTCATGTCTTCACCCTAAACTTAGGGTTTACTATTCACTCCATGGTGAATTGTACTCATTACATCATCATGTAAGAGAAACATCATCATTAAGGCTCTTACTTAGGATTAAGATCCATTAGATATCATAATTAGGGTTTCCATGACCTCACATAGGTGGGTCATTCCCTAATCATGCACACTCATGTGTATTTGAAGTATCTCACTTGAGTTTCCACCTTAAAAAGGGTACTTTCTCTCTCTAGGATACTTTCTCTCTCTAGAAATACTTCCTCTCTCCTCTTACTAGTAGATGGTGACAACACCACTCTAGATCAGGTTGAGATAAGTTTCCATTGGCTAGCATAAGCCGAAACATCAACATCATGTGATTAGGGTTTGCTTAGAACAAGGTTTTACCCTTTTAAACCCCTCAAGGGTATTTTGGTAATTTGCCACATGATCACCATCATGGGTTAACTTACTAATCACATAGTCCCTTAATGACCTAGGTTACCATTAGGGTTTAGATTGAATCACCATTGAACTGATTACATCATCAAATGGTTAAGTACAAACCACCATGTACACCTTCAAACAGTTTCAACCTTCAAACGGTTTCAACCACCAAACGGTCTTGAGACCGTTTGGTCTCAAACGGTCTTGAGACCGTTTGCTCCAAACGGTCTTGAGACCGTTTGGATGTGTTGACCGTTTGGAAGAGTTGACCTTCCAAACCGTTTGGAGCTCAATCGGTTTGAAACCGTTTGATCAAATCAACTTGAGATCGATTGGACCAAACGACCCTGAGATCGTTTGAGCCCAAACGGTCTTGAGACCGTTTGGTCCCAAACGGTCTTGAGACCGTTTGGCCTCAAACGGTCTTGAGATCATTTGAATCCAAACGGTCTTGAGACCGTTTGGTCCAAATGGGCTCAAACCGTTTGGACCTCCAAAGTGGTTCAAAAGTTACAAAAGTTCAAGGATATATATGTTGAAGCCCTCAATTGGCTAAAGTTATGCTAACCACTTATAAATTGAGCCAATTAGGGTTAGCCTTAACCACTTAGACATCAATTTGACACTCAATTGTAAACCAATTAGGGTTCAATCGTCCTCAATTAGGGTTCCAAGTGGATTGGTCATCAATGTTCAACAATGTGAATCAATTCAAGGTTGAACCTATCAATTGACCTCCAATTGGGCTCAAACTTGGCCCAAACGGTCTTGAGGTCGTTTGGACATCATCCAAACGGTCTTGAGACCGTTTGCCCAAAGTTTGACCAAAAACCAAGTCGTTTTGACTAAGGTTGAAATCCAATTAGGTCAAAATCAGCAATTTTCAACAATGCATCAATTTCCTACAATTGGACCCTCAAACCATTAGATTAACTCAACCCTAGACCTTCAAACGGTCTTGGGTTGTGCCCAAACGGTCTTGGGACCGTTTGGATGAGTTCCAAACGGTCTTGAGACCGTTTGCCCATCCATCCTTTGGACTTTAGTGAAAATTCATCAAGGTTTGATCTATTGAGTTGATCATCACATCAATACTTAATTGCAATATGATTTGGTGGCTTTGGACCTTCAATTGATCAACTATACTTGACCCCAGACCTCCAAACGGTCTTGGGGTGACCCCCAAACGGTCTTGAGACCGTTTGGGTGATTCCCAAACGGTCTTGAAACCGTTTGGGCTAAGCAACCCAAAATCTCAACTTAACTCATTGGAGATTCAGCACTAATTTCAATTAGGGTTTGCCCTATTAATCATCCTTCAACTCATGACTCGTTTGGAATTAATCCATAAAATTTGGTGAGTCGTTAATTAACATCATTATGAACAGTAATCCCAAACGGTCAACGTTTAGTCAACCATCTTAAACGGTCTTGAGACCGTTTGCCCAAAAAGGGCAAATTAAACAGATTGCAAATCAGAATTTAATTCAATTCGTTTTGCTAATTGATTTGCTCATATCTCACGATTCCTTTGGAGTTAACCTCTCACATTTTGTGGGTGATTAACCTACATAATTATGAACAGGATTCCCAAACGGTCTTTGCTTGGTCAATGGGACCAAACGGCCTTGAAGACCGTTTGCCCTCAAACGACCCTGAAACCGTTTGCCCACCAAACGGTTTGAAACCGTTTTGAGCAATAGGTGGAGGTCGTTTGATAAAGTGAAAATCTGTGGATAAGCATAGGAATTAACGCCCTTATCTTCCACCTTAAGAACAGTAGCAGTTATTCACGTTTTTGCTTGCAAGGATGCAAGGGAAGATAGGGAAGAAGAAGATCTATCAACTATATGCATAGAAAAGATGTATAATCAAAGCATAAAGTTTAGAGTTATAAAACCAGCCTAAAGCTTGCTCCTTGAGCTCCAAGCTTTCGAGTTCCAAGCCTTTAATGGCGTCCTAGAAGCTCCACAGGTCGGCCAAGGTGATTCCTCCAAGGAAGGTTGAGAAGAGATGGCTAGAAAGATGGAGCTAAGTGAGCTAGCCATGAATTTGACCTTAAATCCGAGTTTCATCCAAGAATTGAGCAAAAAGGAAGGATCCAAACCTACCTTGCACTCCCTTGTTCGTCCTCCTGAGCTCCAGAGCTCTCCTTAGTCGGTTTGAGAATGAGAGGGAGTGAATGAAACAGGAGCAAGGTCGTTTGCTCGTTTGCAAAGGAAAAAGCTTTTATAGCTTTAGCCTATTTTCTACTACAAGGACCTTTCAAATTCAAAATTCACATCTAGGTCCCTCCTTGTTCAAGGGCACGTCCAAGCCCATCTAATCTTATGCAAATCTCAAGAAAACTCAAGATCTAAGGGTAAAGGAATCCAACCTTCAACTAGGGTACATACATGAAAGGGTTTTGTACCCATTTTAGGTGATTTCTATCACAAAGATCATTTTTCTCATCTGATTAGTGAATGATGTATCTCCTTCATCATTTCTACTCTAAATGATGACAAGAGTCATTAAATATGTTCTAGATGGTGAAAATTACAAGTTGGACCCCTCAATTTGGGTAAATTGCACTTTACCCCAAATTAGGGTTTCTGAGCATGGGGATTGCTTCCACAGCTGCACCTTGGTGCTCAAGCTTGGGAAATCCCTCAAACTTTATCATAGACATATTCATGATGTCTTAACATCAAAAGAACATATTATCTTGTGAAATTTGCAAGTTCAACCCTTAAACTGGTTAATTTGCACATAGGTCCCTGCATACAACACAATGCTACATCTTTATACAAAAAGGAGCAAAATCGAAAGTAAATGTTCCTGAGGAACTTAATTTCATGCCAGGGAGTGTTCACAAGTATAATAATTACCTATTTAGGCAAAACTTCTAGGGTTAGTTCATAACCCAGGTCAGGGGTGTTACAAATCATAAACCCCTAACAAGGATTTCGTCCCCGAAATCTCAGACAAAAGGAGAAACAGAGTATTCATTAATCATGCCCTCAAGTCTCCACATATTATCTTAATATCATGGAGGTATCATGAATTCTGCAATTCCACACAAGGCTCCTTTCACTAATTCAACCTTACCAATGTTTATGCATAGCATAAACCCCTAACATATGATGTCTATATTATTGGAAAGAAGAGGCATAAAAGAACATACTTCTATCATCACCCAAGAATATTTATCAAAAGGAACAAAATATATATCTAACAAGGATAATATACTCAGTAATCCTTTACAACTCTATGTAATTGGGATAGTTCACATAGTTCTTCTTATTAATTGGAAATGCCACATAGCTTTTCCCTTTTTGATTGGGAATGACACATAGCTCTTCCATTTTTAATTGGGAATGACACATAGCTCTTCCCTTTTTGTTGGTTTGGGAATGACACATAGCTCTTCCCTTTGGGAATGACACATAGCTCTTCCCTTTGGGAATGACACATAGCTCTTCCCTTTGGGAATGACACATAGCTCTTCCCTTTGATTGTTTGGGAATGACACATAGCTCTTCCCTTTTTGTTTGTTTGGGAATGACACATAGCTCTTCCCTTTGGGAATGACACATAGCTCTTCCCTTTGGGAATGACACATAGCTCTTCCCTTTGGGAATGACACATATCTCTTCCCTTTGATTGTTTGGGAATGACACATAGCTCTTCCCTTTTTGTTTGTTTGGGAATGACACATAGCTCTTCCCTTTTTGTTAAATCATATTTCTTATTTCATGATACTCATTAGATTGTATCAGAATGATTGCTTGATCAGGGCAATCAAAACGATATCCATCTAGGAGTTTCCATACTCACTTTATCATCAATATCTGTATACCTGGCCAGGGTTTACAATTACTGAGATCAAGTAGTATGCACTTATATACTGTCTCATTCCTCACTTTTCATATCCTTATACACACAAGATTTTCCATTTCTATATTTCCTCCAGGCATCATTTATAAATCTCATCTTTTGACATACCGATAAGAGAGATTATTAAACTTTTTAAGGAACATTGAGTGAGATATAAGTTCTCATCTCCCTTGTGTCCTTATAAAACTAGTCCAAATAATTTCAAAAAAACTATTTTCACGTTTTTAATCACATAGAAACATGAAAATGAAATATTAGAATGGCTTTATTTCCTCTGACCTGCTCGGGACGTCTGTCCACGTCCTCTATTGTCACTAGAAAACTGCCTCCTTTGTGATCCTTGCTGACTCTGCCCCTGAGGTTGGGTCATCATTGGATTCCCGTCTGGACAATCTTTTACCAGATGTCCCGGTTGTCTGCATTGATAACAGATTCTAGGTATAGCATAAGGTCGGTGAGGTCCAGACACCGATGTTGATGCTATGATGGAGGCCTTATTTGGAATATAACTAAGATCCCCATCCCTACTTGGAGACCACTCAGTCTGAGAACTAGTTCTGGATGGTGGAGGGTTAGGTGTAGATGACCTAGACTTCTTAAAGTCCATAGATGAAGAACCCTGGAATTGTGGATATCTTTTCTGGGTTTGCCTCTTCTCAACCACAGATCTCTCTATCCTTCGGACTGATTCAACGAAGGTAGAGAATCTGTCTCGGTTCTCTAAGGCAGACACTGGGGTAGACATGTCAGCATTCAAACCCCTCTCGAATCTCCTGATTCTCTCTTCTTCTGTGGCAGCCATGTGCGGACAAAACCGCAATAGCTCCATGAACTTAGCTTCATACTCGCTAATGTTCATCATACCCTGTCTCAGTCTCTCAAACTGAGATATTTTCTCATCTAGGAAGGTCTTCGGGAAATATCTTTGGACAAATTCCCATCTAAAGTCTTCCCATGAGATTTCTATTCCAGGTCTCTTCTGCTCTTCCATGGTCCACCAGTGACCAGCACTTCCTTTGAGAAGATAGACAGCATGTCTAACCTTCTCAACTTCAGGGATGTTCAGGATCCTGAAAGCCTTTTCCAGCTCTGTCATCCACTGATCAGCATCTGCGGGGTCAGCAGTCCCATGGTACTCGGTAGCTCCGACACGACGTAGTCGCTCGAACGTCTTCCTGATACCTTGGCTCTCTAGTTGGACAGGTGCCCTAGGTGCAGGCATAGGCAACCTGTCGGTTATATGTGTTATGGCAGTCATAAACTGCCCAAACACAGTCGGGACTGCTGGATTACCCATATCAGCTGGGTCAAACTGGGGTGGCTCTCTAAGTTGTCCCGGTACAGGCTGTTCCACCTCTGGTACTCTTGCACCGCCTTGAGGTGCACTAACACTACTTTCTCCCACATACTCATCATGTGGCATAGACATCTTAAGTATCTTCTTCTCCTGAGGAGTAGAAGACTCTATTAGATAAGGAAGGAATACTAAAGATAGACTCGACTTCCTATGTCCTATGCCTCTGTAGACTCGGCGAACCTAGAGCTCTGATACCACTTAATTGTGGGCTCCGATCTCCAAACCACGAATTAATCCCGATTTAAACATGTGCGGAAGCATTCGATAACAGCGGAAGACCCAAAAATTACGGGAAATTAAAACTTTTTGAGGTAAGATCTTGAAACCACAAACCTTTTCTATAAAAAGGATTTAACTGTTTACATCACTAACAAAAACTTCTTGAGTGATTATATACAACATGATACAAAACTTCTCAAGATTTCATACTCAAAACACTCCAGGACCTGAGAATACAGAGGACACATAGGACAAACTCTATACTACATCATGAAGCAGGTTGGATCTCCACCTGAGATAACTACTGCCCCTGATGCTGCTGGGATTGGTCACCTGAGTTCTTGTCCCTCCGTCTTCGACGACCACCTAAAAAGTAGAAGTCTACGGGGTGAGACAATTATACGTAATTGCCCCAGCGAGAGTTATAACTCTCCACTAGAAGCTTTATAAACAAAGCAGGGAATAACTAAAGCAATAATAGCCTTCAAGATATTCACTAGCAGTTTTAATGATAAGCAGAGTTCAATCAATATCAAAATATGAGAACCTCTATGTTGTTTAAAGTAACATCAATCAAGTAACTCGTAGATAACTCTAACAGATATACTACGCTGTTGATTATGTTTTTAAGGGAGTGCAGGGATGCATCTCACCTCTTCGACTGTGCGGTGGGGAATGATGGACTACATGAATCTACATCAATTCCTCTCACTAATTCTCTTAATCAGTTAGGTACATTCAGTATTCTTATCATCTTACAATAACACAGCTATATATGAGAATACTTAAAATGTAGCAGGCCTAACTTTTCACAATCATCAGTTATTTCATCTCAAGTCATCTGTCAAGCATGACTTTGATAACATTTATGGCTCTTACAGCCCATAAATTACAAAAGATGTCACTCACAGTGCATCAACAAGGGTTACTATTCATAAAGCTTAAGACATGCTTTCAATGAATATATCATGGCATTCCATACCTGGATATGCCCATTATCTTATAACAATATGCAAAGCTTATTAGTATAACATGGCATTCCCTACCTGGATATGCCTATCATCTCATAACAACCTGCATGATTCATTCAACAGATAATAGTAAACAATTCAACAATTAAGGATGCATTCTCAATTATGGTTTCACATAAAATTACCCTCAACTAGGGATTCACATGGAATCACCCTCAACTAGGGATTCACAAGGAATCACCCTCAACTAGGGATTCACATGGAATCACCCTCAACTAGGGATTCACAAGGAATCACCCTCAACTAGGGTTAAAAACCCAAAAGTCCTGACAATAGGGGTTTATATACATGTTTAGGGTTTCATGATCTCTCTCTTCCTAAGGATCATACCCTTAAACACCACATGAATTATATTCAAATATGAATTCATGTTAACATCATCTCAAATTGATTAAGTTATATCAACCCTTCAATCAAGAGTATACAACTCTGCTTAACATAGTGTATCAGGTCATTGGTTCAGTAAGCAATTAGGGATTCATTCCTTAATTGGTACTAGTCCCTTAGATACTTATTAGGGTTCCAACCTTTGTACCTTATTTGTTTATCATTATTATTCACCACTGGGTCGATGGATCATTTATCATCTTGATTCTCAAGATATTCAATCACATTAGACCTCCTTTACATAAAGCACCCAAATGAATTAGAGTTTCCAATGTTGGTTCCTTCAACCATTGAATTCATGGAATCATTCATCAGTTGGACCTACCCTCAAACTTCAATTGAGTTAAATAGGTCAACCTTCAACTTATTTGACCCTTAGTTAACCCTCAACTGGTCATTAACTAGGGTTTTATTCAATTGAATTAGGGATTACTATTCATTTTTCATGTCTTCACCCTAAACTTAGGGTTTACTATTCACTCCATGGTGAATTGTACTCATTACATCATCATGTAAGAGAAACATCATCATTAAGGCTCTTACTTAGGATTAAGATCCATTAGATATCATAATTAGGGTTTCCATGACCTCACATAGGTGGGTCATTCCCTAATCATGCACACTCATGTGTATTTGAAGTATCTCACTTGAGTTTCCACCTTAAAAAGGGTACTTTCTCTCTCTAGGATACTTTCTCTCTCTAGAAATACTTCCTCTCTCCTCTTACTAGTAGATGGTGACAACACCACTCTAGATCAGGTTGAGATAAGTTTCCATTGGCTAGCATAAGCTGAAACATCAACATCATGTGATTAGGGTTTGCTTATAACAAGGTTTTACCCTTTTAAACCCCTCAAGGGTATTTTGGTAATTTGCCACATGATCACCATCATGGGTTAACTTACTAATCACATAGTCCCTTAATGACCTAGGTTACCATTAGGGTTTAGATTGAATCACCATTGAACTGATTACATCATCAAATGGTTAAGTACAAACCACCATGTACACCTTCAAACGGTTTCAACCTTCAAACGGTTTCAACCACCAAACGGTCTTGAGACCGTTTGGTCTCAAACGGTCTTGAGACCGTTTGCTCCAAACGGTCTTGAGACCGTTTGGATGTGTTGACCGTTTGGAAGAGTTGACCTTCCAAACCGTTTGGAGCTCAATCGGTTTGAAACCGTTTGATCAAATCAACTTGAGATCGATTGGACCAAACGACCCTGAGATCGTTTGAGCCCAAACGGTCTTGAGACCGTTTGGTCCCAAACGGTCTTGAGACCGTTTGGTCCCAAACGGTCTTGAGACCGTTTGGCCTCAAACGGTCTTGAGATCGTTTGAATCCAAACGGTCTTGAGACCGTTTGGTCCAAATGGGCTCAAACCGTTTGGACCTCCAAAGTGGTTCAAAAGTTACAAAAGTTCAAGGATATATATGTTGAAGCCCTCAATTGGCTAAAGTTATGCTAACCACTTATAAATTGAGCCAATTAGGGTTAGCCTTAACCACTTAGACATCAATTTGACACTCAATTGTAAACCAATTAGGGTTCAATCGTCCTCAATTAGGGTTCCAAGTGGATTGGTCATCAATGTTCAACAATGTGAATCAATTCAAGGTTGAACCTATCAATTGACCTCCAATTGGGCTCAAACTTGGCCCAAACGGTCTTGAGGTCGTTTGGACATCATCCAAACGGTCTTGAGACCGTTTGCCCAAAGTTTGACCAAAAACCAAGTCGTTTTGACTAAGGTTGAAATCCAATTAGGTCAAAATCAGCAATTTTCAACAATGCATCAATTTCCTACAATTGGACCCTCAAACCATTAGATTAACTCAACCCTAGACCTTCAAACGGTCTTGGGTTGTGCCCAAACGGTCTTGGGACCGTTTGGATGAGTTCCAAACGGTCTTGAGACCGTTTGCCCATCCATCCTTTGGACTTTAGTGAAAATTCATCAAGGTTTGATCTATTGAGTTGATCATCACATCAATACTTAATTGCAATATGATTTGGTGCCTTTGGACCTTCAATTGATCAACTATACTTGACCCCAGACCTCCAAACGGTCTTGGGGTGACCCCCAAACGGTCTTGAGACCGTTTGGGTGATTCCCAAACGGTCTTGAAACCGTTTGGGCTAAGCAACCCAAAATCTCAACTTAACTCATTGGAGATTCAGCACTAATTTCAATTAGGGTTTGCCCTATTAATCATCCTTCAACTCATGACTCGTTTGGAATTAATCCATAAACTTTGGTGAGTCGTTAACTAACATCATTATGAACAGTAATCCCAAACGGTCAACGTTTAGTCAACCATCTTAAACGGTCTTGAGACCGTTTGCCCAAAAAGGGCAAATTAAACAGATTGCAAATCAGAATTTAATTCAATTCGTTTTGCTAATTGATTTGCTCATATCTCACGATTCCTTTGGAGTTAACCTCTCAAATTTTGTGGGTGATTAACCTACATAATTATGAACAGGATTCCCAAACGGTCTTCGCTTGGTCAACGGGACCAAACGGCCTTGAAGACCGTTTGCCCTCAAACGACCCTGAAACCGTTTGCCCACCAAACGGTTTGAAACCGTTTTGAGCAATAGGTGGAGGTCGTTTGATAAAGTGAAAATCTGTGGATAAGCATAGGAATTAACGCCCTTATCTTCCACCTTAAGAACAGTAGCAGTTATTCACGTTTTTTCTTGCGAGGATGCAAGGGAAGATAGGGAAGAAGAAGATCTATCAACTATATGCATAGAAAAGATGTATAATCAAAGCATAAAGTTTAGAGTTATAAAACCTGCCTAAAGCTTGCTCCTTGAGCTCCAAGCTTTCGAGTTCCAAGCCTTTAATGGCGTCCTAGAAGCTCCACAGGTCGGCCAAGGTGAATCCTCCAAGGAAGGTTGAGAAGAGATGGCTAGAAAGATGGAGCTAAGTGAGCTAGCCATGAATTTGACCTTAAATCCGAGTTTCATCCAAGAATTGAGCAAAAAGGAAGGATCCAAACCTACCTTGCACTCCCTTGTTCGTCCTCCTGAGCTCCAGAGCTCTCCTTAGTCGGTTTGAGAATGAGAGGGAGTGAATGAAACAGGAGCAAGGTCGTTTGCTCGTTTGCAAAGGAAAAAGCTTTTATAGCTTTAGCCTATTTTCTACTACAAGGACCTTTCAAATTCAAAATTCACATCTAGGTCCCTCCTTGTTCAAGGGCACGTCCAAGCCCATCTAATCTTATGCAAATCTCAAGAAAACTCAAGATCTAAGGGTAAAGGAATCCAACCTTCAACTAGGGTACATACATGAAAGGGTTTTGTACCCATTTTAGGTGATTTCTATCACAAAGATCATTTTTCTCATCTGATTAGTGAATGATGCATCTCCTTCATCATTTCTACTCTAAATGATGACAAGAGTCATTAAATATGTTCTAGATGGTGAAAATTACAAGTTGGACCCCTCAATTTGGGTAAATTGCACTTTACCCCAAATTAGGGTTTCTGAGCATGGGGATTGCTTCCACAGCTGCACCTTGGTGCTCAAGCTTGGGAAATCCCTCAAACTTTATCATAGACATATTCATGATGTCTTAACATCAAAAGAACATCTTATCTTGTGAAATTTGCAAGTTCAACCCTTAAACTGGTTAATTTGCACATAGGTCCCTGCATACAACACAATGCTACATCTTTATACAAAAAGGAGCAAAATCGAAAGTAAATGTTCCTGAGGAACTTAATTTCATGCCAGGGAGTGTTCACAAGTATAATAATTACCTATTTAGGCAAAACTTCTAGGGTTAGTTCATAACCCAGGTCAGGGGTGTTACAGTTGAAGATGAAGGGCATTCACTACGGAAATCATATAGAGCTGCTACATCTAGAAGACAATGGCCATGGCCGACTCTTCCTAATATGTTGTCCTTGGATACCCTTGTTGAATCTAACATTATAGTGGACAAGAGTGGTGTCCTCCCTAACATCATGGTTGTGGCCTCTATGTTGTAGTCATTGATTGAGACTCGGAGACATGTTGTTGTCATGAAAGTGATAGGTCTAAACCTAGGCTATTGGGATTTGGTTAGTTGCATCCAAATTCTATGGAACCCTAAAGAGGATTTAGTGTCATTGATCTTATAAAGGGTTACTACATAATCTAATTTGTTAATAATGATGACTTCATCACTACGATGATCGAAGGACCTTGGAGGATCTTTGGCCATTACCTCTCCGTGTAGTTGTGGTCACTAAAGTTTTTTCAGTCAAATTCTATACCCAAGCAACTAGTGGTATGGGTTCATCTCTTTGACCTACCAATGCATTTATACTAGAAAAACTCCTAGAATGCACCAGAAACACCATCTACAAGACTATTATAATTGAAACCACCACCTCCTTGGATCATCTGGGCAAGTTTGTAAGAATTACATCAAGGTTGACACAATGACACCCCTACTTCCTGGTTTCTCCTGAATAGCGAGCATATATGTCTAGAGTATGAAGACATATCGTCCCTTTGTATGCGCTACGACCATGTGGGACACTCTCACAAAGGTTGCAAGTTTATTGAGGTGCTTCTCATGTGATTAACAAATTTGGATCCCCTGTGCCTTCCCTATATAATGATACTATCCATGCAAAGAGATAAAAATGAAATTAACCTCCAACCAAGAAGGCTACTGTTGCAATGGTGTATCTTGATGAACTATATGAAATGGTTGCCTCGATCACTGACCAGTCAAGCCCTAAAACCCATTGAGGAGGAAGGGGGTTGGTAGGTTGTGGTGTCAGGTGACATAACAAGCATGTTGAGAAGAAATCTTGGGGTCTGACCCAGGCTACAACCCAAATACTTGAACCGTCTTTGAGCAATGCAATCATGAATATTGAGGCAAACAAGGTGGTTGATGGTTGGCACAAGGACAAAACATATCCCTTCTAGTTTGACTTCATTGATCTTAGCAACATGGCACCTCTTCACTTGGGGATAGATGATAACATAAATAGTTCTAACACAATGATGCTTCGTAATAGAAAGATCATTATTTAAACTACTCCTAATAGACCATAAAAGTGTGCAAGAAGGGGAAGATGGCCCAACCCAATGTTGTTGATGCAATAGCAAATAAAGGCTTCGACTTTAACCTACTAGAGAATGAAATGAATACATAGGATATTACTATGGGTGAGGGAATCAGATGTTCCACCATCCTCTAAGCTTTTATCTACAAGTCACCCCTTTCCTATAGTTCTTATTGAATATTATCAACTAGAACATACAAGGGGCTTACTCCAAAAAGAAAGTAATTATGTTAATTAACTTCAACGTTCATATCGATTTCATCTTCTTGCTATTGTTGAACCCAATGCAGCATGTTCAAGGCTAATGAGATAATCTAAAATTTTGGCTTCCCATCATTGCATAGTGTGGAAGCACATGGCTTTTCTAGATGACTCTAGCTCCTTTGGGACAATGCTCGTTGTAATATTGAAATTATTCTTAATCATCGATACTTTATTCATTGTTGTATGAATGGAAGTTGGCTCCTAACCATCATCTATGGAAGCCCCAACCCCTCACATAGGTGCCTTTTATGGTATCACCTAGAAGAAATTGGTCACTCCCTCGCACCATTAGAGTGTGAGGCATGGGAAGTTGTAGGTGACTTTGACACCTTATTGGATTGCCTTACCAAGTTTGGAAGCACCTTCTTTGACTCCAATTTCTCTATCATGTTCAACAAGATGCTCCTATATATGGGCTTGGAAGATATGGGAGCATCAAGTCCACGCTTTAGCTTCCTGTGTGGGCATCTATTGGAACATATTGATCATGTGCTAACCAATGAGGTTTGGTTGGAGTGCCATATGGGGTTTAGGATATTTGTCCTCCCTAGGGTTACTTTTGACCATAACCCTATTCTAATACAACACATGAGATCAAGGAGTACACATGCCATAGAGTTTAGTACAAAGCCAAGTTGGAACCTCTCTAACATTTTTAAACATTGTTTGGCTTCAAACTGGAATCCATGCATATCCTCCACCCAAGGCTCTCTTAGGCTTCCACTCAGCTGCGGAAAAGTGGGACAAAGATAATGTCTGCCTTCAACACCACTAGAAGAATTCCATTCTACACCAACTGGGCAACATTCAAAACCAAGAACCACTAGTCTCTCAACATATTGCTCTACAGACAGTGGACCTGCAGGAGCACTATCACCATCTCGTATTATAGTAGGAGGCTGATTAACAACACGTATCTAGATTCGACTAGCAAAGGTATGGGGATGGTAAAAAAACATTTTTAGGCCTATGTTCATGCCCAACACCATCATAACAAGATTACTCACCTCAAAGATGTCATTGGCAAGTGGATCAAAGATCCAAATTTACTTCAAGATCATGTACTAAATTATTTCAAAACCCTCATGATTGATGACTATGCTTCGACTAGATGTTTCTCTCGACATTTTATAGGAATGTTTCCATGACTGTCGAGTGAGGCTTCTCCCTCCTGGGTAGAATACCTAGAAATGAGGTGATACACCAAACTGTCTTCTACGTGGACCCATCCAAGCACCTGGGCCAGATGGTATGAGTGCAAATTTTCTACATAAGCATTGACAACATGTAGGACCTTCTGTGGTCATGACTATATGTAAATCCTTTACCACTTCCACAATTGAGAGTCAACTCACCAGCTCACCCATGGTGCTAATCCCCAATGTCAGATTGCCACAATCATATGGTGATCTTCAACCTATTTCTATGAAAAATGTTGTCTTTAAAGCCATCTAAAAGACCATAATAGAGCACATCAAGCCATATATGAATAGATACATTTCTCCCTACCAATATAGTTTCATACCTAGAAGGAAGATCAATGACAACATCCTTCTTGTAAAAGAAGTGATCCATTCAATGTGCTTACAAAAGGGGAAGTAAAAATGGATGGCTATCAAACTTGACCTCTAAAAGAATTTTAATCACATTAATTGGTGTTTTATACAAGACACCCATTCTAAAGCATTCCTTCCCACAAGCCTAGTGAACCTCATTATGCAAATTATCATGACGGGGGAACATCCATTCTTTGGGAAGGATCACCTTTTCAACCATTCAAAGTAAGTCAAGGATTCTGCCAGGGTGATCCCCTCAGCCCCTACATCTTCGTGTTGTGTATTGATAGGCTCAGTCAAGCTATCTCTACCACTACCTCCAACGACGCCTAGAAACATATCGTCCTCATCAGGAATTGTACCCTTTCACCCACATTTTCTTTGCATATGACATCTTTTTGAAGGATGAGTCATAAAAAAAACAAGCAAGAAAAATACTTAGAGTCCTGAAGGATGTTTTGTGTTCTTTGGGTCAATCAATAACTTAAGAAAAATCTAATTGTTTCTTCTCCACTAATGTCCCCACATATGAAAAAGAGCCAATAGTAGGAAGTTAGGCTTCCCATCAACTGAAAATCTACGAGCTATCTGGGTGTGCCTATCATTCATCATAAAGTAAGAAAATCAACCCATGCAAGCATTACTAAAGCCTTCAAAAGAAAGATAGATAGTTGGATGGTGAGACACCTCTCTCTCTTACAGGTTGCATCAACCTTGCTAAGTCCACACTGCAATCTATTCCAAATGCACCATGTAGACTATAAAACTATCCCCAACTCTATGTGATGATATCAATTGTGATGTGAGGAGGTTCGTATAGTTTGTTAGAAGGGATCAAAAGAAGTTGTCACTTGTCTTTTAGAATAAGGTTACATCCAGTAAAATTGTTGGAGAGTTTGGGTATCAAAGAAGCCAAAGACCAACATGACACATTGATGTTAAGGTAAGAAAGGACCTTCCTCATTGAAACCACCAAGCCTTTTTTTAGAGTCATGCAAGAAAAATACATGGGTCAAAGTTTTAATAGAACAAGGATATTTAGCATGGAAGTTCATAAAAAGAAATATCGGAGCCATCTAGAATGTAAGCAGTAAACAATTTGTAATGGTAGGAATGCCTTCATTTGGATACAATGGTGGAGCTGGATGATCCATCTATGATCTTAACCCTACCTTTATCATTCTAGATTCCCTTTCTGGTCTAATAGTAGACATGATGACCCTTGATACAGGTGACTGGGATTGGGGCTTCATCTACAACCACCTACCCTGGGCAATGTGGAGTACTTTGTGGACCTACCTATTCCCCGATGACACTGTAGGGGTCGATAGGTGGATTTGGCCGCTAAAAATGAGTGGTGATCTTACTACAAGGTATGCATATAGTTGGGTACAAGAAGGTAAAGAATTATAGACTCTAGACAACTAGATCAAGATATGGCACTCCTATTTACCTAAGCATATCAAGATATTTCTTTGCCTCTTCACTCATAGTGTCTTATTAATCAATTTGGATATGCATAGACATCACCTCCATGTGTCCCCTATGTTCCCCAAATGTCATAATAATGAGGAATTTGTATTTCATTGCCTTAGGGACTACATATACAACAACCAAGTGTGGTGTCTCTTGAATACGGCTCCTGACTTGTTTCTCAAAGGTGAGGATGATTGGATCAGTTGATTTGTTGAAGGTACCTAGTCTGGTCTTGACTTCACCACTGTGGCAATTGCTACAAGGCATCTGCAGAATCTAAGAAATTAGCAACTCCACACATATAAAAGATGTATTGTGGATATATCCTGGAGTTTTATTAATGCAAGATATTACACAATCAGATCTCTACATCCAAGCACATTCATGATGTCCATACAAATAAACCACCAAGATGTTAACCTTGTAGATGGGAGAAGCAATGTTTACTTGAGGGTGGAAGCGACATTCCTTCAAGTTTAAACAAGGTTGCTCTTATTTTTATTGCAAATGATCACTCTGAAACCTACTAGCTGGGAAGAGGGATTTCACCCTAGCACATTCAATGCTAAAGAAGAAACTATAGCCATCTTGCAAGGTGCTCATCTAATTTTTGAGAAAAATTAGAGTAATGTTCTAATTGCTTCACACTATTGTTTGGTAGTCAAAATGCTCCAATCTAATGATCCCCACAATCAAAATTTCTCACCCTTTAGAGTCAATGATGAGTGTTCTCTAATAGTAATGCCTTGGTACGGTTGATAAATATACCCTGAGAAAATAACACTGTTGTGGACTCTTTAGAAAAATATGTATTTCATACTGATACTAGTATCTGTTTTAATTTTGTGGGCTATCTATGTCTTCTATATTGTAGTCGGCTTGATTTGAACTACTTTTTACCTACAATAGAGATCTAGGATGAATACTAGTTAAATCTCTATGGTTGGAAGAAAAAAGAAAATTGAGTTATGTCCTGCCAAATAAAAATCACAGTGATGAGATGAGAAACTTGGGAATTCTAAGATGACTATGTTGCAGACTTTCAAGTAATTCTAACTCCCCCATCATCACTGAGTGCAATATTCAAAAGAGGCAAATTGAGTGGATAGACAAAGGGAAAGAACAAAGTAATGCCATGCTGTGAAACATGCATTTGTGACTTTGTGAGTTTGTGACGTTAGGAGTTGGGGTTGCGATGGTTGTCCATATACTCAAATTTGAAAAGTTGCATAATATGTTATGTTAAATAGAAAATGGTTACCATCACATAACCTTTCAATATCTATATATGTTGGCCTTTTGGATATGCCACACTGATATTTTGATGATACAAATATTTCCCAAATTGTATTAATAACATGTGTATTAAGTATTTCATGTGATCAAGGAACTAAGTCAAGATCCAACTACAAAAACCTTACAAATATATATGATTGGATACTTGCAAATAAAATTGTACCATGCATTTATGTATTTGTTTCTACAAGTGTGTTTTCGTACAACTTGATAGATAGGATGTAAGGACAAGTGATGATCCTCCAAAACCTACCCAAAACCCATCCTACACTCACATGAAGGCTTTAGGATTTATAGGTTTGGATCCAAACAACTTCTGGGTGTGAGAGGGACCAAGAAAGATGCACTGAATAGATCGAGAAGACAACTTATCAAGACCAAGATGCAGGTCATGCACAAAACACAGGCAACCAAACAACTCTGGTGGTAGAGAAAAGGGCATGTGGTATGAGTCATTAATAGGACCTCATATACATTGCAAATCTTTAAACATAGTCCTTCTCAGTTGACAATCTTATGGACCAAGACACACTCGATCGAAGACTCAGAAAATTGAGAAATAGCCTTGCATATCTGAAGTTCTGAGTCAATCTCAGTCAACAATATTGTCAATCGGAGAAAGTTTATCAAAGAAAAGTTTGATCGATGAAGAGCCATTACAAGGATATTTACTGACTCAGTAGTTGGAGCCCAGAACTTTTCTTGATCAACAATATTGTGGACCAAGACTCTTCCGCTCGACAATATTGTGGACTAAGAACGGTTATAGAATGTTAGTTTTTTAATGATCATATTAGCTGTTGCAACTTAGTTAACTTCATCCTAACGGCTAATTGATAACTAAGAACATTTTATACACTCCCCACATATACCCTAACCACTTGTAAACATTTTCTATAAATAGGAGTGGCCTTAGGTTATCTATATATCAACTTTGTACACAACTTTGCACTTTACTATGCAACAACATTTGATACATACTAGAGCATACTTGCCATATTTCTCAAAGAGTTTAGGTTCTATGCTTGAAGTTGCTATGATTCTAGCATAATCCCTTAGCTCAGTTATAATATCCTCTCCACCTAATACTACTTTTCCTAAAAAAATTTGGAGTGGATCATCAACACGTGTCCATAGATATTGATTGTACATCTTGTGAGCTAAATTGTATTTTCCATTTATCTAACCTCTTTCCACTTTGGTGCACTGTGGTTGGGCTACTTATTAGAGTGAAGGATGTCCAAGATCCTATAGAATAATGAGTCTTCTCTAGTTGGTGTTCTTCTAGGACATCAAAGAAGAGGTGAAGAGGGTGACCTTCCAGTGGCTCATCAAAGAAGGTGTAGTTCTCCCTAAGCTGAAAAGAAGGGTTAGTCTTATACCACAAAAGACACGAGTAAATATTGTGTACTGTGTATCGGTATATAAAAGGAAGAAAATACATGATTTAGAATTCTTGGTTGGAAATAACTAGGTAGTGGACTGACATCATTTGACGAAACCACTCTAAATATACATCTCTTGGTTTATATTTCTGCTACACTTGAAGTAAAGTAATTTTATTTGGTTAAAATTATCATAAATCTCTATTCTCCCCCTCTCTAGATCTTTTCATTTAGTATCAAAACTGCTCACAAATCTTAAAGCATGGGGAGAACATGACTAGCCACCTCAACTTGGAATGAGCGTATGTGAGCAGGCCACCCGTGTTTGATATGATCCAACTACACATACTAGAAGAGGAGGATGCAATTCTACCTTCAAGGAATAATATTGGAGTTATGAAATATGATTTCTAGACCATACACACTTCCAACCACAGATCTAGAACAATGGGATGCAGAAATGGTAAAAAAAGACACAAAGTTAATGCAAAGTTTGAATGCATACTTTATTTTTCTTTATCTTGAAGAAAATTCATCATATATCTAATAGTAAATGACTTATGAGATATGGAATAAATTGTATGTAACTCATTAGGGCACTACTCAAGTAAAGAACACTTAAATTAATATGTTAAAATACAAGTTTGAATTATTTTTTATGCAACCTAACAAGAGCATTGTAGAAATGTATGCTAAATTTTATAACATTTTTAACAGCCTAAGGGTGTTGGGGAAGAACATAAAAAAGGAAGATCAAGTATCCAAGATACTTAGATCATTGCCTCCCAGATACAAGTCAAAGGTTACTTATATCAAGGAAGCAAACAATCTTACAACACTTAAGATGGAGGAGCTCATCGATAATATGGAGATGCATGAAGTCACCCTTGAGGAGGAAGAAAAAGTGGAAATAGAACAATAAAAGGAGAGGAGGAAGGACCTTGATTACAAAGACGCCACCAAAGCCTCATCAAGATACATCATTCAAGAAAGCAGTGACACAAGTGATGAAGATGATGAAAGCATCTTGATTGTGGATGGTAAGAAATATAAGAGATCTCGATCTAATCAAACTTGTAGTGTCCCTTCTTCTTCTTCTAGGTGTTTTGAATTTAGAAAGAAAGGCCACTTAGTTTTTGAATGCCCAAAACTCAAGAAAGGCAAGCAGTCCTCATTCAAAAAGAAAGACAAAGCCAACTTTACTGGATAGATCAATGAAGTAATGATCGTGAAAGCAACAAACTGGAGGAGTTAGAATGTCTCATGGCAATAACAGATGAAGAAGAATCTAATGAGGTAAGTATTTTCTATTTATCTAAAGAAGAATTAATCAGTATTCGTGAAGAATTTCATGACAATTATATTGATTGCAAGAAATAAAAGAGGAAACTTGCCAAAACTATTGATGAACTTAATGTTAATATAAATAATCTTAGTTCAGAAAGTGATGCTTTAAAACATTCAAATAATGCATTAAAAGAATCTATTGAGAGACATAAGGCTAAATTACTTGTTCCTAAAAACAACAATAATCTTCTCTCTCAAGAAAAGATTTATACACTTGCTAAACTAAATGATTAGCAAACTCAACCTATCTTATGCACATAGTCAGATTATGATGTTTTTGTAAAAGAAAGAGATACTTTACTCTCAAATCTTGCTCAATTAGATTTGGATGTAACTAAAAAGCTTATTGAAAATGTTGAATTACAAAAATGATTTTCTAGATTAATGCAAGGAAATAAAAGTCTTGATAACATCTTAGACAATGCTTTTGAACAAGTAGTAAGGAGTCATATGCTTCCAACACTAGAATTAAATATGTACCTAAGACAAGTTGTAGATTTTCAAAATGTTGAAAAGAGAAATGAAATATCTATTATCCCATGTCATTATTGTCAATGTCTTGGACATTATTCCTTTTCATGTGAATATCAGAAGAAAGGAGACGTTGACATGGTTTGGGTTCTAAAATCTCTAACTTAGAACAAAATGGAAAGTTTGTTGATATTTGACCTATTCTTAATTTAGTTAATGTGTTTATGTCATATTTCAACTTAATTTGATATTAAATTTCATATCTTGTTCTTATGAAACTCATTTGTATAATTGTTAAGTTATTTACATAGTTATTCATTTTCACAACTTACTAAACACAAATTTTGGTTTCTCCAGAACTGGTTATTGGTCAACAAAACTACAAACGAAAAAATCTTCTGTCGACAAATCCTCTCGATCGAGAAAAAGTATGTCAAAAAATTAACTTGAATATTTATTTTTTACAAGAAAATGTATTAAATTGCATATCTATAAAAGTCTTTCTGGCTTGATAATATCATGTCCATTCGTGATATCTATGTTAACCATCATGGACTCTACTTGAGTACCAAAGTGGTCTCAACTTTGTGGAATTGAGTGGTTGATGGTGGATGCTCTGATCATATGATTGGAGATAAATGCCATAAATACACTTGAAAAGAAAAATAGTGGATTAGTCATATTGGAAATAGTGACAAAGGCACCATCATGGGAGTAGGTGATAATGAAGAAAAAGGAATACATGTAGTGCACATGATAAAGATGAAGTTCGAAGGTAATGATAATGATGCAGTATGTGTTTCTACCCTATCCAAAAAGAATCATATATAACTTCATGTAATTATCAAGCATTAAGTTGAATTTTTTGTCTAGTTTACTTAACTTAAATTCTATTGACATAAAGAAATTGAATTATTTATATTTCTTTTCAAAATTAAATCCTTGAATTGAAAGAAAATATGCCTTATTTACATGTTTATGTGGTCATGTCAATCATAAACATTGTTTTTCAACAAAATTTTGATGATATGCTTGAAGAAGATCTTGATAGACAATACTTGATTTTAAATAAATCTCTTACTAAAATAAAAAGTTGAACTTAGGTTTGGAAGAATTTTCAAATAGATAAATATGTTACATTCTAATGATGGCATCCTATTTTTAAGTTAAATGCAAATTTCTTATAAAATGAAACATGAATTTCTTATGAATAATTCAAACATTATGCATCCTCATGAGATTTGAACAAAAAAAATGATTTTTGTATCGTAACTTTCTCTTGGTAAGAAAGTAAAAAGATCATGAGCCTTATTTGTAAATTATTGTTTTGATGTTTATATGTGCTATCACATTTATGGTTAAATTATTTAATATGTGTAAACAAGGGAATCATATATAATGGAAGTAATCCAGTAAGGGGGAGTCATCTTATATTTATACTTTGTAGCTTTTGATATGACAAAGAGGGAAAAATAATTCAATGCAAAAATTCTTTCATTTGTGATTGACAAAATTATTTGAATATTTTAAAACTTGGTATCACGATTCAAATCTTTACTTGATTTCTTGGTTTCTACATTTGACATGAATGATTTATCATGAAATTGGGATCTTGACTATCTTTTTAGTGAATATTTTTTTCTTATGTTAGAGCTATGTTTACTTGGTATGAGATTAAGGGGGAGCTCAAAGTCCTTTAATATAACTTGCATATCTTTTTCCTTCTATAAATTTATTCTCTATATCAATGTACGATTAACATCCTTTGACATTTGGTTTAGAAATTCTTTTAGGGCTGTGTTGTTATGGCACTTAATGGCTCTTCTATACCAATATGGGCTTCAAATCCCTTATATGGTTTAGAGATTCATTGTACACCTCATTTTATGCTTAAATTGGTTCTCTATATCAATATGGGCTTAATATCCCTTATATTTGGTCTAGATATACTTTTGTTGACCTCATTTTTGTGATTAATAGATTCTATAATCATTTCTGGGCTTAGCATCCCTTGAAAATGATTGAGAAATCAATTTTAGTTTTGACTTTTGATTTTCATGGAATCTCTATATCATGGTGGACTTAACGTTCCTTATCGTCGGTTTAGAGTATCTTTTTTTGTATTTGTGCTTTATGGGATCTTTTTTTCATGAAGGACTTAACATACTTTTCATTGGAAATTAGATAACCATTGATGTTCCTCGATCATATGGTTTTTTTACTATGCCTTAATGTAAATCTTTTTAGATTTCCCATCTTTTGGTATTTATTTTCAATTTATAATACATCGAGTATAAGTTTTTCCCTTTCCAAAATGACTATCTTGTTGAGGGGGAGTGTCTCCTTGAGGGGGAAATTTGGTAATTATCAACCCTTTTTTATTTTGACAAAAGGGGGAGAATAACCCATGCGATAAATTGGAGATAGATTGGCTATCAACTATCAAGAAAGTAATTTAAAAGTATGATTCTAAATTTTCTACTTTTGATTTTTCTTATGGAAAGAATTTTCAATTGTTGACTTTTTGGATATGCCACACTCATATTTCTATGATTTAAATATTCCCAAGTTGTATTACTAATAAGTGTATTAAGTATTTTGGGTGATCACGAAATTAAGTCAAGATCCAACTATAAAAACCTTGAAAATATATATGATTAGATACTTATAAATAAAGTTGTACCATGTATTCTTGTATTTGTTTGTACATTCGTGTTTTCATACAACCTGGTAGACATGATGTAAGGAAAAGTGATGATCCTCCAAAGACTACCCAAAACCCCATACTACACTCATATGAAGACTTTAGGGTTTATAGGTTTGATATGGCTCATTAATAGGACTTCACATATATTGCAAATATTTGCACAGAGTCATTTGTTGGTTGACAATTTTTTAGACTGAAAAACACTCGGTCGAAGACTTAGAAAACTATGAAATAGTCTTGCATATCTTAAGTTCTGAGCCAGTCTCGATCTACAATATTATCAATCAGAGAAACGCAGTCGTGGAAAAGTTTGACCGACAAAGAGTTGTTGTAAGGAGATTGACTGACTCATAGCCGTTGTAGCCAAGATCTTTTTCTGGTCAAGAATATTGTGTAATGAGACTCTTCCGATCGACAATGTTGTGGACCGAGAATGGTTTTGGAATATTACCTTATTAATGATCAAATTATCCGTTGCTACTTAATTTAACTTTGTTCTAATATATAATTGACCACTAAGAACAATCTAGACACTCCCCAAAGATACCCTAACCACTTGTAAACATTTACTATATATAGGAGTGGTCTTAGGACACCTAAATATCAACTTTGTACCCAACATTGCACATTACATTGCAATTTCATTAATTTATAACGAGATCGATATGTGAATCTCCCGACCAAATGAGGAATTGATGTATAATATTCCTTATCATTATAATCTGGGGATGGATAATTGAAATCTCCCTGAAGAGAGTGCATACTAAGGTTGTATCTCTATAGCAAAGATACCAGTATACCCTGGTAAGCTAACTGTAAATGACACAAGATGTCCTGCCAATAGTCTCGTACTGACCAAGACAGATGAGGTCTTGGTAGCCGACTCTTCCATTCAGCTTGTATGGTACTGATGCTTTATGTAGTCAGGGTCGGTTGGAGCATGAGTGGTATACCTCATATCCTCAAGGCATAAGTGTGATTGTAAATATGTAATCAGTCGTGTAGCATATTTGCTTAAGGATCAAATACGGAAAACATTGGTTGATGTACACTTCTTTTATACATCTTAAATAGATAGATGTTATACACGGTCTTCATATTCCTTATAAAGTGAATAGATGATTTATTGCTCTATCATAGATAGTTGCATTATTTTAAAAGATGAGTTTGCTCTACTCTGCTTATAACAGTGATTAATCTTGCTTATTAATATAAAAGAACCTCTGCTTAGTTTTGTATTGTTTACCTGTGATAATAACATTGTTGGCAGAGAGTTATATCTCTCGTTGGGACTTGTGTCTCACCCCGGGGGATCCAAAAATTTTAGGTGGATGTGTACAAGAAGGTAGAGACCGTACAATAGAGGAAGGACAATAACAGCAATAGGGGCAATAGTAATAGCTCAGGTTGAGTGCACTATCTATCGTGTCTTATTGATAGAAGTCCTATGTGTCGTCTCTGTACTCTCAAGTCCTTGGAGTCAGTACGTAATGGTTTTATAAATGATCTAAGATTTTGGCTTGTATGCCTTGAGGTTTTATCTTTCTGCAGTATATGTTTTGATAAAGCAACTGGTATATGTTATCCTCGAGATGAGATGGTACAATGTATGTACAATGTGAATCATGATGTATATATTACTTTGGTTCTTTTCTTAATAAGTTTCCTGGAAATGGATCTCTTTGCAAAATGGTTTTAATTTTTAGTGATTTTTGTTAATCTGCTACTAACGTTTATTCCACATAATTACTATGATGATTTGGATGTCGGTTTGATAGCGGTCGTCACAAGTTTGGTATCAGAGGCTAAGGTTTACTGAGTCTATAGAGACATAGGACCAAGGTGTTGAGTCTGTTCTAGCGTCCTCAAGTATATCTTATAGTGACTTCTTCTTATACATAAGAAAGAGTAAAGCTTGAAGATGTATGGAGAACATGAGGAACACATTGCTAAGAGCATTGTTATTACACCAGGAGAAGGTGCAAGGGATCGGGCGAGAGAAGAATGACTGCCTGAGAATCCCTAGGTTGATCCATCCATAATAGAGAACCCTACTTTTAATTCTCTCATTGGACTTGTGATGACAACATTGACACATATAGAGGATCAGATACTAGCAATACAACCAAGATTACCAGTCCCCAATGATGACATTTTGGGCTCTAGCAGGATTTCTGAGCAACATAGTTATGTTGGAGCAGTAGAAAATGTCAAAAAGATTAAGATACGACAAGGAGTTAGAATCTACTAAAAGTGTAGGAAAGAAGGACATTTGATAAGGAACTATCCAGTAAAGGATAATGAGGTAAAAATTAAGAAAAGATCTATTTAAACTGGGGAACAGATGCCTAGTATCTCTAAAAAGGGGAAGTTTTTGGTGCAACCAATGCAACAAACACCTAGTGCACCAGGGAAGTGGCTACCAAGAAAGGAAAAAGGACCTAATGTTCCACCAATTAGAACTCTTAATTTAGCTTCTACATCAGTAATAAGGCCAACAAGACCAGGAAGTGTGTATAAGACATGTTTTAGATGTGGATAGATTGGGCATATTAGATCCTTTTATCTGAAAAAGAAAGGAGGGAATGACCCAACCACCAAGGTAGAGTCAACAAGGCTCTCAAAGGAAATAGTTTAGTAGTGGCACACGAGGATGTGGACAGGTGTCCCAAGTAGGTCTATCTGCACCAAACAATAGAGCACGACGTTGGAAACATGCCATGATAAGATTCTATGCAATGAATCAACCAGAGGTAGTAATCGATCCATGAGTTGAGATAGGTTAGATGAAATTGTTTCATTCTGATATGTCTTCTCCTGATTGTGTTTATTAGTTATATGAAAAGTAGCTATTGTTGAGCTTCCTTTGTTTAGTCCTATGAGGACATAAAGAAGAGATAAAAAGGATGAGAACTTACATTTTTTCAAGTAATCTTTAAAAAAATTTATAATTACTTTTGTCTGTATAAAATAGGATGAGGTGTAAGAGAGATGCCTGGAATAATCTAGGGATACCAAGTCCTATGATATGGATGATATGAAAAATAAAGTATATGATATAAAACAAGCTGCATACTACCTAATCTCAGTACTTGTATATCATGTCTAGGTATTCATCTATTGAAGGCAAGGTAAGTATGATACTCTTAGATTTCTATCTTTCTTATTACTCTAATCAAGTAGTCATTTGGAGACAATCTAAAGAGAATAATGAAACTAAAAATATGGCATGAATATTTCTATCACACCCCAACTACAATGAAATAGAAACTGAGTTTACTCAAACCAGTCTGTGAGTATGAGGAAGTAAAAAGTACAATCCTCATGATAAGAGAAAGGGAACAAGGGAAATGATCCATGTTCAATAAATAATTTGTGAAGAATAAAGATCTTTTCCATGTTGTGAATATAAATAAAATCAGAAAATGTTCATGAACATACTAGACAATAACAAAGAAAGGAATGATGACATGTAATCATCTTTATAATTCCTATGCTGATGGCAAGGAACCTAAGATGAAACAAGATTGAATGACACATGAACAGTTGAAAGTTCATGCAATAATCAAAGAACGTGATAATCTCTTTTCTTTAATAAACAACACTAGATAATGATGGGGTGATATAAAGGAATATGTTTCCTTGTGTTCTTTCCCTTCAGGGACATGACAATCAAGTAAGTCTTATGACACTTGATGTGCATGGATTAGAAGTAATCTATAGATGGGTACTTTGAAAAGTATCAGCTAGTCTTGGATTTTGGTTCCAAGACAAGGTTATATCTGATAAGTAATGTCCCAAGATGAAAGAAAGGTCCTATTATATGTTTGGCTTTGGTAATAATAACAGAGAGATGGAAATGATGAGGATGTGATGTGTTTTTGGCACATATAATGAATATCAAGGTAAAGAATCCTAATATCCAAGAACTTTCAATGGTATGAGAAAATGAGAACATGACTCCTGATAAGTTGATTAATGTTTGATTACCTATAAGGGCCAACTTTAAGATTAGTCTAGTTACATAGTATAGTATGGATATCATATGTTAGGGGTTTATGCTCTACATAAACATAACATCATTAAGGATGTATTAATTGAAGGAACAATTGTAGAATCATCTTGGGAAAAGCTTATCAAGCTAAATATAATTCCTTAGAATATCCCTCTCTAGATCTATTGAGGTAGCTTATACATATAACATCTAGAGTCACCTCTAAGATAGTTCTTCTTTGATAAGTAGCCTCTTCTTATGACAAGAAAATAAATAGCTAACGGGATGGTTGGTACAAGTCATAAGTAAGTTTAGTATTGTGTCAATAGACTAGAGTGGCACAACAGAAGTATGATAAGACTTGTAGTCCCAAATGGGTGACAGAATGTAACTCTAGTCTTTCCTTAGAGGAGAAATGCTAAATTAAGTGAGGGGTATGGAAGACTCCCAAGGTCAGGAACTGAACTAATGAGGTTTGACACCCGAATTATTCAAAGTATGAATAGTACTTCTCTGACTTAGAAAGTGTTACCTGACACAGAATTGACATTGTAGTCATTAATGAAAAGGACAGTTAATTATGTGTCTTGTATGACAGATTCTATGATGACCCTGAATGGAAGGAATTTGTGCTGGTCAAAGTTCTATGGCATCTCCATGACATCAAGATTTTATGTGGAGGGTTTATGATATGATGCATGAATCACAATTGTCTCCCTTCATCTGGGATTTCGGGGAAAAAATCCTTGTTAGGGGTTTATAACTTGTAACATCCCTGACATGAGTTTAGGTATAACCGTATTTGTTTGACTTAAATAAGTTGCTTAGAACTTTAATATAATTCTCTAAAGTGTTTTGTTATCAGGTGACAAATTTATGTTTCAAATTTGGTCCTGTTTGAAAGATGTTTGAGCAATGTTCTCTTGTTTTGGACCAAAGTGCAATTTACCCAAGATGAGGGGTTATATTGAAATATGTCACATGTTGAACGTGACTTAAGTGTTTTAACATCATAAGAGAGAGAATGATTCTAAGTGGTGTCTTGTGGAAAGCCTAAAATTCCAAGCTTGAACTTGTTTGAATAATGCTAGTGTCTTGTGTACCAATTTTGGTACAAATTGTAATTTACCCAAAATGTAGGGTTGATATGCAAAGTACCACCTCTAAAGTGTCCCTACTCCATCTATGTATCATTTGTAGGATATAGAAATAAGTTGACATAATGTTGAATCATATTTGAGTGATGGTACTCTTGGTGATGAAAAGACCAAGAAAGGGTTGAATGTGAAACCCTAATTTGAGTTGTATCGGGTTGTAGAGTTCATATGAGAGTGCCTATCAGACAAGGAGCCATATAGGGAGCCTCATATCGGTTTTTCAAGTCTTGTCCTTGTCCTTGATGGGCTAAGAACCTCAAGGAGGTGAAGTGTATCTGTTTACAACTTCCTTGGAAAAGTTGTATCGGGTTGTGAATAAAGTGGTGATTGAGTTGAAATATATTATCCAACAAGACAAGTGATGGCCAAAATTTCATCTCTAGATTATCCTCAAGTGTTTTTTATGACATGATAAATATCAGTGCATGCATGTACACGTGTCAACCATGCATGGACACTGGAACCTAGTAGCTTAAAATGATGACACCTCATCTACACTCTTTTTCATGAACCTCAACTATATATACCACTCCTTTCACCTAATAATGAAATTTTTCAAAACTTACCACCCTCTTTCTCTTATATATCATGCATAGTGTCTTGGTGTCATGCATATGTGAAGGGGTATCATGCATAGAGCCTTGGTATCGGCCATAACAAGGTGATATCGGCCATGGCAAGGTGATATCGGCCATAGCAAGGTGATATCGGCCATAGTGAAGTGATATTGGCCAAAAGTTAAGAGATATAGGCCACAAGTGAGGGGATATCGTGCATGAGTGGTGATGTATCATGCATGGTGCTAAGGAACAAGAAGGATCTCAAGCATTAACCCTAAGGTGAATCCATAATCATCTTCAACCTTGGATTAAAGCATGGATCTAGGGTTGTGGTCTTCCATTTTTTTTCTTCACCAAATACTTATTCATGGTGATTCCTTGCATATAGAGGAGTTGTGAAGCTCATATTAAACCTTGGGAACGTGAAGCTTTGGATCTTGGAGATTTGAAGTTGTTCTTGAGGTGGGTTATATAACTTGAACCCAATTATGTTATTATTTACCTTCAATTCTATTATACTTGTTGATCTACTTTCAATTTCGAATTCTCTTGAATAATTGATGATCCTATGAGTTCTAAAACTTGTTTAGGACTGTTGTCCATGAACTAAAATGGTAAGAACAAGATTCTCGAGGTTGATGATGATGACATAATCAAGGTATAAGCCGATATCGGGTTGAAGCACACACCTCTAACCCGATATGGTGATCGAACCCAATATGATATGAAAAGTGATATACCTTGGAACCCCACACCCCTATCATTTTGTATAATGTTTGTGAAGGGTTCAACTAATTGTCTAGCTTGTAACTCAACCCAATGATAGGTTGATGCCTTGAAGGAATGAAAAAGGTATGAGCATAAGGGGCTAACCCGATATCCTAACCCTAATTGGAGCAACTCAATATGTATCACACACACATACACCTCTTGGGCGACATGAGTAGCAAGCACACACCACTTTGCCCGATATGGTGTGAACCATACACACACCTCTTTGCCCGATATGGTGTGAAGCATACACACACCTCTTTGCCCGATATGGTGTGAAGCACACACATCTCTTTTCCCGATATGGTGTGAAGCACGCACACACCTCTGTGCCCGATATGGTGTGAAGTGCACACACACCTCTTTGCCCGATATGGTGTGAAGCATACACACACATCTTTGCCCGATATGGTGTGAAGCATACATACACATCTTTGCCCGATATGGTGTGAAGCACCTCAATTCAATGCACTTGATGGAGTAACACATGAAGTGTGTTATGTAAAGTAATTTGTTAAGATGTAAAGAGTTTAATGTACTTTGATTAAGTAGGCCAATGTACCTTGAAGAAAGGGTTGAGCCAACTTAATAAAGTATGATGTAATCAACATCCTAGTGAGGATGAGAGAGAACCTCATACTTGAGTGATATTCATGTAATGAGCATTTAATGATACTCCTAATAAGAATGGAGTATGAATTAGGGTTTGATTCATGATTAAATGATCTTGAAACCATAATTTCTTAAATAGGGGAAAACCCTAAACCTAATAAAGGGTATTGGTATGCACTTGAAATCCTAATCGGTTAGAAAGGGAAACCCTAGCACTAATAATGGGAAGGATGTATTTCTCTTATATCACATAGTGATTATATGAATCTGAAAATCCTAATCGGCTAGAAAGGGAAACCCTAACCCTAATAATGGGAAGGATGTATTTCTCTTATATCACATAGTGATGATATGAATCTGAAATCCTAATCAGTTAGAAAGGAAACCCTAACCCTAATAATGGGAAGGATGTATTTCTCTTATATCACATAGTGATGATATGAATCTGAAACCCTAATCAGTTAGAATGGAAACCCCAACCCTAATAATGGGAAGGTTGTATTTCTCTTGTATTGCATGATGATGTTCTGTACTTGCTATTATTTTATCATGAAGTGCTAACCATGCAGGAATCATGAGATGTTGAGCATAGCCAGGTACGAACTATGATGTTTCATATAATATAGATTTAAATAGGACTTGTGAGCCATGTAAAATACTTGTACAACAAGTATAATGCTTATATGGTCTGATGACATAATAAGATAGTTGTTGCCTAGTGAGAACTGACAAGATATTTAAATGGGCCTTGTGAGACATGTGAAATACTTGTGCAACAAGTATAATGTATACCTTGGTATGAGGACCTAGAGGTAATAGTTACTTGATGAGAGGTGACAATGTTCAGTGATGAACTAAGGGTTTGAATACCCATATCTAGTAATCATGATTATGAAAATGCTAAGGGAGAAGAATCCCTAGTAATTTGATAAGGGACTGAGATCCTGAGTGTTATACATTCAGTGTGTTTCAAAGATCATGAAAGTACTTGATAAATGTATTACACCTTTCTTTGTAGCATATGTTATCATTCATGTTTGAAACTTGGTTGATGCTAAAAGACATTGTAATGCACGTAATTAATCAAATGGATCTCCTCATGTAGTTTCCCTGACCATAGATCCATTCAGTGTCAGAATTTGTTGAATGGTGAAATGAGTTTAACTCGGAGAGCATATTTTTGAATACGCGGGGGTGAAGGATGACATATTCCATACGTCCTAATGAAGAATTGATGTAGAACCTTCCTCAATTATTTTATATCGGGATTGATATGTGAATCTCCCGACCAATTGAGGAATTAATGTGCAAATTCTTCTTCGTTAATTTATAATGGGATTGATATGTGAATCTTCTGACCAAATGAGGAATTGATGTATAATCTTCCTTATCATTATAATCTGGGGATGGATAATTGAAATTTCCCTAAAGAGAGTGCATGTTGTGGTTGTAGCTCTATACAGAAGATACCAATATACCCTGATAAGCTAATTGTAAATGATACAAGATGTAATGTCCGCCACCAAACCGACAGCCAAATCATTACTAATTATTGTGGAATAATCATAAACATCATATTAACAAAAATCAGCAAAAATTAAAACCATTTTGCAAAGAGATCCATTTCAAAACTTTATATGCATTGGGGTTCACATTGTACATACATTGTACCATCTCATCTCGAGGTTAACATATAACAATTGCTATGTCAAAACATATATTAAAGCAACATCAAACCTCAAGGCATACAAGACAAAATCTCAGATTGTTCGTAAAATTGTTACGTACTAAATATGAGGACCTGAGAGTACAGAGATGATACATATGACTTCTATCTACAAGACATGATAGACAATACACTCAACCTAAGTTGTTACTGTTGTTCCTATTATTGTTATCCATCCTCTGTAGAATGGTCTCTACCTCCTCGTGCACATACACCTAAAAATTGTGGATCCCACAGGGTGAGACAATTGTCCCAGCGAGAGATATAACTATCTGCCAACAATGTTATTAACATAAGTAAATACTATTAAACCGAGCAGAGGTTCTTATATAATAATAAGGAAGGTTAATCACTATGGATAAGTATATTAAAACATTTCTCCTCACTTAAAGCATTGTAACTGTCTATGACAGGGTAGTAAATCATCTATTCACTTTATAAGGAATATAAAGAACATGTGTAACATTTACCTATCATACTATATCAACATCTCAAGCTTATCATGTGATACTTATTATCATGGTATGACATCCATGAATCATTCTCATTTCTATCTATTGGCCTCAGCCAATCTGCTATCCAGGTATGAGATTGCACTAGTCATGCGAATATACATCATTATATTCTGTCCAGGTATTGGGCTTTGCCAATCCTATGAGGTTGTATCTAGGTATTGGACTATGCCAATCTGGTTAAATTATTCCAGGTATTGGACTATGCCAATCCTGTGAAATTGTTCCAGGTATTGGACTATGCCAATCCTGTGAAATTATTCCAGGTATTGGATTATGCCAATCCTGTGAGTGTTACATCCAGGTATTGGGTTATCCCAATCCTGTGAAATTATTCCAGGTATTCGATTATGCCAATCCTGTGAGTGTTGCATCCATGTATTGGGTTATCCCAGTCTTGTGAAATTATTCCAGGTATTGGATTATGCCAATCTTGTGAGTGTTGCATCTAGGTATTGGGTTATCCCAATCTTGTGAAATTATTCCAGGTATTGGATTATGCCAATCCTGTGAATCTATATCCAGGTATTGGATGATACCAATCCTGTGAAACTATATCCAGGTATTGGATGATACCAATCCTGTGAAACTATATCTAGGTATTGGATGATACCAATCCTGTAAAACTATATCCAGGTATTGGATGATACCAATCATATGAAACTATATCCAGGTATTGGATGATACCAATCCTATGAAACTATATCTAGGTATTAGACGATACCAATCCTGTGAAATTGTATCCAGGTATTATACCTTGGCCAATCCATCATACTTATTCACATCCTTTATGTAATACAAGTATTCCTCATATCTCATTTAAACATATTCAAAACACTATAGCCCTTATTTAGCTATAATCATAAGGCATGTCTGACCAAGATTTCATTATCATTTTTATAACCATTTATTATTATTATTATGTTATAGGGTTTCCATTTAAACATCTTATCACCTCTCACTAGGCAACACTATTCACATGGATCACAAGTCCTATTAACATCTTGTCACCTCTCATTAGGCAACAACTATTCACATGGCTCACAAGGCCCATTAACATCTTGTCACCTCTCACTAAGCAACAACCATTCACATGGCTCACAAGGCCCATTAACATCTTGTCACCTCTCACTAGGCAACAAATATTCACATGGCTCACAAGGCCTATTAACATCTTGTCACCTCTCACTAGGCAACAACTATTCACATGGCTCACAAGGCCCATTAACATCTTGTCACCTCTCACTAGGAAGCAACCATTAACATGGCTCACAAGGTCCATAAACATCTTGTTACCTCTCACTAGGCAACAAATATCTCTAGGTCATAAGACCTAGATAATTGGTATTATATGAAACATCATAGATCATGCTTAGCTATGCTCATTATCTCATGCTATCAGCATGGTTTCAATATGGTTAGGGTTTCCCTTTGTTAACCAATGGTAGATTCAAATCATATCATTACCCTTCACTGGGGTTAAGGTTTCCCTTCTTAAGATGACTAGGGTTTTCAAGTACATGCATCAAGAATAACAACCCCAATTCAGACTCCACACATATAAGGAGTATCAATGTATACTCATTTCATGAGTATTAAAAAAGTATAAGTTTCTCTTTCCTCCTTACTGGGATATTGATTACATCCTACTCCATTAGGTTGGTTCAATCCTTCTCTCAAGGTTCATTGGCCCATATTTATCAAAATGCATTAAACCCTTCATGTCTTAAAAGTATCATTTGACATGACATACTACATGTATCTCTTAATCAAGTGTATTGGATTGAGGTGCTTCCTCCATATCGGGTATAGAGGTGTAGGTATGCTTTCATATCAGGTATAGAGGTGTATCGTCATCACCATATCGTGCATTCATATTTGATTACTCAACCTTAGGGGTTTGCATATCGGGTTTCACAACACCATGTTGAGTTTCAACATCATATCAGGTTAGAGTATATATAATTAACACCATATCGGTTTTAAGGTGTGTTCTTAACCCCATATCGTGCACAAGGTGTGTGTATGTGTTACTTATTTCCTCCATCAGGTATAAAATCATCACCATAACGTTCTAGTGGTTGTGTTCATGTCACCATATCAAATTACCATATGAAGTTACCATGTCAGGTTGCTATATCGGGTTTAAGGTGTATGTGTGTGTCACCATATCATGCATAAGGTTTATGCTCATCACCATATCATTCTAGAGGTGTATAACCATCATTATCTAGGGTTTCAACATCATATTAGGTAAGAGGTGTATCCTTCAACACCATATCGGGTTAGAGGTGCTTCAACCCAATATCGGGTTGCACCATGATGATGTCATCATCATCAACCTCTAGGCACTTGTTCTTACTATTATAATTCATGTAAAACAGTCCTAGGTTACTACTAGAGCTCACATTTCATCACTTATGCAATAAAATTCTATTTGAAAGTAAATCATTTAACTAAGGCAAGGTTGATGGTAAATAATAACATGATTGAGTTCAAGTTATATAACCCGTCTCAAGAGCAACTTCATAGCTCCAAGCTCCAAAGCTTCACATTCCCAAGGTTGAAGGTGAGCTTCTCAAAGGTCCAATACTTGATCTCCTCAGCCCTATGCATGATACCTCTCCACTTGTGGCCGATATCCCTCACTTATGGCTGATATCCCTCACTTGGTCGATATCACTTTGCAATGGGTGATATCACTTTGCTATGGCCGATACCAAGGTTCTATGCACGATACTCCTTCATCCTTGCATGATACAAAGACTCTATGCCCGATATCTAAGATCAAGGGGGTGATATATTTCGAAAAAGTCCACTAACAGGTGAAAGTAAGGGTATATATACTTGAGGTTCATGAAAAAGTGTGTATATGAAGTGTCACCATTTTAAAGCTACTAGGTGCCACATGTCCATGCATGGTTGACACATGTCATTGCAGGCAATAATATTTATCTTGACATGCAAAATACTTGAGGATAATCTAGAGATGATATTTCATCCATTAGTTATCTTGTTTGATAAGATATCTCATCTTTATCTCATAAATTATGCAAACCGATACAACTTTTGCAAGGAGCATCTAACTCGTCATGGATCACCTCCTTGAGGTGCTTAGCTCATCATGGACAAATCCAAGAGTTCAAAAACCTATATGTGATCCCCTCTATGGATCCTTGGCCGATAGGCACTCCATACTCCCATATGGACTCTACAACCCGATACAAGCTCAATATTAGGGTTTCACATACAACACTTTCTTGGTCTTTTCATCACCAAGAGTATCATACTCAAATATGATTCAAACATGGTGTATCCTTATTTATATCTCCTCTAAATGATACTAGGATGGATTAGGGACACTCTAGAGGTGTAAATTTGCACATCAACCCTACATTTTGAGTAATTTACAACTTGCACCAAAATTGGTACACAAGTCATTAACATTATTCAAACAAGTTCAAACTTGGAATTTAGGCTTTCCACAAGCCACCACCTAACATAATACTCTTTCTTATGATGATAAAACACTTAGGGCACATTCAACATGTGAAAAATTGCAATATATCCCCTCATCTTGGGTAAATTGCATTTTGGTCCAAAATAAGAGAACAATGCTCAAACATTATTTAAACAGGACCACATTTGAAACATAAGTTTGTCAAGTGATAAAAAAACTCTATAGAGGATAATATTAAAGTTATAAGTAACTTATTTAGCCAAAACAAATAAGGTTAACTCATAACCCAGGTCAGGGTCATTACATTATAAACCCCTAATAAGGATTTCGTCCTCGAAATCCCAGATGAAGGATGAAAATTGTCATTCATGCATCATATAATCAAATCTTATATCATCTTGATGTCATGGAGATGCCATAGAACTTTGATTGACACAAAGTTCTTTTACACAGGGTTTTCATAGAATCTGTCATACTCAATTGACCTTACCAAACTAGAGTTACATTATGTCATTCATTTGAGACTACAAGTCTTATCATACTTTTGTTGTACTAGTCTAATATGTTGGTTCAACACTAACTTACTTATGATTAGAATCAACCATCTCGTTATCTATTTATTTTCTTGTCATAAGGAGAGGTTATATATATCAAGAAGTACTATCTCAGAGGTGACTCTAGATGTTATACGTACAAGCTACTTCAACATATCTAGATGGTAATATCCTAAGAAGTTATCTTAGCTTGATAAGCCTTTTCGAAGACGATTCTACAAATGTTTCTTCAATTAATACATCCTTATTGATGTTATGTTTATACAAAGCATAAAACCCTAACATATGATGTCCATATCATCCAACTAAACTCAAAGTTGGCCTTTCTAGGTAACCAAGCATTAATCAACTTATTAGGAGTCATGTCCTCACCATCTTATACCTTTAAAACTTCCTTAGTATTAGTTACATGTGTCAAAAGCACATCACATCCTTATCATTTCCATCCTCTATAGTTATTTACCAAAACCCAACATATTACTTATCACATATACTTGTCTTGGAACTAAAATCCAGGACTAGCTGATACTTTTGATAGTATCCATCTAAAAGATTACTTTCTAATCTGTGCACATCAAGTGTCATAAGACTTACCTAATTGTCATGTCCTTGAAAGGAAAAGCACAAGGAAACATAGTCCTTTTTATCACCCCATCATAATCCAGGGTTGTTTATTAAAGAAAAGAGATTATCACCTTCTTTGAGTATTGCATGAACTTTCAATTGTTCATGTGTCATTCAATCTTGTTTCCTCCTAGGTTCCTTTCCATCAACATAGGATTTATAGAGATGATTACATGTCATCATCCCTTAGCATCGTCATCATCATGATTACTAGATATGGGTATTCAAACCCTTAGTTTGTCACTGAACATTGTCACCTTTCATCAGGTAACTGTTACCTCTAGGTCCTCAGACCAAGGTATACATAATACTAAACATCTTCTTTTGTTTATAAGTTGATCTATGATTAACTTAGATTCCTTCTTATATCAATTAGGATGTGGTAGAAATATCTGTGCCACATCTCCTACTTCATTATGCTCTTTAGATTGTCTCAAAATGACTACTTGATCAGAGTAATCAGAAAGATAGAAATCTAAGAGTGTCATACTTACCTTGCCTTCAATATATGAATACCTGGATAGGGTATTCAAGAGCTGAAATTAGGTAGTATGCATTTTTTTATCTTATGTTTCTTACTCTTATCATCTCTTTAGATTTTACTACTTAGTATCTCTAATTTTCTCTTGGTATTTCTTTTACATCTCTCCCCTTTATACATGAAGAAAGGAATTTCATTAGATATAAGAGAATATTGGACTGATTATAGTTTCTCATCCTTCTTATCTCTTCCTTATGTCCACATTGAACTAAATAAAGGAAGTTCAACATCAACTACCTTTCTTATAATTAGTAGGCAAAGTAGAAAAGGAAAGATAATTTAGAATTAAAAGTTCTATCTTTACGTGTTACCTCTTACGAGTTATCTAGTGTCTGGTCTGACTCAATACATGGAGTCAGTTGTCATCTGCTATTGCCTTTATCCTCTACCACTAAAAGTAGATGGACCAAACTGTGACACTTGTCTTCGTCCTCGGCCTTCTGCTCCACTAAACTGGGGTCCTTGTGGGTTTTGCAGATTATGCCTTGACTGTTGGGTCACCTCATTATTTCATCTTGGACAATACTTCCTAAGATGTCCTATCTGTCCACATTTATGGCAAGCTCGGCCCTCACTTGGTGACCACTGCATTGGTGTACTATATTTTGGTTGAACCGGTGTTACCAAAAACTTTGGTTGTTTAGTACCACCAATCCACTATTCATGTGACTGTGTAGGCCTCCTTTTGAGGTTTGCCTCATGTTTCTTTGTTGCAGACCTTTCTATCCTCCGAATTGACTCCACAAATGTGGCCAATCTCTCTCTACTTTCTAACGCAGTTGCCAAGATAGACACCTCAACATTCAATCCTTTCTCAAAATGTTGAATCTTCTCCTGCTCAATAGTAGCCATTTGAGGACAAAACCACAAAAGTTCCATAAATCTAGCCTCATATTCATTTATTGACATGGTTCCCTGTCGAACCTTCTCAAACTGTGAGATCTTTTTGTATAAGTATGTTCTTGGAAAATACTTATTGACCAATTCTCGAAAAAATTTCTCCCAACCAACCTCTTCATCATTCCTTTTTACTTCTTCTATGGCCCACCAATGGCCAACACTACCCTTTAGAAGGTATACATCATGTTTGATTTTGTCAACATCTGGGATACTAAGGATCTTAAAAGTCTTTTCTAACTCAGTGAGCCATAGATCAGCATCTGTTGGGTCAGTTGTCCCAGCATATTCATAGCTCCTACATGGCGTAGTCGTGCAAAAGTCTTACTAGACCCATATCCCTCATTGGGAGTTAGTTCCCTAGGTGCTAGTGCTAGCATTCGGTCTTCCATATGAATCATTGTGGTCATGACTTGTCCAAAAAGAGCATGAAAGGTTGGGTTTTCTATCATAGCATCATCAAAATGGGGATTCTCAGGCACTGATTCCTCTCTTACTTGATCCCTTGCACCTCCTACTGGTGCAGCAACATTGCTCTCAGCGACATGATCCTCGTGTTCTCCAGACCTCTTTAAGCTATATCCCTACTTCCGCATAAGCAAAAGTTACTATAAGATATACTGGAGAACATTAGAACAGACTCAATACCTTAGTCATATGTCTCTGTAGACTCAGTGAATCTTAAACTCTGGTACAAGATGTTACAACCCCAATTTTGGGTTCTCTTGGTGAGAAATGCAATTTCTCTTAATAAAGATATATGAACAAGTAATGATGTGATTTTATTGGATTGTATGAATTTTGTTTATAATAGCCTTGTTGGTTTCTTTGTGGGCCTTATTGGATATTGGGCCCAATAACAAGGAAAAGGAAAAGGAAATCTAATTAGTAAATGAATAATTAAGAAATGGAGAAAAGAAAGATGTAGAAACCTCTAGAAGGTAAAGGAATATTCTCCAAAGGCATATTTCGTGCCTTTTGGGTTCCTTGGGTTCCAAGGAGTCCAAAATAGCAAGATAATGGTTTGAGGAAAGAGAAAATAACCACTAAATGAATTTTATTAATGAGTAACTTGCCTTTGAAGAAATTGTCCTTTTCTTTTTGAATTTCGGACTCAAACTTGACATGTAAGTAGATAAAGGCAAGAGAGAGAGAAACCCTTAAAATTTGGTTGGAAAATAGTGCACGGTTTCCGTGTTATGAAATTTGCAAAATTACCTAAAGTGTGGTTATTAATTGCCTAAGAAATTGATGTCACAAATTAATTGGATAATCTTTTCAATTGCCTGGTTTTGGGCTTTATGTGGACTGTTAGATTATGATCCTATGATCAGGGATGATTCCCTTTGGCATGAGGAGTCTGTGCCAGGAAGACTTGAGATGATCCAAACTTGGATCATTGTCAGAAAAAGGAAAGAGAGTTAGGCTGAGGGAAGATCACCATTGGACTCATGAGAGAAGTCTAGTGATGGCCATCCCTACTTTGTAGGGGTTTGGTCGATGATTGGGAGAGTTCCCAATTCATACGATCCCAGTCCCCGAACCTATATATAGGGGAGGGTGAGAGAGGGTTCTAGCATCCTTTCTTGCCACCCTAGACTCTACAAAAGACCGAGGGGAGGGTTTTCATGCTTCCAATTCAGTCTTCTACCCTGACCTTCACCCCCATCTTCTCAGAGGACCTCGTCAGAGTCCGGCGAGTAGGAGGTGGTCATAGTAAGGTCGTGGTGAGAAATTGAGGACGTGGTTGAGTTCGGAGGAGGGAGGCAAAGCTCCCTGGATGATCGGCGCACTTGCAGGTGGTCAGAACCTCAGAGTCAATGACGAGGTTGACCACAGCTCGCTACAGACCTACTCGCGCTAGGTAGAAGAAGGCCCCAACAAATTACTAGATTGCCCCTCCCTCTTTTGTAGTTCGGGTAAGGGCAAAGTTGCCTTTTGTTTCTTTTGATCATGAGTTAGGGTGCACGGTCGTGGGCCTTTGGATCCCACATGGTCTGCCGGACCACAGATCAAACGACTAAAGGATTTTAACAATTTCGTAATATGTTAGAAAATTCAGAAAAATGAATTATTTTGCAAAAATCATAACTTTTGATAGGAAGCTCTGATGAATAAAGTGAATATATGAAAATTGATCCTCAGAACGACAGCAACACAAAGAAATTATATTTGAAGCTTGCAATTCAAAAAGTATGTAAAGATGCTATCTTTAACGGTTTAATTAATGAAAAGCCCTAATCTTTGATGATTAATGAATTAGGAAGGGTTATATAGATGTTTAAAGTTGATATTAAATTGTTGAATATAAAAAGGACACATTAGATCCATAAGGATGATCTTTTTGTGTAGTTTGATTAATGTTGGGTTCCATGTACATGAATATGCTTTAATGGGCCTTGAAACCCTAATTTTGGTAATTATGACTCTTAATGGCTTTAATTGTTCAAATCCATGAATAAAGCTGAGATACGATGATTCTAAGCTATTCTGAGTATACAAGTTTCTAATTGTGGATAAATACCCTTAATTTGGTAATTAGGGTTTCCTAGCGGATAAATGTGGAATTAGTGATAAATAGGGTTCATATGTGAATTGGACTATAATGAAATATGAGTTGTCAATTCAAAAGAAACCGAACATGATAATTGGGCTTAATGATCTTGACATGACTTAAGAAGATAAAGATGGTAGTCTTAGTGTAAAAGAGATATATTAGACTTAATTGACATTCAAGTATGCCTATGATGATGAAATTAGGGTTTGTGGACTAAAAGAGCATTAAACATGATAAAAGCATTATGGAGGCTAAAACCCTAATAAAACCCTAAAGTTGTCCTAGAAATCCTAAGGTGGAATCCAAGTCAATCTTGAGGATGTTTTGAATAAAACAATGACACATGGATGTTATGCATTAATTTCAGGATATAGTTGACTGCTTGATTGAATGTTCTTGATTATTCTTGCTTGGACATCAAGTTGCTCTGGATTAGGTATGTGGTTATTTATGGTTAACCGCTTTAGTTTCACGGAGATTTATCAGATGTTTAATCAAATTGAATGCAACTTATCTATTTGGATGTTCATATATGAAAATCATAAAGTCAATATGATTATCACAATTAAGATATAAGTGTGTATTCTCGCACCTACATGCCACCCTGATGTAAGTTGCAATGAGGTCAAGCCCAAGAGGGAAGACAAATGGGCACCATGAGGGGTGACCCCAGGCACCAAGCTCAGGATAGAGAAGGTGGGCTTACGATATTGCATGACTATTGGGCACCATGAGAGGTGACCCCAGGCACCAAGCTCAGGATGGAGAAGGTGGCCTTAACTCATTGGCAAAAGAGAAACCCTAAGGAGGGTATTCTAGGGTTAGGGAAAAAGCAGTGGAGAATATCACTCTGAAAACGTAAATTGGCTTGTTAATTAACTTGATTGTGATATTTAGATTGTTATCCATATATGTGAAATTTTGGTTTTCCCCTGATAACCTCCCATTTTGTGATGTTATCTTACTAGTTTTCCTCAGTTTTCCATACTCTTTCTTAGATAAATTAGATAGAATATTTAACTTAACTCTTTATTGTAAATATACCATTAGACTAACTTTCCCCCTTTCTCTCCTTATAGAAAAGTACAAAAAAAATTACAAAAGCTCCAAACAGTCCCAAGACCATTTAAGACCAAATGGTAAGACCGTTTAAGACCAAACGGTCCCAAGACCATTTGAGACCAAACGGTCCCAAGACCGTTCGAAGCCACACGACCGTTCGAAGCCACACGGTCCCAAGACCGAATGGACACCAAACGGTCCCAAGACCGAATGGACACCAAACGGTCCCAAGACCGAATGGACACCAAATGGTCCCAACACTGAATGGACATCAAACGGTCCCAAGACCGAATGAAGGCCAAATGGTCCCAAGACCGTGTAAAGTCAAACGGTCCCAAGACTGAATAAATTCAAACAGTTTCAAACCATGAGGAATCGAATGATTTCCAGACCGAGGGAGTCTAAATGGTCTCCAAACCAAGAGAGAGTCCAAACGGTCTTCACGACCGTTTGGGCTCAAATCTCCCAGACCGAATAAAGGCAAACAGTTTCAAACCGTGAGGACTCGAACGATTTCTATACCGAGAGAGTCCAAACGGTCTCCAAACCGAGAGAGAGTCCAAATGGTCTTCACGACCATTTGGGCCCAAATCTCCCAAACTATTTGAGTTCCACTCAAAGCCTATTAATTAGACCCGAAGGGTCCTCACAAGATATCAAGTTTTCAGACGTCCAAAGGCTGCCTCTATTGTTCCAGAGCCATTCCATCCTTCATCCACTGCACTGAGGCTGCCGGTCTGAGATCCATACTCCATCTCCAAGCTACCTTCTCTCTCATTGACAAAGAAGGTGGGAAGAGGAGGATTCATCATCAAGCAAGCTACGAAGTGTGAAGATCGTTGCTCTCTCTCTCTCCAACGGGTCGACCTTCCTCCCTCCTTCATGGAGATGACACCCTCTCCCTCTCTTCTCGCCTCCTTCTTTGTTCTTGCCATGAGCGAGTAGTCTTATACACTAGGGTGTGGGGAGTAGCCCTGCTACCCATGCTTTCATTTCATACAATGTAATTAATAAGTTTGCATTAGAGATATACTTTCTTTTCAGTTCAACATCAATCGTTTAATGAATGCTTGTTGTTTGATCACCAACTTGTGTTACTTATTATCTTTTAGTATGAATTGTCTACGTTTGTACTATTAGATTCGAATCTCGATTGAATGTTGGTTCCTGATGCATGTAGCCACCATGCATCTGTTTCGGTATCTAGGAGTGTTTTCAAGAAATGGAGTAAACTCACTTCCATCGTTGTACTTTCATACTATGAAATGGAATCAGTTGACGTATTAAAGTACAACCTTGATAAGTCGAGGAACACACTTTGCGAAGGTAATGATGTAAAGTAAGTGACCATTCATTTGGGGATGGTTGGCGTTGCAACATTCCCACACTTCTCGTAGTTAGTTCTCCGAAAGGAAACTAAATCTACAAAGATACTAACTGTTTAGACTCTTATTGCAGGTTATGTGACTATGTTGCATGTTTTTGATCCATGTGTAGTGGCGGTGAAATCCGATCACATCCTAGTGGTTCCTTAATATTCTTTACGACCTTAAATTTACCTTCATGCTTACTTTCTTGCTTTTACTTTACTTGCACCTAGTTTAAACAACCAAACCAACTCTTTGATCTAAATACCAACTGTTAAGGAGTTAAGGGAAATTCTAACATTTTCTAACTTGTTGATCTCAACAAGACCGCTGTCTTGTGGATTCGACCCTTAACTATACTACGATAAGACTTCCATGTATCCTAGCATACGTGGGTGGAGTTTTAATCTAGTATAAGCAAGGCTAAACCTAAAGACTTACTGTCTTTAGGATTTTTAGTGGTGCACACAATTCCATGCAAGTGGAAGCTCCATCAAAAATTGGCATCGTTGTCGAGGACAATGGAACATTCTAATTTCATTTATCATCTTGCTAGTTGGTTAGGTTTTTACACTTTTTCTTCAATATTACTCCATATTCTCTTGATTTCATCATATCTCCCGCATCATCTGAAAAGTGTGTTTCTTCCTCTACTCAGGTAGAAGACGTGTATGCAACCATCACATAATCTCGAATTCTCCCCTGATCCAGAGTATGACTCTGAGGTAGAGAGAAGTTTCCACCGCCGCATTAGACTTAATCGTTAAAGAGCCAGACAAATGGCCGAAGATCAACACCAAGCTGCACTAGTGATAGAAAGGGTCAATGCTGCCATAGCAGCCCAGCGAGCGCAACTCATTGCTGACACGCGCGCCCAAGTTCAAGTTGAAGTATGGGATGAAGAGCAAGCCCGCATCCATGTTGAAAATGAAGCAGCCAAAGTTGGTGCTCAACTGTTGGTAAGAAGTAAGAAACTACGGGACTACGCTATTCCCAAGAACTATGAAGACAACCATCCAATCCAACCACCACTCATCAACACACCTAATTTTGAGATTAGGACACAATGAATCCAAATAATGCAGGTCATCTCATTCTCTGGAAGTGTCGGAGATGACTACATGGACCATTTGAAGAGGTTCAAGGCTCTTTGTAGGCTGGTACCACAAGCTGGAACAACCATGGATGCAGTCATGCTTAGACTCTTCAATTACACCTTGTCTGGAAGAGCACTAAGTTGGTACAATTCTTTGGATGGGGAGCCAATCACCACCTGGGCTCCCTTAGAAGAGAAGTTCTTGGAGAAATTCTTCCCACCTTCACTAACCTACCAAATTAGAGGGCAAATCAACCAATTCCTTCAACTATCAGGAGAGTCACTGGTTGACTCATGGGAAAGTTTCAAAGAACTCTTGAGGAAATGCCCTCACCATGGAATCTCACAAAATCAACTCATAGAAACTTTTTACAGGGGAGTCAGTGATGAAATTAAAAAGTTCTTAGATTCCTCATCTGGAGGAAACTTTATGAGACAGAACTATGAAGATGCCTGGAGAATCGTCACTCTCAGAGCGGAAAACCAATCCAATTGGGGGAGGGCGACCACAGGAGGAGTACTAAATGTTTGTAAAGCTGAAGAATCTACAGAAATGAAATCCATAGCCGAAGCTTTGAAAACCATAGCCAACAAACAACAAGCCCTCGAAGCATCATTTGGGGAGTATGACAGAAAGAAGAACCCCCAAAAAGCAAAAGCAGCCACAGGAACTTGTGAGGCCTATCATGCATCAGATCATCCCACATTGTCATGTAGTCTTCTGTACAATGTACTGATGGATTTGCAACCACCTCAACCGCAGTATGAGTCGATCATTGAACACCCAGAGGATCAAATGCCAGAACAAGTAAATTCCATTCATTCCATACCAGGACAAGCTTACTACAATCCAAACCAACCGAGAAATCATCCTAGTTTTCAATATGGAAATCCTGCGGGAACTGCTAACCCGCAACATCAAACACAAGGTAGATCCTCCAATAGACCACCACCTGGATTTCAAAACAACTACAACCAAAATCAAGGGAATCCTAGAAAAAATTTCCAAAGATCCAACTACCCAAGAAATCCCTCTGCATACTACCAGTATACTCACCCTCCTCTGCACCCGCAATTACAACAAACTCAGCTGCAACAGCCACAGCAACCTCAGTTGCCGGCACCTAAAAAACAACCACTTCAAGGGAAGTAACAACTCACTCAATTTCAACAGAAGAATGCCCCACCATAGCAGACTGATGAACTGTCCTTGATAAGGAAAATGCTGCAATCATAGCAGACCATGCTGGCTAACCAGCAAGCCTAGAAAAAGCTGTGGAAACTCAGTTAGCACAGATAGCAGCTCAGCTAAAACCTCCAGTAGGCACTTTCACTGGCCAACCAGAAGCAAATCCAAGACACGACCAAGATAGACCAGAACAATTAAATGTCATTACAACAAGGTCTGGTCGTGCTCTCACTGAAGCCATCTCAGTTAATCAAGAAGACGGGGATGTAACTGAAATCATCCCAACAGAAGACTCAGGTCAAAATGCTGAAGAAAGGAGAGTAAGGGAACAAGGTCCCAAAGAACCAGAGGTTCCAAAATATAAGCCAAGGATACCCTATCCTGGCAGGCTAAAGGAAACCAGACTAGACTCTAGATTCCAGAAATTTAAAGAGGCAAAGAAGAAACTTTATGTTGATATTCCTTTTCTCGACGCCTTATCTAAAATCCCAGCCTAGTCCAAATATGTAAAGACCCTATTGTCAAAGAAATATATGACAGAGGAGCATGAAACTGTCAAGCTAGCCCAAACCACTTCTGATATCATTCTGAATAAAATGCCAAAAAAATAGAAGGACCCCGGCTCTTTTGGCATACAATTCTCTATTGGGAACACATCTTGTAAAAAGGGTTTGGCCGACTTAGGAGCTAGCATATCAATTATGCCATTTTCCATGTGCAAAAGATTAGGGTTTACAGACTTGTTGCCTACAACAATGACCATCCATCCCGCCGATTCCACCATTACTGCACCCCTGGGAATCATTGAAAATATTCCAGTAAGAGTGGGGAGGGACTCTTATGTCCCTTGTGATTTTGTAATCATGGATATAAAAGAAGACCTAAGGTACCCGATAATTTTCAGTAGACCTTTCCTCTCCATAGCTAGAGCATTAATTGATGTCGAGGCTGGCACAATTACCTTGAGGCTGGGTAAAGAAACTGTTCAATTCAGGGTCTTCAATAGCCTAAAAAGCCCCAGTATCCATGAAGAGGTTTTTCTGCTTGAAGCTATTGATAAAATGTCTCAACTCAAGCAAGCAAATCCTGAACCAGCAGATGCCTCAGAAGACGCTCTAATAAATCCAGAAGTTGAATTTTCAACCAATGAGTTAGTTCAGCAATGCTTGCAATACTTGGAGCAGGCTGAAAAAGCCCCAGAAGCCACTTTTGAAGAATTGAAATCTGTCTCCATACTAGAGACAATAGAAGTACCCAAAGCCCCAGAAATGAAAACTCTACCAGCTGGACTCAAACATGTCTTCCTAGACGAAGAAAAATTATGTCTAGTTATCATTAGCTCCTCTCTGATTGACGACCAGGAAGAAAGGCTTCTCACTGAACTAAGGAAGCACAAGAAAGCAATTGGGTACAAAATGACTGACTTAATAGGCATAAACCCAGCTTTATGTATGCATAAACTACCTATGATAGAAGAATTCAAACCCTCGAGGGAGCACTAGAGAAAACTGAACCCAAATTTGAAAGAGGTAGTTCACCTTGAAGTTCTTAAACTCTTAAAAGAGGGTATTATCTATCCAATTTTTGACTCTCAGTGGGTTAGTCCTGTTCAAGTGGTCCCTAAAAAGGGTGGGACCACTATTGTCTTAAATGATAAGAATGAACTGGTACCTACAAGAACCATTACTAGTTGGATAATGTGCATAGATTACAGAAAATTGAATAAATCAACAAGGAAAGACCATTTTCCCTTACCCTTCCTTGACGAAGTCCTTGAGCGGCTAGCCCACCAAAAAAATTTCTGCTACCTCGACGGATATTCTAGGTTTTACCAAATCCCAATTCACCCCGAAGACCAAGAAAAAATGACATTTACTTGTCCTTTCAGAACATACGCCTTCAGAAGGATGCCCTTCGGTCTATGCAATGCACCCGCAACCTTCCAAAGGTGCATGACTGTTATCTTCACAGGACTAACAAAAACAATTATGGAGGTGTTTATGGATGATTTTTTAGTATATGGAGATTCTTGTGACAAATGTCTGCTCAACCTAAGTAAAGTCCTACAGAGATGCGAGGAAACAAACATTATCCTAAACTGGGAAAAATGTCACTTTATGGTGACGGAAGGTGTTTTCCTCGAACATCGAGTAAGCGAAAGAGGAATCGAAGTAGACAAGGAAAAAATTGATGTCATCTCAAAGTTGTCACCGCCCAAAGATATAAGGGGAGTGCGAGCCTTCTTGGGTCATGTCAGGTTCTACCGAAGATTTATCAAAGACTTCTCGAAAATAGAAAAACCTATGACATACCTATTGACCAAGGATGTTGATTTCAACTTTAACCAGGAATGCCTGCATAGCTTTACAACTTTGAAGAATGCTCTAATTTCAGCACCCATTCTAAGAGCACCTGACTGGTTACAACTGTTTGAAATAATGTGTGACGCTAGCGACTATGCCATAGGGGTTGTACTAGGGCAGAGAATAGACAAAAAGCCATATGTAATATACTACGCATCCAATACGTTAGATGAGGCACAAAAGAATTATACTACTACTGAAAACGAATTCTTAGTTGTCATCTACGCTTTTGAAAAAATTCATTCGTATCTAATTGGATCAAAGGTCGTAGTATATACATACCACTCACCATCAAATATCTTATTCAGAAATAGGATGCAAAACCCAGACTCAACCACTGGGTATTAATGTTGTAAGAATTTGATCTTGAAATAAAAGACAAGAGTGGAGTGGAAAATGTCGTTACTGACCACCTAAGTCGCATCGAATATCAAGACAATGACAATATACCTATCCGAGACTCCCTCCCTGACGACCAGCTTATGAAAATAACCATCGGATTCCCCTGGTATGCCAACATAGTGAACTATCTGGCTACAGGAATCATCCACCCCTCTGCCTCTCACCACGATAAAAAGAAATTTCTCCATGATGTTAAACAATACTATTGGGACGAACCCTATCTTTTTCATCTATGTGCAGACGGACTTTTCCGTCGCTGCATACCAGAAGAGGAAATTACTCCTGTCTTAGAGCATTGTCATTCTGGCCCCACTGGGGGACACATGAGTTTGAACAAGACCGCTCTAAAATTTCTACAATCGGGTTTCTTTTGGCCAACAATAGCAAAAGATTCCTATGATTTTATAAGATCGTGCAATAAATGTTAGCTTTCTAGTTGTATAACTAAAAGGAATGAAATGCCTCTCACTTTGTGGCAAGAAATCGAACTTTTTGATGTTTGGGGAATAGACTACATGGGTCCCTTCCCCTCATCCTATGGATTTTCTTACATATTGGTCGTTTTGGATTATGTCTCCAAATGGGTAGAAGCTATACCCACCGTTTCCAGCGATTCAAAGCCAGTCATCAAGATGTTCAAAGATATCATTTTTCCTAGATTCAGAGTCCCCCAAACTATTATATCCAACGGAGGGACCCATTTTCTGGAAAGTAGCTTCGAAGCCATCCTAAAAAAATATGGAGTCAACCATACGGTCGCCACACCTTACCATCCACAAACTAGTGGCCAAGTCAAAGTTTCGAATACACAACTGAAAGAAATTTTAGAGAAAATAGTCAATAGACATCATACCGATTGGTCCACCAAGCTTCCCGATGCCCTTTGGGCTTACCACACACTTATAAAACACTGATTGGAACAACCTCGTTCCAACTGGTATATGGGAAATCATGCCATCTTCTAGTTGAACTGGAACATAAGGCCTGGTGGGCCATTAAACAACTGAATTTTGATTTTAAAAGCACTGGCGAATACAGACAACTCCAGTTACAAGAACTTGAGGAGTTAGAATGACATCCTACCATTGTGCCAGAATCTATAAAGAAAAAACCAAGATGTGGCACGATGGCCACCTCAAGAGAAAAGACATTACTATCGGAGATAAGGTCCTCCTCTTCAATTCCAGACTTAAGATGTTTCCTAGAACGCTCTGCATGAAGTGGTCTGGACCATTCACAATTAAACATATCTACCCCACCGTAACATTCATCATCCTTGACAATAATGGGGGGAACGGACCGTTAATGTCCACAGATTGAAGAGATACTACACACCAACAAACAAAATACCAAGACAGACTATCGAGATCCACGATCCCTCAGCATCAACATAACCAAACCGGATTCTCGTCGGGCCAGCGATGTAAAACCCAGGCGCTACTTGGGAGGCAACCCAAGATCTGAGTATCACCATCTTTATTTTGCTTCTTCATTTGATTTATGTTTATCATCTTTAATCTAAAAGTATAAAAATTCACATAAATAACCAAAACAAACTTAAAAATATAAAATCCATTTAAATCTTAACCTCACGGTTTCAAAACCATTTGATCCTAAACGGTCTCAAAAACCATTTGGAACCCAAACAGTCTTGAAACCATTTGGAAACCAAATGGTCTTGAAACCATTTGGACCCCAAACGGTCTCAAAACCATTTTCCCTTGGGAATTTGTAACGCCCCCCCATATCCTATAAATATAACCCCAACCCCTCCCTTTTCCCTCTTCTAAAATCTCGAACACCCTAAACCCTCGCACGAGCACTATTTCATCCCTATCCGTGAGTCTGATGACTACTTATCAATTTCTCCTCGGACGGAACCATCCTATAGTTTACATGGCATCAACTTACATGAAGGATGACCTCCTCAAGTTAAAGAACTTCGGAACCACAGAGGTGCTTATTGTAACATACTAGATCTTGGACCCTACCCTACAACTTTGATCTTTTGGGTTTGACCAAACAAGTTTGAGGTTAGGATGATCTGAATAATATAATGCATGAATAATGTGATATAATACGTCATATTATTCATTTGGTAATAATAAAATGATAAATAACTTAATTTCATGCACAATATGGTTAATGGGCCTCTAATGGGCTATATGATATAACCCATGTAAGAAAGCCTCAAATTAAATAAAAGACTTCAAATTCACAATCTACACATCAAAATAAGCCTACATGTCAATTTTCATTTAATTTGGACAACCTTGAAATAATATGGTAAGTTAGGTGAGAGAAATTTCCTAAAAGATATAATTAATAAATAAATACAATAAATTACTCCAAAAGAAGAAAATAATCTTAGATTTGTAATCTACATAATAAATATAGCCTTTGGGTGAATTTTCCTCTAATTTGGAGAAAGTTTGCTTAAAAGATAAAATTAGGAGAGAGAAAGTGTGTAGAACCTTCCAAATATTAAATAAATATTCAAACAACTCCAATATGTAAAATTGATGGAAAATTCGTATCCAACACATTAAGTATGACTTTTCGGTCAAGTTTCATAAAATTTGGATAATCCTAAAGCCATTAATGAATGAGGAAAGATAAAAAATGATTTGATTTATTTAACCCAATAAAAGTTCTCAAAAGAAAATCTAATTTTATAATCGGAATCTACATGCCTTAATTGGCCTCTGAAAAAAAATTCATGTAATTTGGATAACATATGCACCCTCAATTTAAGTTGGAAAGAAAACACCTAATATTTATATGTCGCTTTGCTTTGTATTCCGATTTCTTCTTGGATAAGGTTTGGTCTTTTTATTTCTATCACGTGGTTGCGTTATTTCGGACCAAATCTGAGCCATTGATCTAGATCCAATGGTTGCTTCTGTCTCTCCTACCTCCCGCTTCCTCTATCCCTTTCTTTTTCTCACGAGCAGCAGATCCGACTTCCCAGTTTTTCTCTCGCATATCTCTCCCCCATCTCTCACTGATGCACTTTGTTTTTATCTCGGTTGGTTTCCTTATCTTTGTCTGCATCGTATGACCCTATAAAATCTAGGGCCTCGTTGTGTATTTGGTTTTTAGTATGAGATTTCTCTTCTCCCCTGTTTTCGCTTCGTTTCCTCTGTTTTCCCCTCTTCTCGGCCATCTCGGCCTTCGGACCAGGAGGGGTTGGTCTCTTGACCTCCGACGAGGTCACATATGCATCTTGCTGGCCTTGTCAGGCTCTGGGATGTCTCCCCTACTCCGATCACCTCTTCACAGGCGCTCCGATCGGAGGTTGGCACCTCGGCCATCGAGAGGCCTGGACAGGTCTTGGAGATCGGTTGTGCAAACTCGCCATGGATTTGCGAAGCTCTATGCTCCTCTGCGACTTCTAATTCGAGGTATGATGTTTTTCCCCAAATCTAGGTGTGCACAGCTCTCGGCCTAGCCACGGCCATGGCACGGCTTGGGTAGAAGAAGGCTTGTAGGCCTTTTACTCGTTTGCCCCTTTGATTCATTTTTTATTTGTCTTTGTCATCAGGGGCAACATCGACTTTTCACCTTTTTGTTTGTGCTCTTGTCTATGATGAGTAAACACCTGGTTGACTGTGGGCTCGGGCCACTTGGCTGGGTTGTATTGGGTCCCCTCGGCAGACCCACACCCTCTCTGACGAGGATATTAACTGCTTGCGTGGATTTTCACGATTTTCTGATTGGTCGTTAATTAAAAATCGATAACTAATTACTGGATGATCAGAAAAATATGGAAAAATATTCGTTGGAATCAGAAAAATAAGATCTAACCAATGGTATATGTTTTTATAACTGAATCTAAATATTAATAACAAGTGTTTTAATGGATCTAATTAATGATGAATTAACTTGTAAAAATCATAACTAATTATCTATAAGTCAGAAAAATATAATAAAATATGTTTTGGACTCCTAATGACATATACTAAAATATGGAATGGTTTTGTACAATTAATTCACATAGAATAAAAAGGCGATTTTTAGGGTTTTGAATAATTAATGGAGACCTATCCCTAATTCCACATATATGCATCATAGGTTCTTTTGAAGGCCTAGGCTTGGGCATAGACTTGACCTTGGATAGAGTGGACTCAAAAGTTGATGTATGTTTGCATCCCCAATTATTCTTCTTGAGCAATTATCCTATTTTTGTCTTACTTTTGGTCCTATGGACATTAGCCTACACGTTGTCTTGTTCTTTTGAAATCATGCTTCATGTGAAGTATCTTATTTTATAATTGATCTTGTGATCATGGATATTCTCTTGGAATCTTATCTTGTTGCCTTGGTGCAATTTGGACTTTTGATATTATATGCCCACTGTGATGTGGATTTTTACTTGTTGATATGTGCCCACTTTGAAGTGGATGTTTATATGTTGTGTTGACCATTGTGTGATGGCAACATTGTAATTTATGACTATACTTTTCTACTTGCCTCTACATTAAACATGCTATGTGATTTAGTAGCACTAGAGTAGTGTAATTGCATTGGTTTTGTTTATAGCAGATGTGATATTCCTGCTATTTTTGGGATGGCAAGGAACCTCGTACCCAAGGCAAGATGTGTGATTCTTGGCCTATGTTTTTATATATAATTGGGAGATTGGTAGTATTTCTTTCTCTATCAGGTTTCAACTTTATGAGGGTTGGTCACCAATTGTGTTTATATTGTTCTAGGGCTATGTTTATCTCACATGCATGCAGGATATTGATTGTGGGGTGTGTGCCCTACTTGTTCTTCGTTTCCCACCATGGTAGTGGGTGTCTATATGGCACAATCCTTTTTATGTTGTTTTATGGCAAGTATCCCTCTTGCTGAGATCTTTTCTCTTGATAGCCGTTTGGGTGGTACTTATCTCTTCTATGGGAAGCCTTACTTTATTTGATGTCCTTTATTTCCATATATTGCTCAATTTACTTTTTAGTATGCACATACCAGCCTTTGCTGATGTCTCCTACTGTTTTTCTTTTGCTGGGGTATGCTTCCAACCCTAGGTGAAGGATGTGGTGGACTTAGCATGTTGACCTAGACTTAGCTTGAGATGTTGAAGCTTGGAGACAATCTTGAGGTGGTTTATATTTCCTCTACATGGATCCTAGTGATGTAACTTTGTAACCCTTTGTTTCATAATTGAATATAGTCATATTTTTATTCCGCTGCTATACTTTGGTCTTTTGTTACCATTAAATAAAGATTTGAAAATTTTACACCCACTCCATCATACCTTCTGAGTGTGTTTGGACTGGAGGTTTTATTGTTAAAATTTTTAGTAGAGAAGTGGGTTCACTTCTTTACACTTATCTCTTTTATCAAGCATACAACTCTGAAGTTCATTATGCTCCCTTTCCTTCATTCAGAGCACTAGATGTTAATGGCGACAAATCTTCATGAAGGAACAACAATCATCTATAACAATTCTGACAGCCAATTTGATCTAGATCAAAATCAGTATGATGTGATAGTGAAAATGCCAACGGAGGAGGTGGCGAACGAGTGTGCCGACAAACTACACAATCTTTTAAGCAAGCACACAAGGGCATACGATAAAGCACACTTTCATCGCCCAGCCTTCAGCCACAGATGTCCCCAGCAGCTCTGAGAATCACATGACCGCAATTTCCACGTCCTCTACTGGATGTACACCCTCACCGTTCTTGGAAAACCAGTAGAGGACATGACGGATGTGGATTACCACACTCTATGTGGAAAGTTCGCAGCTAATCTTCTCCAAATGCAAGGAGCTAACAAAGGACTAACAGAAGCCTAATGCCCTTGTCCACCTACTTCTCAACCTATCACTTTGACACTCTGAGGACAGAGTGTGTGATAAGTTAGGGGGAGGTACACTGGAGAAGGGCGAGGTATCATTTTTCAACCCTTCTCCCTCTTCTCTTCTTTTTCACTCCTACTTTTCTATGCATTAATTTTTGTCTTTCTTTTCACATTTAGACTTTTTCAGTAATTTCTTTGATAGAATAATTTTTGTACATAAGAAAAAGTCACCCCTAGCTAATTCTAGAATCAAAGTAGTCCTCCAACAGCAATAACAGACATAGAATTTAGGCATGTAATGGCGAACTAATAATTTACTTTCACATTCAATTTTCATGCTTCTGCTTCAATTCTATTTCAGACCCTCCACAAGTTAACATCATAGCCAAAGCCAGCCAAACCTCTCTCAAGGATGGGAGGGAACCAGGTGAAATTCAAATAAAGGAACCTTGCAAGTGGACCACCAAGTACGAAAACTGAAATAAGTGCATGTCGGAAGACTCCAAGAACAGCTTTCTTCTTTTAAAAAAAGAGGCCTGGAAGCCCAAAACAAAATCCCTAAATATCCAACTCCTAAGCCTTTGAGTATAAGAATAAAAGCCAGAGCGTTGAATAAAAACATGAGAGTTGTGCCAAGCATAAGGACCTATATGAAGAACCAATAAAGGTCTCACCCGCCGGTACATTCAGCTGCCCTCACAAAGGAAGATGTGTCGCGCACGGTAATGAGATCCTAAGGTCTTTGAATATATGAAAAATCTAATAAAGGACTCGCCCGACCGGTACATTTAACTTCCCTCATAAAGGCAAATGTGTCGCGCCCGGTAGTGAGATCCTAAAAAGTTTAGATAAACCCTCCCCCACTAAAAGGGGGAGTTGCACATTGGCCTTTAGCCAACCCTCATGCCTATCTTAGTTCCCAGTAGGTTTTTCAAAGAAGTATAAAACTGATTGAAGTCAAAAACATGCACATAATTTGATTAAGGAAAAGGTGGTCCCAATGCGAGCTACGCGATACGGAAGAAACCTAAGAACCAAGCAACTCCTGATACCTGAAAGAGTTAGCACAATTAGAAGCCTGATAAAACTTCAGGACATCTCTGGTTCAGAATTGAAGCAGGAGTATGGAAATCTTCACTAAATAAAATCGCCTCGTCATTACATGCCTCATCTCTATTTAGATTGAGGACAAGCTAGACTCTAAGTTGGGGGGTGATAACCTTCCATTTTGCGATGTTATCTTACTAGTTTTCCTCAGTTTTCCATACTCTTTCTTAGATAAATTAGATAGAATCTTTAACTTTCCTGTTTATTGTAAATATACCATTAGACTAACTTACCCCCTTTCTCTCCTTACAGAAAAGTACAAAAAAATTACAAAAGCTCCAAACGGTCCCAAGACCGTTCGAAGCCACACGACCTTTCGAAGCCACACAGTCCCAAGACCGAATGGACACCAAACGGTCCCAAGACTGAATGGACACCAAATGGTCTCAAGACTGAATGGACATCAAATGGTCCCAAGACCGAATGAACATCAAACACTCCCAAGACCGAATGGACATCAAACGGTCCCTAGACTGAATGAAGGCCAAACAGTCCCAAGATCGTGTAAAGTCAAATGGTCCCAAGACCGAATAAAGGCAAATGGTTTCAAACCATGAGGACTCAAATGGTTTCTAGATTGAGAGAGTCCAAACAGTCTCCAAACCGAGTGAGAGTCCAAACGGTCTTCACGGCCGTTTGGGCCCAAATCTACCAAGACCGAATAAAGGCAAATTGTTTCAAACCGTGAGGACTCAAACGATTTCCATACCGAGAGAGTCCAAACGGTCTCCAAACTGAGAGAGAGTCCAAACGGTCTTTACGACCGTTTGGGCCCAAATCTCCCAAACCGTTTGAGTTCCACTCAAAGCCTATAAATTAGACCTGAATGGTCCTCACAAGATATCAAGTTTTTAGACGTCCAAAGGCTGCCTCTGTTGTTCCAGAGCCATTCCATCCTTCATCCACTGCCCTGAGGCTGCCGGTCTGATATCCATACTCCATTTCCAAGCTACCTTCTCCCTCATTGACAAAGAAGGTGGGAAGAGGAGGATTCATCATCAAGCAAGCTACGAAGTGTGAAGATCATTGCTCTCTCTCTCTCCAAGGGGTCGACCTTCCACCCTCCTTTGTGGATATGATGCCCTCTCTCTCTCTCTTCTCACCTCCTTCTTTGTTCTTGCCATGAGAGAGTAGTCTTATACACTAGGGTGCAGGGAGTAGCCCCGCTACCCATGCTTTCATTTCATGTAATGTAATTCATAAATTTGCAATAGAGATATATTTTCTTTTCAGTTCAACATCAATCATTTAATGAATGCTTGTTGCTTGATCACCAACTTGTGTTACTTATTATCTTTTAGTATGAATTGTTTATGTTTGTACTATTAGATGTGAATCTCGATTGAATGTTGGTTCCTGATGCATGTATCCACCATGCATCTGTTTCAGTATCTAGGAGTGTTTTCAAGAAGTGGTGTAAACTCACTTCCATCGTTGTACTTTCATACTATGAAATGGAATCAGTTGACGTATGAAAGTACAACCTTGATAAGTCGAGGAGCACACTTTGCGAAGGGAATGATGTAAAGTAAGTGACTATACGTTTGGGGATGGCTGGCGTTGCAACATTCCCACACTTCTTGTAGTTAGTTCTCTGAAAGGAAACTAAATCTACAAAGATACTAACTGTTTAGACTCTTATTGCAGGTTATGTGACTATGTTGCATGTTTTGATCCATGTGTAGTGGCGGTGAAAGCCGATCACATCCTAGTGGTTCCTTAATATTGTTTACGACCTTAAATTTACCTTCCTTCTTGCTTTTACTTTACTTGCACCTAGTTTAAACAACCAAACCAACTCTTTGATCTAAATACCAAAACGTTAAGGAGTTAAGGGAAATTCTAACGTTTTCTATCTTGTTGATCTCAACAAGACCGTTGTCATGTGGATTTCACTCTTAACTATACTACGATAAGACTTCCACGTATCCTAGAATATGTGGGTGGAGTTTTTAATCTAGTATAAGCAAGGCTAAACCTAAAGACTTACTATCTTTAGGATTTTTAGTGGTGCACGCAATTCCACGCAAGTGGAAGGTCCATCATCCCCACATACCGGCATATTCATTTATGCTTACCGACGTTTTGTTTTTCGGCATTTTAGGTACAAGTTTGAAAATGACAAAGAGTAAAGTGGCCTATTGTGAAAATAAGAATTAAAGTGTAAGGGGGATTAGTTAGAGTAGATTCCAGTCATGGATAGAAGTTAGATATCCAAGTTTTTAAAAGGTATGCAAAGTTTTATTTTATTCCATCTTTTCAGTATAGTTTTGGTAGAATTTAGTAATTATTATTGATTATTTGTCGAACCATTGATCTGGTTAATTGGGATAACGTCTTTGACCTTTTGGTCTCTCTTAATTGGGGGTTACCGGGATGCGGGGTCATTACATTTGGTATCAGAGCATTGATTCCTCATTTAATGTCTAATAATTATTAAATTTTATAAACTCTTTAGAACCCAAGGGAGTTATTAGAGGATTTTCCTGTGACGGAGGTGTCTAGAAAAGGATCATGGTCCGGGGGCTGGCAATATTTTCTTCTGCCCTGCTAGTCCATCACGAGGACTCTTGGATGCAGTGTGACTTCCTGGCCAATGTCTGAGGTTTTGACTCGAAATAAGATACCTTTAGGACTCTCTCATCTATTTTCATCCCTTCTCAACCCTAACTCAATTAAGATTCTAAGGTATAGGGTTTCTCTCTCTTCCTCACCCTCTTGAAGTAAGGGTATGTATGGTAAGATTAAGGAATCCTCCACCAAAATAATGAAAAGCATATAAACAAGATGTCATGGACATGAGCTTAATAGCTTAAGCGTAAAACTAAAGATTAGTTGCATGCTTACGTTTTATGACATGTGTTGTCATGACCTCAGGAGAGACCCAAGGTTATACCTTCTTGTCAGGAGGATGAATAGAGAGTTGGTCTTGGAGGCAGAAACCTCCATTAGAGGTAGAGACCTGGCGCATCCTCTAAGGATGATGCCAATCCTAACCCTAAGTGTTGGTTAGAAAGAGATGGCATAATGAGTTAGATATCATGGTCGACCATGTGCGTGGGTTGACATGCTTTTGGTTTTGGATACCTATGAGAAGTATGAGCTATGTGAGGTTGGTTGACCTAGTGTCTTTTGGGCAACCCAACCTTAGTAGGGTTGTGCATGTTAGGGTGAAGGATAACTCCTTCATTGATGAGGTTAGTGATGACCATATAGAAATCCTTATGGGCATATATGAGCATGGCAGAGTATGCACCTAGAGTACATCTATAGTGATGGCAGTAAGTTAAAACCTGGGCCAGAAGGGCATGTTGGATAGCTTATGAAATAAGCATAAAGAGCTATGGATAATTTTGAGTGAACGTAGGTTTCACCCATGTAGGTATATGCATATGAGCTCGATCCACCTTAGAGAGAGAACCTATAGTGGTAAGGTTGTTTGTAGGGTTAATCTCTAGAGAGAGAGAGAGAGTGAGACTCGGGCAAGAAGGGTGGAAGCTTGGACTCTGGGATATAAGGAACCCTAAGAAGTCAGGTATGTAAGACCTAAGTGGATGGTTACAGTTGTCTCGTGCATGATCCTTGGAGGCTTGTGGTATCGAGGTTTCCTTTAGAGGAACCAAGCCCTAGAAAGGGGAAGAGACTTCTTGAACCAATCTATGGACATATTAGGTGTGTACCTTACCTTCTAAGGATAGGAAGAAGAGTTCCTTAGACCCTGAGAAGGTATAACATCAAGTTGGAAGGCCTCACACCTAGTTGTTTGTCCTTGAGGAGAGCTCAACTCTGAGGTGTTGTTCAAGTGGAAGGATTATAGGACGTGCATGATATACGTCATACATGTTTGGTTCATGGTTGGAAAGATGAGCATGCAGTTAGACGGTTGATGCATAAAAGTGAACCTAGGGTTCCTATACCTAAAGAGGGGAAGTAGTAGTTCCTGGTGCACCTAATGCTCACATGGATGCTTGAGTTCTTATGAATGAGAGCATGGAACTCCTCATATTTAGAGGAAAAGGAAACCCCTTAGACAAAGGTATATGTTTGATGAACCCCTCACATATAGGTTGGTAACATGGGCATGTATGATGATGGTCCAATGATGAGGAATGAAGACAAGTATGACCTACCATGGAGACCTAGTAAGGTTTGGTAGGTGGTTTGTTTGTTAGCTACGTGCCTTAGTAGCTTGATAGGACTAAGCATGCTCATGTTGATGTAAAACCTAGACGTGAGGAAGCTTGTAACATTTGTAGTTTCCTCCCATCTTGGGAGAGGGGCCCTTCTGTAGGGAATGGATAAGCTTTTATTGGGTTTGAGGTAACCTAAAGAGGTCTCATAGGATCTTGAGAAGCTAGGTAGAGAGTACATAGTATGAGAATGAACCTGTAGACCCATAGATAACCATCTCTTAGTGCATATGGATGTGTTACCATGGAGGTAACCAGTATGGGGCCTGATCGAGGTAGGTAGGTCGCCATGATCCCTATGAGAGGATGTAAGTCAGACCATGAATGCCGAGAGAGATTATGGAGACTTGGGTAAGGTTTCAAGCTGGATATGTATTATGTTAGAATCCTAAGTCTATTCTAGGGTCAGGTAGGGATAAGACTGATGGGAGTAGGAGTCGCCTAATTCCCTAGTTGCACAAGACCATAGGGTTGGGAGGTAACAACTATCATTGCCTGAGGACCATGGGTTAGGAGATTGATCACCTTCATGAACTCATGGGACCCAAAGGGCAGATGAGGAGGGCACTCTCTGGATGCATAAGGGAGGAGGGATGACCCCAAAAGTACCAGCACCCTACAGACCTAGGGGAGATGACTAAGGATTGTGTGACAACCCAAGTGTGTTGGAGACCAATTTTCCATGGAAGTAACCCTAATGTCAAGATGTTCATGATATGGAGACATGTGTTGCACATTTCAACTTAGATTGGAAGGTGTACCAACAATGTGGGATGTACCATCTCTACTCTTGGAACGGGAAGAACTTTATGTTTGGACAACCACCAAATACTTATTTCCTCTCATTATGGGGTGAGAGATAGGGTAGTACGTCTGCCATACACTAAGGATCAAGATGATGTGAGTTGAAACATTGCTATGATATATGAGGATAGAGATAATAGCATATCTTTATGGAGTGTATGATAGGTGGATGGTTTACAAACACCAAGAGAACTAAGGTAGTCATCTTATGAGGATCTTCTTATCATGAGCTATGTGGAATTTATGAGTTATATAAGTTTGAGTTTGATAACCAAGAAGATGAGCTATGAGTTTTATTGATGAAGATAGACCTAAAGTCTGAGATGAAATAATAAGTGGAATACCTAGAGGTGTATGCCTTCACTATTACCTAGAACATAAAGATGAAAGGAGGTAATGGATGCTCTTGTTGAGATGTAGTTTCCTAGTCTTTCTAGTGGAAGGGCTAGAAGAGGTGGCTAGGTGAACCCTAAGTGGTAAGATATGTTTGGCTAACACTCACAAGTAACGAGATCCATTGATCGAGATAGTGGATGCTCGGTTAGCCAGCCTCAGGCTTGATGCAATAGAAGGATGGTTGTAGAACCTCAGATGCACTTCTCTGGAAAGGAAGGTGATGAAACCATGACTAGAGTGTTTTAGGGTTTCTGAGGAATCAACCTTTAGGAATCATGACATACATGGGATCATGATTTTAAGTTCATCATACACCGTGGTACTACTAAGATAGTAAGTGCGGTAGTACTTTGTATGCCTAAGATGAAGTTGCATGTGGCTTGTCGCCATGCATGCCAGGAGGTGAAGGATGAACACCAGTAACCCAATGAGTGGATATTGTTGGTTAAATTGGACATTATTATAATCCATTTGTTTTGATGATGACAAACATTTCATTCTTGTGGATCTAACATGGTACTTGAGTATTGCAGGAATTAAGTGGATGACACAATTTTGGAAGATCTAAATGCTCACAATGTTTTAATTTCATGATTGTAATCAAATGTAAAAACTTGTATAAGTATATAATGTACACGTACTTACATATCATGTAAATCAAGCGTTTAGATCTTCCCTAGCAACTCACAACACTTAGATAGGTCATCCCCTATAAAAGTGTCACAACTGCACACTCATACACACACTTAGTATTCATCTAGAACCACTAAAACAGAGACATTCTCAATCGAACTATTTGTCGACCGAGACACACTCGGTCAAACATCTTCTCGACCGAGAGTCTCCCGAGTTAAAAGGTTGTATAGTCGTTAGACCTAGCAGACAAGGTGGTTGGGAGTTGGAATCGAACGTTATATACACTTGCTCCAGACCGTCCCTCGATCGACAAAAACTTCGACCGACAGACTCTCGGTCAACAAACTTCTCGACCGAGATTGTCTCTATCTGCACTTTTCAGAATTAATAAACTAGTCATTGCTAAAGCAAATAGTGGATACCTAATTGCTAGTTGAGCACATTAGAACCCCCTAGAAAGTGTCTAGAATGTCCTTAAGCATTCATAGGCCATTCCTATAAATAGGACATGCCTTAGGACACCCAAAACACACTTGTGCAATACTTGAGCATACATACTTGCAATTGGCAATCCTTTCTTGTGAGCAATTGAGCAACTTCTACACTTGCTAATCTTTCCCATTGCTACAAGCTCATGTCCTATCGGCTAGAATCTCCTTTCCACCATACTTACACTTTCACACACATTGGTTAGGAGATCAAAATGCTTGATATAGGAAATCAAGCCTTGTGCTACAACGGTAATTGTAATTTCCATTTTCCCTTTTTGTTCCTTTTTATTACTTGTACTCTCCTTGCTACTCCTAGGGTTGGAGGTTGCATATTGGAGAGGGTGTTATCTTCTTAGGTGGAGAAGGGTCTTCTCGGAGGAGAAGGTGGACTTTGGACTACTTCTAGAAGGTCTCAACGGGAAGCTACTTCAAGGAGGAAGGCTACTTCAAGGGGGAGCTTGAAGTTACTTCAAGTGAATCCTAATTCAAAGTTGGTGAGATGACTTCGGGGTGAAGGCTATCCAAAGGGTTTGGGAAGGTAGTTGTATTTTATGTAACATCCTTACGAGGTAATAAAATACAGGTTCTTTCAAAATCCCAATTGGAAACAATTGGGTAGTGGACTGACTCCCTTAGTATTTGCTAAGGGTGGAACCACTCTAAACCATGTGTCCCCTTGTCTAATCTTCTGTGGTTGATTGTTTGAATTATTATTTTTAAATCTTCATAAAAACCCTATTCACCTCCCCTCTAGTGTGTTTTTCAATTGGTATCAGAGCAAGGCTTCAAGGAACTCTAACAAAGTCTTGAAGAATGGGTGACAGGGTACTCAACAACCTCAACTTGGAAGGGACACTCGTGGCTAGACTCCACCTTTTGATGGCACTATCTACACCTACTAGAAGAGGAGGATGCAGTTCTACTTCCACGGAATCAGCTGGGATCTCTGGAGGATGGCGTCAAATCCATATGACTTTCCTCAAATAGAGTATGCAACTTGGGATACTAATACGGTAAGATCAGCGCAAATGAATGCAAAAGCTGTAAGTATACTCTATTATTCAATTTCCGTTGGTGAATTCAATAGAATATCAAATTTTGAAGCATCATATGAGATATGGCATAGACTCTCTATAACCTATGAAGGAACTGTTCAAGTTAAAAATTCCAAAATTGGCATGCTGAAACAAAAATTTGAATAGTTTTGTATGGAACCATATGAGTCTATTAGTGAAATGTATGCAAAGTTTTCTTCTATTGTTAATGGGTTAAATGCATTAGGTAAAGCAATTAGTGAAGAGGATCAAGTATCAAAGATTCTTAGGTACTTGCCTCCAAACTACAAACCAAAGGTGATGACAATTGAAGAAGCCAATGACCTCACCCAGCTAAGGATGGAACAACTCATTGGCAACTTAGAAGCACATGAGGCAACCTTGGAGGAGGAAGAAAGACGAGAGTGTGAACTTCAACAAGGGAGAAAGAAGGACATTGCATTCAAAGCATCAACCAATATTAGTCATGACACGAGTGAAGATGATAGTGAAGATGGAGAAAAAGAAGTAGAGTGCCTTATTGCTACAAAAATGAAGATGAAGAAGAGGTAAGCCTTTTTTATTTGGCAAAAGAAGATCTAATTGCTAGTCTTTAAGATACACATGAGAAATATGTTGATTGCAAAAAGAAACTAAAGAAAGCTACTAAAACTAATGAGGATTTGTATGCTAAATTAAATAATATTTCTTTTGAAAAGGACAGTATTGTTTCTGAAAATCTTACCTTGAAATCATCTTTAAATGATTGCACTATGAAGTTGCTTACTTTAGAAACAAATCATGATCTTCTTTCTCAAGAAAAGGTTGATTTGCTTGCAAAACTGCATAATTTTTAGACTCAACCTATCCTATGTAATCATCTAGATTATGATGCTATTGTTAAGGAAAAATATGCTTTATCATCTAATCTAGATCAATCAAAGTTAGATATCAAAAAGAAAATGGATGAGATTACCAAGTTACAAAGAGAGATCAATACCTTGAGAAACAATGATGTTCTTGATAAAATTCTGAATAATTCTTCTAGTTATAATGGAAGGAGAGGTTTAGGATATGTTTCAAAAGGGAAATCCTATCAACCTAAACCTAGAAGAACACAAGCACCCAAGGCCAAGATTATGTATGTACCCAAAAACAACTCAACTCCTAGAAAGAGAAATGAAATTGATTTTATTAGTTGTCACTATTGATTGCGTCTTGGACACTACTCTTTTTCATGCCCATACAAGAAAAGGAATGATGATCTAGTTTGGGTTCCTAAAACTTGGAGATTTGAATTTGATTAGTTGAGATTTGACCTAAAACATTTCTTTGATATTGAAATGTCTTATCTCAACAAAACTGAGATTCAATATTTATATTCTTGCAAAATTATATTACCTTTTTCTTGCAAATAATTACTGAAAAACAATACATAAACATTCTCGGTCAAGAAAATGTTTGAACGAGACACTGTCGGTCGAGAATTAGTCGACCGAGAAGGTTACTATCTTTAAGCTTGCAAAAATTTGATAAAATCTGTACAAAAAGTAGAATACTCGGTAGAGAAAATCTTCGACCGAGTTAAATTCGATCAAAGAAAAGTTCGACCGAATCAAGTTCTGCTGAACCTGTTTAATTCATCCATTTTTCTATCAATTTGCTATTAATGATTGATTTAATCTGCAAATCAAGAATGAATCTTGGAGACAATTCTTTAAACATATTGATAAGCTTGCACTATGACTTATTAATATACTTTGATTATAACATTCTTATTAAACTTGTTACAAAAAATGTTAAAAACCTGTATACTTTTTGCACACTAAAATTTGATGTGCCTTTTTTCAAAAATGAATCAATACAGATATAACATAGATTGAAAGTTCAATTGCTATAATTTCCTACATGGTTTGGCTTAAAACTGAAAATTATGAACCATGTTGATTTAATCAAGGAAATGTTTTTTTTAATCCACATGGTTTGTCCTAAGTATTCCTTGGTTTATCTATATAGAAATCATGTGTCTTGAAATTTGCCCTTAAATGATCATGATCATTATAATTATGGATATGCCTTTACTGTTTCACCATGATCATTGTGTTTCATCTTTTACTTGGTTCGCCTAAAATGATCTTTGATCTATATATAAACCATGAATGGATATTGTTTTCAAAATGATCATAGTGATTCAGTTCATCACATATAAAGATGATATTATCATTGAAAATGCAATTTTTGCGTTAAGATAAATCTCAATGGCACAAATGCATCTTGACATATTAGTTAAATGATTATCTTGTGCTTAGATTATGGAAAATGATATTCTTGTTATACATGAATAATACTCTATAAGCTATGTTTCAAATATTCAATCAAGTAGATCATTGAAAATGCTTAAATTGGAAATCTATAGAAATTGCCTCTTGATTGAAATCAAGTTTGATCAAGGGGTGCCCAGGTCGAAGTCAAGGTCGACCTAAAATAAGCTTGACAAAATGCTTAATTGTAAATCATTTCCTTGTACTCAATATTAGTATATTGAAAACAATATTCTAGTGCATAGCTCTCATAAAAGGTTAACTTATTATGATCTAATGCTTATTATGACCTTAGAATCCTTAAATTATCTTGATTATAAGATTAAGGGGGTGTTCACATAAACTTTGTAAAGAAAATTTGAAACAAGTTATGACCTTAGTATCTTAAAGTAATCTTGGTTATGAAAATAAAGGAGCCTACAATATTTATGAACACAATGTATATCTTGTCCTTAATGGAATTCTCTAAACAAATTAGGGCTTAACATCCCATGTATTTGGTTAGAGATACATTCATTGATTCTACTATAAGCTTAAAAGAATCTCATGCCATTTTTAGGGATTAACATCCCTTGTAAAATGGATGAGAAATCAATACACATATGTCATGGATCTAAAAGGATCTCATATCATTTCAAGGCTTAACATCCTTTGCAAATGGCTGAGAAACAAATTGTGGCTAAATTTGACATAAAAAATAAGTGGTTTGCATTAAATTATGCTAGTTACCCTTGCTTTAAAAATATTGAGCATCAAATTATCAAATTAAGGGGGAGTAATAAAATTCATGGTTATCTTGGCTATCTTTTTGAAATGACAAAGGGGGAGAAATAATATAAAATCAATTACATAAAGTAAAATGAGTTTCATAATCTCTCGGCTAGCACATACTTGCAAACAAGATAATGGCTACAAATGGTAAACTTCAGGTATGAAACTCATACGATTTATATTTCCTTATTTTATATTTTGGAAATGTTTTGTCATCTTCAAAAGGGGGAGATTGTTGGCTAAATTGGACATTATTATAATCCCTTTGTTTTGATGATGACAAACATTTCGTTCTTGTGGATCTAACATGCTACTTGAGTATTGCAGGAATTAAGTGGATGACACAACTTTGGAAGATCTAAACGCTCACAATGTTTTAATTTCATGATTGTAATCAAATGTAAAAATGTGTACAAGTATATAATGTACAAGTACTTAGATATAATGTAAATCAAGCGTTGAGATCTTCCCTAGCCACTCACAACACTTAGATAGGTCATCCCCTATAAAAGTGTCACAACTGCACACTCATACACACACTTAGTATTCATCTAGAACCACCAAAACTGAGACATTCTCAGTCGAACTATTTTTCGACCGAGACACACTCGGTCGAATATCTTCTCGACCGAGAATCTCCTGGGTTAATCCTTCTAAAAGGTTCTATAGTCGTTAGACCTAGCTGACAAGGTGGTTGGGAGTTGGAATCAAACATTATATACACTTGCTCCAGACCGTCCCTCAGTTGAAAAAAACTTTGACCGACAGACTCTCGGTCGACAAACTTCTCGACCGAGACTGTCTCTGTCTGCACTGTTCAGAATTAATAAACTAGCTGTTGCTAAAGCAATTAGTGGATACCTAATGACTAGTTGAGCACATTAGAACCCCCTAGAAAGTATCTAGAACGTCCTTAAGCACTCATAGCCCATTCCTATAAATAGGACATGCCTTAGGACACCCAAAACACACTTTTGCAATACTTGAGCATACATACTTGCAATTGGCAATCCTTTCTTGTCAGTAATTGAGCAACTTCTACACTTGCCAATCTTTCCCATTGCTACAAGCTCATGTCCTATAGGCTAGTATCTCCTTTCCACCATACTTACACTTTCACACACATTGGTTAGGAGATCAAAACGCTTTATATAGGCATGAAACATCTACAAGAATACCTAAGTTGTCGTTCTAGAGAGTGAAACCTCCTTTCCATCTCTAGGAACGGGGCTTGTGCTTCCCTCGTCGTTTCCATGGTGGGCGGGGGCGGTTCCCTCTCTATATCCCCTGAAAACCCTGTGATTTCAACCTCTGACCCTATCCCAACCACCTCTTCTTCTCCCAGTAATGGCATAGTGCCATCTACCATCCCCAACAACCCCAATACACCCCCACCCCCAAGTACCTCCATAGTCACATTTGCATCCTTAACCCTATCATCAACCACAACAACAACCCCAACCCCAACTCCAACCCCGTCGCCACATACTGACACAACAACCGAACTGGAAGCCTTTGGAGGGGCTCGACGGCCTATCGACCCTAAGGTGGTTCCATGGTCCTCCCCAGATGTGTACGTCACCCTGGAGAGACCCTGGATCAGTATCCTGATCGAGGATCAAGTAGAGGCTACTATCAAGTCAGCGTTGGCACTGGGGGATCCATGGAAAGCCTTCTATAAGGACGGGGATGACAAACCGTGGACAAGCTTCTCCAAGCCGGTGCTCACCGACATGAAAGACTACCACCGCTTCTCCATTCTGGTCCAGGTGCTGGGAAAGAAGAAACTGGTGATCGAGCAGATCTAAGGTTGGATGGTTTGTTCGTGGAGACCTCAGGGCGACCTGGAAGCCTTGATCCTGGTGAGTGTACTGATACTGGTTCGTTTCACGACCAGTAATGATATGAAGAAGGCAACTGAGGCCGGACCATGGATCTTTGACCAACAGCTTGTGTTGGTGAGGAGATGGACGCCGGAGGCTGACCTCCATCGTATAGCGCTTGAGACTGCCCCGGTGTGGGCTTCACTTCCTGACATCGGCACCCACTGGTCACCCAGAGCCGTGGAGATCATCGCCCATGCTGTGGGCACACCTCGGGTGTTCGACAAAAGGACCCAGAGATCCAAGATAGGATGTGCTCACATTTGCATTGACATCTCGACGGATAAGAAACCCCCACATGTTGTGATGGTGGCGCTCCTTGATGGTCAAGCTTGGGAAATCAAGGTCCTTTACGAGGCCCTTCCCGATCATTGTGGGTCTTGCCATGTTTTTAGACACAGTGGCAGAGATTTCCTTGGGCCTCGACCACCTGAGACCGCAACCCCTACCTTCAGGATAGGCCGGTCCAAAAGCAGACGGCGGCGCCCGTCCAGAAGACCGGACTCCACAGCTGGTGGTACCGGAGCGGACCTACAAGGAAGACAGCAGGAGCCTGGCCTCCACTTGACTGGAGGAGTGTTGGAGGTGGGTGTGTCAGTGCAAGGCGTCCCCATGAATTTTGTGTTGTTGCATGGCATCCCCACGAATGATGCGGAGACCCCTGAATCCAATACTAGGGGGAATGACCCTAAGGCTACGGCTGCTGTGGTGATTGGGCTCACAAGCCAGATAGAGCAGGACTCTGCTACCTGGTCTATGGTGGGCTCACAGGCCTCACCAGCACCAGCAACCACCAAGGATAGGCTTAACCAAGGAGGTAGCGAACCTATTGGGACTGCCAACCATTTTTTTGCACTCAACAACAATAGCACTAAAGATGGTGAGATCTTGGGTAATACAGGGCACAACCTTAGCCTGCGACACACATGCAGCATCACTGGTAATGGAAGAGGAGGAAGCAGCAACCAGACCCACTCTGGAAGAGGGAGAGGGTCCTCCACCAGATAGATATGTCCATCCTAAATTGGAATGTGAGGGGCGCCTCACTTCCTCGAAGCCAAAAGAAGTTCAAAGCAATCGTCAATGATTTGGGGGTCGATTTGTGCTTCTGTTTGGAGACAAATATAAGAAGGAACATGAAGGATAGGGTGAGCACCCTTTTCCCTGTTGGATGGAATTACCTGGACAACCTTAATCATGCTGATTTGGGTAGGATCTGTATTGGATGGAACCCATCCTGTTGGAGTTTGGCTCCCATAGAAGGAACGGAGCAGTGTTTCACTGTTAGCTACTTTAACAAAGGTGGTTTCTCTTGTATTATCTTTGTTGTGTACGGGGAACATTTTGAAAGAGATATACTCCCACTGTGGGAGAGCAGTAGACAGGTAGCGCAACAGAAGATCCCCTAGCTGGTGGTCGGGGATTTCAACATTGTGAGAATGGCTGGGGAGAAAAAAATGAGGGAAACAGGTGCCCGAGTCTGTTATGGAGAACTTCAACCAGGTGATTGATGATGCCACACTCACGGAGCTTAATATGACTGGTGGGCATGTGACTTGGTCCAATAAGCAAGGTATTCATAGACGAATCGCTTGCCAATAGGATAGAGGTTTTGTTAATGAAGCATGGGTGGATATCTTTCCCAACTTGTTCATCAAGCTTGGTTCACACCCTTTCAGTGACCACGCTTGGATGCAGCTCAATCTGAAAAATGAGGATTCTGCCCCCAAACCTTTCATATTTCTCAATTTGTGGACTACTTGGTCGGGATTCAAGGAGGTCGTTGACAAAGGTTGGAATGTCTATATAGATGGGAACCCACTCTATGTTGTTTGTAAGAAGTTGAAAAATACCAAGATTTGTCTGAGGAATTGGGCCAGGGAAAAAGTCAATATAAAAAAATTGCTATCCGCTACTAGGATTGATTATGAGCAGGCTGCCTTACGGGTTCGTAGCAATCCGCTATGTCCTGAAGCGATAAACAAGGAAAGATACATGGAGAAAAATATTGTCAATCTTGAGAAAGTTGAGGAATGTTTCTACTGGCAAAGACGTAGAATGGGTTGGCTTAAAGATGGTGACCGGAACACAAAGATATACCACTCAGCTGTGAAGAAGAGGTCCCTTAAAGATGATATTTCTTCCCTGTTCAAAGATGATGGATTGATTGTTGAAGGGAGGAAACAAGTGGGTATTGAAGCGGTGCACTACTTTCAAAATCTGTAAAACCAACCTGCTATGCAACAATGTAATTTGCCTCTCCCTGTGAGGAGAGTGAATGAGGCTATGAACTTCAACCTTTGTAAACATGTGACAAACGAAGAGGTGAGGTAGGCTGCCTTCTCAATAGGGGCTAATAAGGCCCCTGGCCCCGATGGATTCAATGGGAGGTTCTTTCAGATGAGTTGGTCGGTAATCAAAGATGACATATGCAGAGTGGTAAGATGGTTTGTGGTGGGGGGGGAGAATGGTGAGGGCGGTTTATCATGCCTTTATCAAACTCATCCCCAAAAATATACCTTCCAACAATATGACAGATTTTAGACTGATTGCTTGTTGCTTGATGTTTTATAAGATATTTGCCAAGATCTTAGTGAATAGGCTCAAGATGCACCTCCCTGATATCATCTCACAAAATCAAATAGCCTTCATTAAAGGGAGAAGGCTCTCAGACTGCACGCTGCTTGCCTTGGAGTTTCTCACTGATTTCAAAGTTAAAAATATTTCTAAGAAGGCATGTGTTAAACTTGACATAACCAAAGCGTATGATTTCGTCAACTGGGACACACTATGGAAGATCATGAGATCCATGGGGTTCTGCGATAGATGGATCAACTTGATGCAACAGTGTGTACAAACCACCTCCTTCTCTATACTTGTAAATGGGACCCCTGTAGGTATGTTCACAGCTAAGAATGGGCTTTGCCAGGGTGACCCCCTCTCCCCTCCTCTTTACCTTAGTCATGGAGAGCCTTACAACTTTGATTAAGAATGTGGAGGACCACAACAAGATCAAGCCATTCAAGATCAAAGGCACTAAGGTGTTGTCACACCTCATCTTTGCAGACGACGTTCTCCTATTCTCCACGGGGCATGCTAAAAGACTTGTGGAGTTCATGAAGGTTATGGTGAACTTTGGGAGGCTCACCGGTTTATACATGTGCAATGTGACGTCAAGGAGTTTTCTCTCTAAATCTTATGATATGAGAAGGGGAAGGCTAAGAAGTTACTTTGGCATCAGAAGAGGTTGTTTTCCCACCAGATACCTTGGCGTTCCTCTTTCGGGAGGGAGAGGGTTTTCTAGAGATTACAACTTGTGCCTTGACAAGATCAGGGGCAAAATTGATAGCTGGTGCTGGACTATGAATTTCTTTAGTGGGCCGACTCATGCTAATCAAGTTAGTCATTCAGAGTATGGTGCAGTTCTAGTGCGATCTGTGCACCCTTCCTACTATGACATTGTTGAGCATCATACGCCTGACGTCTTATTTATTATGGGGTGGCAAGGGTCATGGTGTTGCATGGGATACCATTGCCAAACTACTCCAGCTCAGAAGTCTAGGGATACAAGACATGGGTGAGACCCAAAGATAGTACAATCTCAAAAGGGTTGACCAGTTCCTTAGGCAGCCCTGGGTATTTGGGCTTCCTGGATGAGAGAGATACAATGGGACTCTCTGGGGGTCCAATGCCACCACTTTGTACGATTCCCACGTGTGGAAACATATGAACACGGGGTGGGATGAGGTTAGACTTTTGTACAATTGTGATAGTTATGGGATCTGGAACCTTGCAGATCCCCATTTGCACCCTTGGAAGATGAGGGTAGGCAACCTTGTCCCTTGGCATTTGCTTCTTTGGGGTAGGTGCTTCACTCCCAAGTGGAGTACCCTAACCTACAGAGCGATGTTGGGAAAACTACCTACAAGAGACAGAATGGCTCGTTGGGGGCTGGATATGGAGACCATGTGCCTGCTTTGTAGAGAGGATGAGGAGTTTCATGCCCACCTTTTCTTTGAGTGTAAAGTTTCCCGCTACATGTGGGAACGGTTATGCCTCAAGAACAGTTGGGGCCACTCCCCACCTATCCATCTTCAGGAGGCAGTGAATTGGACCATGGCGAAGACGGCGTCCCAGTTTGGTGGTATTTTCCTGACGGGGCTTTGCCACAAGGTTTGGCAGGAGAGGAACAACATAATTCATGGGGGACCTGCCATGGATTACTTACACCTTTTTGATATTTTACAGAAGGAGATTGCTAGGCTTGTTACAGACCAACCTTCTCTTCATGCTAACCTAACCCCAAAGATTAGGCTTTACTGGGATTTTGTAGTGTAACCCTTATGTACAGGGTTGGGTTCTTCTTGTAGCTCCTTTCTATTGGAGCTCACACTTTTCCTTTTCTTTTATGGAGTAATATATTACTGATTTCCAAAAAAAATCGTTTGATATAGGAAATCAAGCCTTGTGCTACAACGGTAATTGTAATTTCCATTTTTCCTTCTTGTTCCTTTTTATTACTTGTACTCTCCTTGCTACTCCTAGGGTTGGAGGAGAGGGTTCTATCTTCTCAGGTAGAGAAGGGTCTTCTCGAAGGAGAAGGTGGACTTTGGACTACTTCTAGAAGGTTTCAACAGGAAGCTACTTCAAGGAGGAAGGCTACTTCAAGGGGGAGCTCGAAGTTACTTCAAGTGAAGGTTGCTTCAAAGTTGGTGAGACGACTTCAGGGTGAAGGCTATCCAAAGGGTTTGGGAAGGTAGTTGTATTTATGTAACATCCTTGTGAGGTAATAAAATATATGTGCTTTCAAAATCCCAATTGGAAACAATTGGGTAGTGGACTGACTCTCTTAGTATTTGCTAAGGGTGGAACCACTCTAAACCCTGTGTCCCCTTGTCTAATCTTCTATGGTTGATTGTTTGAATTATTATTATTAAATCTTCATAAAAACCCTATTCACCCCCCTCTAGTGTGTTTTTCAGATATGGAGGATAAAGAGTCCCCGGGGGGAATGGGAGTTCATCACTATGGACGTTGTGGTGAGTCTCCTCTATACCGAGGGAGGTCAAGATGCAACATGGGTTATGGTAGATCGCCTTACCTAGATGACATAATCTAAGAAAAGAGAGAGTATTGTTGGGAGACAGATCCAGTTGAACTAAATGTAAGAGAGATGGTTCAACTATACCATGATATGAGTTCAAAGGTTCTTGAGTATGACCTAAAGGTTTACTTCCATGCGGTGGAAGTAGGTACATGAAGATTTTGATGCTAGTACAGCTTATCACCCTTAACTAATGGTTAGTATGATCCAGACTAGAGGGTCTGTTGAGAGCATGTGTGCTCGATTCAAGATGATAAAATGGAGACAATTTTGTCCTATGAAAGATGTGATGTTAACCACCATAGCCTTTATCAGGATGTAAGAAGTTTTGTAAGGGAGGTTGTGTCGGTCACCGCTTCATGAAGATGATATCGGTGGAAAGACCTTGTGAAGGTCAAAAAGACTATAGTGAGTGCAGATGAAGTCGCTTTGATCATGCGATGGGTGAGAAAGCCCAGGGACGACATGAGTCGTGAGCTGATGCAAAGCAGACTCACATGCAGTTCACTGTGGGAGAATATGTGATATGAAAATCTGACCTCTCTGAGCTATAGATGAGAAAGTTGAGTCCCCGATACATGGGTCCATTTTGGGATGGATTGGTGGAGATGGTTGTGTGTAGACTTACCCCTTAGGATGATGTGATGTATGATGTGTTCCACAAGTTTGATCTAGAGAACTATGTGAGATACCTGAGCCATGTGGTGAACCATGAACCTATCAAGCATCGAGAGAGAGAGGCTGAAATGTCCTGAGTCACATGCGAGGGTATGAGATACCAAGGTGAGAGAGAACTCAGATGTAAGAATATAAGTTGATGAAGGTTCATGGAGAGGACCATGGAGAGGATGAAGCCACATGGGAGCCATGTAGGCCATGAGAAAGTTCTATCATGTTTGTTTGTATGCTTGGTGGAATTTTGAGGGCAAAATTCCTATAAGAGGGGAAGGATGTTACTACCCCAATTTTGGGTTCTCTTGGTGAGAAATGTAATTTCTCTTAATAAAGATATATGAACAAGTAATGATGTGATTTGATTGGATTGTATGAATTTCGTTTATAATAGCCTTGTTGGTTGCTTTGTGGGCCTTGTTGGCTATTGGGTCCAATAACAAGAAAAAGAAAAAGGAAATCTAATTAGTAAATTAATAATTAAGAAATGGAGAAAATAAAGATGTAGAAACCTCTAGAAGGCAAAGTAATATTCCCCAAAGGTAGAGTTCGTGTTGTTTGGGTTCCTTGGGTTCCAAGGAGTCCAAAATAGCAAGATAATGGTTTGATGAAAGAAAAAAAACCACTAAATGAATTTGTTTAATGAGTAACTTGCCTTTGAAGAAATAGTCCTTTTATTTTGGAATTTCGAACTCAAACTTGACATGCAAGTAGATAAAGGCAAGAGAGAGAAACCCTTAAAATTTGGTTGGAAAATAGTGCATAATTTCTTAGTTATGCAATTTGCAAAATTACCTAAAGTGTGGTTATTAATTGCCTAAGAAATCAATGTCACAGTTTAATTGGATAATCTTTTCAATTTCCTGGTTTCGGGCTTTATGTGGACCGTTGGATCATGATCCAATGATCAGAGATGATTCCCTTTGGCACAAGGAGTCTGTGCCAGGCAGACTTGAGATGATCTAAACTCGGATCATTGTGAGAAAAAGGAAAGAGAGTTAGGTTGAGGGAAGATCACCGTTGGACTCAGGAGAGAAGTTCGGTGATGGCCATCCCTACTTTTTAGGGGTTTGGTCGATGATTGGGAGAGTTCCCAATTCATCTGATCCCTGTCCCCAAACCTATATATAGGGGAGGGTGAGAGAGGGTACCGGCATGCTTTCTTGCTACCCTAGACTCTGCTGCGGACTGAGGGGAGTGTTTTCATGCTTCCAATTCCATCTTCTACCCTGACCTTCACCCCCATCTTCACAGACGACCTCGTCGGAGTTTGGAGAGTAGGAGGTGGTCATAGCAAGGTTGTGGCGAGCAATTGAAGTCGTGGTTGAGTTCGCAGGAGGGAGGCAGAGCTCCCTGGACAATCGGCACACTCGCAGGTGGTTGGAACCTCAGATTCAACGACGAGGTTGACCATGGCTCGCTACAGACCTGCTCGTGCGAGGTAGAAGAAGGCCTCGGCGAATTACTAGATTGCCCCTCCCTCTTCTGCAGTTCGGGTAAGGGCAAAGTTGCCTTTTGTTTCTTTTGATCGTGAGTTAGGGTGCACGATCATGGGCCGTTGGATCCCTCGTGGTCCAGTTGAACACAGATCAAATGGCTAAAGGATTTTAACAATTTTTTAATAGTTAAAAAATTCAAAAAAGTGAATTATTTTGCAAAAATCATAACTTTTGATAGGAAGCGTCGATGAATAAAGTCAATATATGAAAATTGATCCTCAGAATGAGAGGACCAAAAAGAAATTATAATTGAAGCTTAATTCTGCTTGAAATTCAAAAAGTATGTAAAGATGCTATCTTTAATGGTTTAATTAATGAAAAACCCTAATCTTTGATGATTAATGAATTAGGAAGGGTTATATGGATGTTTAAAGTTGATATTAACTTGTTGAATATGTAAAGGACACATTAGATCCAGAAGGATGATCTTTATGCATAGTTTGATTAATGTAGGATTCCATGTACCTGAATATGCTTTAATGGGCCTTGAAACCCTAATTTTGGTAATTATGACTCTTAATGGATTTAATTGTTCAAATCCATGAATAAAGCTGAGATATGATGATTCTAAGCTATTCTGAGTATAAAAGTTTCTAATTGTGGATAAATACCCTTAATTTGGTAATTAGGGTTTCCTAGCAGATAAATGTGGAATTAGTGATAAATAGGGTTCATATGTGAATTGGAATATAATGAAATATGAGTTGTCAATTTGAAAGAAATTGAACATGATAATGGGGCTTAATGATCTTGACATGACTTAAGAAGATAAAGATGGTATTCTTAGTGTAAAAGAGATATATTAGACTTAATTGACATTCAGGTATGCCTATGATGATGAAATTAGGGTTTGTGGACTAAACGAGCATTAAACGTAATAAAAGAATTATGGAGGCTAAAACCCTAATAAAACCCTAAAGTTGGCCTAGAAATCCTAAGGTGGAATCCAAGTCAATCTTGAGGATGTTTTGAATAAAACAATGACACATGGATGTTATGCACTAATTTTAGGATATTGTTGATTGCTTGATTGAATGTTCTTTATTATTCTTGCTTGGACATCAAGTTGCTCTGGATTAGGTATGTGGTTATTTATGGTTAACCGCTTTAGTTTCACAGAGATTTTTCGGATGCTTAATCGAATTGAATGCAACTTATTTGTTTGGATGTTCATATATGCAAATCATAAAGTCAATATGATTATCACAATTAAGATATAAGTGTGTATTCTCACACCTACATACCACCTTGATGTAAGATGCAATGAGGTCAAGCCCAAGAGGGAAGACCAATGGGCACCATGAGGGGTGACCCCAGGCACCAAGCTCAGGATAGAGAAGGTGGCCTTAACATATTGCATGACTATTGGGCACCATGAGAGGTGACCCTAGGCACCAAGCCCAGGATGGAGAAGGTGGCCTTAAGTTATTGGCAAAAGAGAAACCCTGTGGAGGGTATTCCAGGGTTAGGGAAAAAGAGGTGGAGAATGTCACACTGAAAATGTAAATTGGCTTGTTAATTAACTTGATTGTGATATTTAGATTGTTAGCCATATATGTGAAATTTTGGTTGTCCTCACATACCTGCATATTCATTTATGTTGATCAACATTTGTTTGTTGGCATTTTAGGTACAAGTTTGAAAAGGACAAACAATAAAGTGGCATATTGTGTAAATAAGAATTAAAGTGCAAGGGGGATTAGTTAGAGTAGATTCCAGTCATGGATAGAAATTAGATATCCAAGTTTTTAAAAGGTATGCAAAGTTTTATTTTATTCCATCTTTTCAGTATAGTTTTTGTAGAATTTAGTAATTATTATTGATTATTTTCCGAACCATTGATCTGGTTAATTGGGATAATGGCTCTGACCTTTTGGTCTCCCTTAATTGGTGGTTACCGAGAGGCAGAGTCGTTACACAAGATGTCCTGCCAGTAGTCTCGTACTGACCGAGATAGATGAGGTCTTGGCAGCCCGCTCTTCCATTGACCTTATATGGTACTGATGCTTTATGTAGCCGTGGTCAGTTGGAGCATGAGTGGTATACCTCATCTCCTCAGGGCATAAGTGTGATTGTAAATATGTAATCAGTCGTGTAGCGTATTTGCTTAAGGATCAAATACGGAAAACATTGGTTGATGTACACTTCTTTTATACATCTAAAATGGATAGATGTTAAACATGTTCTTCATATTCCTTATAAATTTAATAGATTATTTATTGTTCTATCATAGATAGATGCATTATTTTAAAATATGATATTGCTCTATTATTCTTATAACAGTGGTTAATCTTGCTTATTAATATAAAAGAACCTCTGCTCAGTTTTATACTGTTTACATGTGATAATAACATTGTTGGCAGAGAGTTATATCTCTTGATGGGACTTGTGTCTCAGCCCGGGGGATCCAAAAAATTTAGGTGGATGTGCACAAGAAGGTAGAGACTATACGGAAGAGGAAGGACAACAACATCAATAGGGGCAGGAGTAGCAGCTCATGTTGAGTGTAATATCTGTTGTGTCTTGTAGATAGAAGTCCTATGTGTCGTCTCTATACTCTTAGGTCCTTGGAGTCAGTACGTAATGGTTTTATAAATGATTTGAGATTTTAGCTTGTATGCCTTGAGGTTTTATGTTGTTTCAGTATATTTTCTGACAAAGCAACTGGTATATGTTATCCTCGAGATGAGATGATACAATGTATGTACAATGTGAACCATGATGTATATATTACTTTAGTTCTTTTCTTAAGAATTTTCCTAGAAATGGATATCTTTGCAAAATGATTTTAATTTTTAGTGATTTTTTTAATCCACTACTAATGTTTATTCCACATAATTACTATGATGATTTGGTTGTCGATTTGATAATGATCGTTACAAGGTGTACCAAAACATGTGAATGAATCACAACAAGTTACGATCTCACTATAAAAGGCTTACAAGCATGCCCGGGTTGCTAAGCCTATATCTTGAGTAAGACCTCATCTATAGAAGGCCTCAGCATGTCTGCCTCTTGGCAGTTAATGGGAGAAGCTGAATATCCCATACTCCACCTCTCAACCTGGGTACTCAGGCGGTGAGTCAAAGCCTTCAGGCTTACTGTGCATCAATGGACCTACTGACCACTTATCACTACAATATGTAACAAAGGTACCACCAGCATCCCTGGTTGGTGTTGGGTACCACACAACTATAATGAGTCTCCCCTACTAGTTAAGACCCCCACACCCTACTAGTCTGCTCCAGCTTACCTTGATCTAAACTACCTCCAATCGAGAAATTGTTTCCTCCCCACAGCACAAGCCTCATCCTGTGAGAATTCTACAATGTTCAGGGCATCTAAATGTCTAATTCACTCTTTAAATTCACAATTCAATCATCACATCAACATATCTTATTTTTGCAATATAAACTATTCATTTCATAGATCATGTAATAATATTTACTAGAAACCAAAGTGTTCATCATCACCACATCTCATATTGAGAAACATTGGTATCATAATACTTGATTCACTGAACACTATATCCTTAGGGTTTCATTTACCTCATTCACTTATCACATGACTCACATAAGGATTTAGTGTGTCATAAACATTCATGGAATAAAGATTGCTTTCAACAAGTCATATATGTAACATCCCTGACCTGGGTTATGCCATAAACCTAGGAGTTTGCTTAAGTAAGTTATTCATAAACTTTTTTTAATATTTTTAAAAGTAATTAAGACTCTCCTTGAGTTTAATTTTCAAGTTTGAGCTTATTTGCAAACTATTTGTGCATTATATGATAGTTCGGGTGTAAATTAAAATTTACCCAAGATGAGGGGTTATATTGCAATATGTCACATTTTGAACATTATTCAAGTGCTTTAGCATCATAAGAGAGATAATGATGCTAAGGGGTGGCTTGGGGAAAGCTTAAGTTCCATGTTAGAACTTGTTTGAATAATGCTTGTGCCTTATGTACTAGTTTTGGTGCAATTTGCAATTTACCAAAATGTAGGGTTGATATGCAAATTACTACCTCTATAGTGTCCCTACTCTCTCTTAGCATCATATAGAGGAGATATAAAGAAAGAGGCACCATGTTTGAATCATTTTTTAGTGGTGGTATTCTTGGTGATGAAAAGACCAAGAAAAGATGTATAGTTGAAGCCTTTATATGAGTTGTATCGAGTTGTAGAGCTTATATGGGGGTGCCTATCAGCCAAGGAGCCATAGAGCAGGTATCATTTTGTTAACTCTTGTCCTTTGCCATGATGGTTTAAGCACCTCAAGGAGGTGATGGATATCGGCTTGCAACTTTCCTTAGAAAAAGTGTATCGGTTTGTGAATAAAGTGATGTTGAGTTGAAATATCTTGCTCAACAAGATAACTAATGGCCAAAATCTTATCCCTAGATTATCCTCAAGAGTTTTGCATGTCAAGATAAATATGCATGCATTGACACGTCAACCATGCATGGAAATGTGGCACCTAGTAGTGTAAAATGATGACACCTCTTATACACTCTCTCTCATGAACCTTAATTATATATACCACTCCTTTCACCTATTAGTGAATCTTTTCAAACCTTATCACCCTCTTTCTCTTAGATATCATGCATAGAGTTGAGGAACAAGGAGGACCTCAAGACACTAAGCTTAAGGTGAAGACATGGTCATCTTCAACCTTAGATAAAGCATGATCTTGGGTTGTGATTCTTCCTTTCTTTTCTTCTTCGCCAAGTTCTTATCTATGGTGATTCTTTGCATGTAGAGGAGTTCTGAACGAGTCTTAGATCTATGATAATGTAATGACCCTGAACTGGGTTATGATTTAACCCTATTTGTTTTGGCTAATAAAGTTTCTTAGAACTTTAATATAATCCTCTAAGGTGCTTTGTTATCATGTGACACACTCATGTTTCATGTTTGGTCCCGATTGAATGTTGTTTGAGCAGTTTTCCTTTGTTTTGGACCAAAGTGAAATTTACCCAAATTGAGGGGATATAATGCAAAATGTCACATTTTGAATATACCCCATGTGTTTTAGGATCATAAGAGAGAGAATGATGTTAAGTGGTGGCTTGTGGAAAGCCCAAATTCCAAGTTTGAACTTGTTTGAACAATGTTGGTACCTTGTGCACCAATTTTGGTACAAATTGTAATTTACCAAAAATGTGGGGTTGATATGAAAATTACACCTCTAGAGTGCTTCTACTTCCTCTATGTATTATTTAGAGGAGAGAGAATGAATTATACAACATTTTTGAACCATTTATGAATGATGGTAATCTTGGTGATGAAATGACCAAGAAAGGGGGTTGAATATGAAAGCTTAACTTGAGTTGTATCAAGTTGAAAAGCTTATATATGAGTGCCTATCGGCCAAGGAGCCATAGGAGCAGCCTCATATCGTCTTGTGAACATTTGGAAAAGGCCATATCATGCAAAGCACCTCAAGGAGGTGAGTTGTGTTTGGTTACAACTTCCTTAGCAAAATTGTGACGAGTTGTGAATAAAGTGATGAATTAATTGATATATCTTATTCAAAAGGATATGTAATGGATGCATCTTTATCCCTAAATGATCCTCAACTGTTTTTCATGACAAGATAAATGTTTATGCATGCATGTACATGTGTCATCCATGCATGACACGTGGCACCTACTAGCTCAAAATGATGACACCTCATTTTTACCTTGCTTCATGAACAACAAGTATATATACCCCTAGTTTCACCCCTTGAAGAAATTTTTCGACCCTTACCACCCTCTTACCCTAAGGTATCGTGCATAGAGCTCCCATATCGTGAAGGGATGTTGTGGTATCATGCATGGGTCAAGGTATATCGCCCATAGAAAAAGCATATCGGTCAAGTAGGTAATATCAGACATATAGAGTGATATCGGCCATAGTGAAGTGTTCTTGGCCCCAAGTGAGTGGCATATCGGCCACAAGTGGTGGCATATCGTGCAAGGGATGTGAGGTATCGTGAAAAGGTTCTGGAGCAAGAAGGATCTCAAATATTAACCCTAAGGTGAGGCCATGATCATCTTCAACCTTGGATTGAAGCATGATTTTAGGGTTTTGATATTCCTTTCTTTTCTTCTTCACCAATTGCTTGTCCATGGTGATTCCTTGTATATGAAGGAGTTGTGAATGAGCCTTGGACTTTTGAAGTCATCTCCAACCTTAGGAACGTGGAGATTTGGATCGTGGAGCTTTGAAGTTGTTCTTAAGGCGGGTTATATAACTTGAACTCAACCATGTTATTATTCATCACCTAAATTGCTATACTTAATGAATTACTTTTAATTCCAAAATTTCCTGAAATAGTTAATGAAATATGAGTTCTAGTAGTTTCTTAGACCTGTTTCCATGAACTATAACAGTTATAACTAAGGTCTAGAGCTTGAAGATGATGGGTTCACCTTATAAAAGTGATATCGAGTGCAAGCATACAAGCAAGCACCTCTAACCCGATATGATGATGCACCTACTTCACTAAAATGATATGGATATAATTGTATATCTTATTGAACGATATGGGGGTGTAGTATACACCTCTTGCATGATAGGAATTATATTATAGATTCCATGCACGATACAAGGTCAATTGTATACTTATAAGTTGACATGAAACCCTAATTTGGGTAACCCGTTATGAGTAAAGAATAGCAAATGCTATTGCACGATATGGTAGCCCGATACACAACCCTAGTTGATGTCTAGCCCAACATGGTGATGGCTTAATACCTCATGAACGACATGGGTAACACATATAAACCCCTCTATCCCTATATGAATGGTGTGTATATACTTCTAGCCCGATGTGGTGGTGCCTATACACCTACAACCCGATATGGTGAACATATGCACACCTCTAACCTGAGACACCTTGTAAAGGTGAGGTCAAGATACTCTTAGGAGTGATGAGTGAAACACCAAGTAATGGTGTGGCTAATACCTTGATAGGTGAAACACCTAGAGTGGTTGATAATGGAGAACCTTATATCAACAATGTCTCAACCTGAGATGAGTCCATATCATTTGATGATGGTTGGACAATTCAAATGTATGACTTATGATCAATAAACTATAGAATGAATGTGATGGGCTAGTGCATAAAGTATTAGGATGGGAAATACCCTAATACAAGATAAGTTGATGAACTTAAGCAAGTTAAAAGTGATTAGGGAAGTGATACATCAAGACATGATAGATATCACATCCAGCGTTTCAAGGTTGATGTACCTTGATGCACCATAAATCCAATATACTCGGATGAGTAACACATGAAGTGTGTTATGTCAATTGTTACATTGAGATGTAATAAGTTTAATGCACTTTGATAAGTGTGGGCTAACATACCTTGAGAAAGGGTTAAGCCAAGTTGATAAAGTATGATGTAATCATACCCTGGTAAGGATGAGAGACGAACTCATACCTTGTGTTGATGATTCATTTAATGATACATGATGAGAATAAATAAGTATAATTGAATACTTGTGATATCAATGTATGCTCCTAGATGTGTGGAGCACTGAATTAGGGTTTGAATTAATAATATAAACTTGAAACCCTATCCGGCAATAAAGGGAAACCCTAACCCTAATAGTTGTTTCCTAGTGAGAGGTGACAAGATGTTTAATGGCCTTGTGAGCCATGTGAATAGTTGTTGCCTAGTGAGAGGTGACAAGATGTTTAATGGCCTTGTGAGCCATGTGAATAGTTGTTTCCTAGTGAGACGTGACAAGATGTTTAATGGCCTTGTGAGCCATGTGAATAGTTGTTGCCTAGTGAGAGGTGACAAGATGTTTAATGGGCCTTGTGAGTCATGTGATTAGTTGTTGCCTAATGAGAGGTGACAAGATATTGATCTAGAGATTGATGTAAGAATTGGTAATGTTTAAACTAAACCAGGTAAATGGGAACCCTGTAACATAATAATAATAATAAATGGTTACAAAGATAATAATGAAATCTTGGTCATACATGTATTATAGTCATAGCCAAAATAAGGGCTATGGTGCTTTGAATATGTTAAAATGAGACATGAGGAATACTTGTATTATATAAAGAATGTGGATGAGTATGATGGATTGACCAAGGTAATGCCTAGTAATAGTGAAATGTAATCAGGAGTGGTTAGAGTCCACTGTTTGGCTAAGTAATTAGGATTGGTTAAAGTCCAATACCTGGCAGAGGCATGAAGCCTATAATAATTGCACAGGATTGGTGATAACCCAATACCTAGAATAATTGCACAGGATTGGTCATAACCCAATACCTAGAATAATTGCACAAGATTGGTAATAACCCAATGCCTGGAATAATGTCACAGGATTGACATAGTTCAATACCTGGAATAATTGCACATGATTGGTAATAACCCAATACCTGGAATAATTGCATAGGATTGGTAATAACCCAATACCTAGAATAATTGCACAGGATTGGTAATAACCCAATGCCTGGAATAATGTCACAGGATTGACATAGTTCAATACATAGAATAATTGCATAGGATTGGTAATTACCCAATGCCTGGAATAATGTCAGAGGGTTGACATAGTTCAATACCTGGAATAATTACACAAGATTGGTAATAACCCAATACCTGGAATAATTGCACAGGATTGGTAATAACCCAATTCCTGGAATAATTGCAGAGGATTGGTAATAACCCAATACCTAGAATAATTATACAGGATTGGTAATAACCCAATACCTGAAATAATTGCACAGTATTGGTAATAGCCCAATGCCTGGAATAATGTCACAGGATTGACATAGTTCAATACCTAGAATAATTGCACAGGATTGGTCATAACCCAATACCTGGAATAATTGCATAGGATTGGTAATAACCCAATGCCTGGAATAATGTCACAGGATTGACATAGTTCAATACCTGGAATAATTGCACATGATTGGTCATAACCCAATACCTGGAATAATTGCATAGGAATAGTAATAGCACAATGCCTGGAATAATGTCACAGGATTGGTCATAACCCAATACCTAGAATAATTGCACAAGATTGGTAATAACCCAATGCCTAGAATAATGTCACAGGATTGACATAGTTCAATACCTGGAATAATTGCACAGGATTGGTCATAACCCAATACCTGGAATAATTGTATAGAATTGGTAATAACCCAATTCCTGGAACAATGTCACAGGATTGACATAGTTCAATACCTGGATTAATTGCACAGGATTGGTAATAACCCAATGCCTTGAATAATTGCACAAGATTGGTAATAACCCAATACCTGGAATAATTGCACATGATTGGTAATAACCCAATGCCTGGAATAATGTCACAGGATTGGCATAGTCCAATGCCTGGAATGGTTGCACAAGATTAGCATAGTCCAATGCCTGAACAGAATATGATGATGTATACTCACATGACCGATACAATTCAATATCTGGTTAGCATTTGGATGAGGCCAACAAATAGAAATGAGAATGATTCATGGATGACATACCATGATAATGAGTATCATAGGATAAGCTTGATATGTTGATATAGTACGATGGGCAAATGATATACATGTTCTTCCTATTCCTTATAAAGAGAATATATGATTTACTGCTCTATCATAGATAGTTGCAATGCTTTAAAATATGAGAATGTTCTAAACTACTTATCCTCTACTCAGTTTAATACTATTTAACTGTGATAATAATATTGTTGGCGGAGAGTTATATCTCTCGCTGGGACAATTGTCTCACCCCGTGGGATCCACATTTTTTTAGGTGGGCGTGCATGAGGGGGATTGAGACCGTACTGTAGAGAAAGAACAACAGCAACAGGGACAGTAGTGACAGCTCAGGTTGAGTGTACTGTCTGTCATTTCTTATAGATAGAAGTCCTATGTGTCATCTCTGTACTCTCAGGTCCTTGGAGTTGGTTCGTACTGGTTTCATAAATAATATGAGATTTTGGCTTGAATGCCTCAAGGTTTTATGTTGCTCTAGTATGTGTTTTGATAGACAAATTGTGATATGTTGTCCTTGAAATGAGATGAAACAATGTTGTACAATGTGAATCATGATATGTACGATTTTTGGATCTTTCACTAAAAGTTTTCTGGACAAGGATCTCCTTGCAAATGGTTTTAAATTTTGGTGATTTTTGTTAATCTGTTGTTTATGTTTATTCTGTTTAATTAGTAACAATTTGTTTGTCGGGTTGGCGACTGTCGTTACAAGTTTGGTATCAGATCTTAAGGTTTGCTGAGTCTATAGAGACATAGGACTAAGGTGTTGAGTCTGTGTTAGTGTCCTCCAATATACCCTATAGTGGCTTCTACTTATGCAGAAGAAAGGGTAGAGTTTAAAAATGAATGGAGAACACGAGGAACACATTGCTGAGAACAATGTTGTTGTACGAAGAAAGGGTGTAAGAGATCAGGCAAGAAAAGAATGAGTGCCTGAGAATTCCTATCTTGACCTAATCAGGATAGAGAATCATGTTTTTATGCTCTTGTGAGGCAAGTTAGGACAACAATGATGCATATAATAGACTATATACTAGCATTACAACCGAGGTTACCATTCCTCAATATAGAAGTGTTGGGTTTTGAAAGGGTTCCTAAATGACATAGTCATGTTGGAACAGTGGAAAATGTGGGAAGAATTAACATATGGCAAGAAAATAGGCTCTGCCATAAGTATAGATAGATAGTACATTTGTGATGGCAATGCCTAAGGAGGGGCAATAAGCTGAGAATTAAGGAAATGTCTCTATAATTCTAGAGACATTTACCTAGTTGTCTAAAAAAACAAAGTTTTGGGTGCTATCAGTGCAATAAATGCCTAGTGCACCAGGGCAGTATTCGCTAAGTAAAGGCAAAAGAAACAACATGAAACAACTAGACTCTATGTTTGAGTCAACCTGAAGTGGTGAATGACTGTGAGGGGTGACATCTGATATGTCTTCTCTTGATTTTATCTGACAATCATAATAAGGTAGTTGTTGTTGAGCTTCTTGTAATTAGTCCTATAAGGACATGAAGAAGATATAAGAAGGATAAGAACCTATATTCAAATTAATAGTCTCTTATATGTTTTGAAATTTCTCTCTTCATGTAGAAAAGGATCAGACGTAAAAGAAACACCTAGAGAAAATCTGAGATACAAAGTAGTAAAAATTTAAAGAGATGAAACATAATATAAAATAAATGCATACTACCTAATTTCAGTTCTTGAATACCCTAGCCAGGTATTCATCTATTGAAGGTAAGGTAAGTATGACACTCTTAGATTGCTATTTTTATGATTCTCTGATCAAGTAGTCATTTTGAGACAATCTAAAGAGCATAATGAAGTCAGAGATGTGGCATGGATATTTCTACCACATCCTAATTGATATATGGAGAAATCTGAGTTAATCATAGATCAACTGATAAACAAAAGAATATGTTTAGTATAATGTATACCCTGGCCCTCAGACCTAGAGGTAATAGTTACTGATGAGAGGTAACAATGTTCAGTGATGGACTGAGGGTTTGAATACCCAGATCTAGTAATCATGATGATGATGTGATGTGTTTATGGCACATATAATGGGTAACAAGGTAAATAATCCTAGTATCCAAGAACCTTCAATGATATGAGAAAATGGGAACATCACTCCTGATAAGAAGTAATGTTTGGTTACCCAGAGGGGCAAACTCCGAAATTTGTCCAGTTACATACTGTAGTATGGATACCATTTGTTAGGGGTTTATGCCCCGCATAAACATGACAACATCAAAGATGTTATGTGGAGACTTGATGATATGATGAATGAATGATATTTGTCTCCCTTTACCTGGGATTTCGGGCACGAAATCCTTGTTAGGGGTTTATAATTTGTAATGACCCTGACCTGGGTTATGAGATAACCCTATTTGTTTTGGATAATAAAGTTGCTTATAACTTTAATATAATCACCTAAGGTGCTTTGTTATCATGTGACACACTCATGTTTCAAGTTTGGTCCCGGTTGAATGTTGTTTGAGCAGTTTTCCTTTGTTTTGGACCAAAGTGCAATTTACCCAAATTGAGGGGCTATAATGCAAAATTTCACATGTTGAATACACCCTATGTGTTTTAGCATCATAAGAGAGAGAATTATGCTAATTGGTGGCTTGTGGAAAGCCCAAATTCCAAGTTTGAACTTGTTTGAACAATGATGGTACCTTGTGCACCAATTTTGGTATGAATTGTAATTTACCCAAAATGTGGGGTCGATATGCAAATTACCACCTCTAGAGTGTTCCTACTTTCTCTATGTATAATTTATAGGAGAGATAATTAATGAGACACCATGTTTGAACCATTTATGAATGATGGTAATCTTGGTGATGAAATAACCAAGAAAGGGGGTTGAATATGAAAGCTTAATTTGAGTTGTATCAAGTTGAAAAGCTTATATATGAGTGCCTATCGGCCAAGGAGCCATAGGAGGATCCTCATATCATCTTGTGAACTTTTGGAAAAGGACATATCGTGCAAAGCACCTCAAGGAGGTGATTTGTGTTGGGTTACAACTTCCTTAGCAAAATTGTGACCAGTTGTAAATAAAGTGATGAATTAATTGATATATCTTATTCAAAAGGATATCTAATGGAAGAATATTTATCCCTAAATGATCCTAAACTGTTTTGCATTACAAGATAAATGTTTATGCATGCATGTACACGTGCCACCCATGCATGAAACGTGGAACCTACTAGCTCAAAATGATGACACCTCATTTTTACCTTCCTTCATGAACAACAAGTATATATACCCCTAGTTTCACCCCTTGACGCAATGTTTCGACCCTTAACACCCCCCTACCCTAAGGTATTGTCCATAGAGCTCCCATATTGTGAAGGGATGTTGTGGTATCATGCATGGGTCATGGTATATCACCCATTGCAAAAGCATATCGGTCAAGTAGGTAATATCGGCCATATAGAGTGATATCAGTCATAGTGAAGTGTTCTTGGCCCCAAGTGAGTGGCATATCATCCACAAGTGGTGGCATATCGTGCAAGGGATGTGAGGTATCGTGAAAAGGTGCTGGAGTAAGAAGGAGCTCAAATATTAACCCTAAGGTGAGGCCATGATCATCTTCAACCTTAGATTGAAGCATGATTTTAGGGTTTTGATCTTCCTTTCTTTTCTTCTTCACCAATTTCTTATCCATGGTGATTCCTTGTATATGAAGGAGTTGTGAATGATCCTTGGACTTTTGAAGTCATCTTCAACCTTAGGAACATGGATATTTGGAGCTTGGAGCTTTGAAGTTGTTCTTAAGGCGGGTTATATAACTTGAACTCAACCATGTTATTATTCATCACCTAAATTGCTATACTTAATGAATTATCTTTAATTCCAAAATTTCCTGAAATAGTTAATGAAATTATGAGTTCTAGTAGTTTCGTAGACCTGTGTCCATGAACTATAACAGTTAGAACTAAGGTCTAGAGCTTGAAGATGATGGTATCACCTTATAAAAGTGATATCGGCTGCAAGCATACAAGCAAGCACCTCTAACCCGATATGATGATGCACCTACTTCACTAAAATGATATGGATATGATTGTATATCTTCTTGAACGATATGGGGGTGTAGTATACACCTCTTGCATAATAGGAAGGCTATTATAGATTCCATGCACAATACAAGGTCAATTGTATACTTATAAGTTGAAATGAAACCCTAATTTGGGTAACCCGTTATGAGTAAAGAATAACAAATGCTATTGCACGATATGGTAGCCCGATACACAACCCTAGTTGATGTCTAGCCCAACATGGTCATGGATTAATAACTCATGCACAACATGGGTAACACATATAAACCCCTCTAGCCCGATATGAATGGTGTGTATATACTTCTAGCCCGATATGGTGGTGCCTATACACCTACAACCCGATATGGTGATCATATGCACACCTCTAACCCGAGACACGTTGTAAAGGTGAGGGAAAGATACTCTTAGGAGTGATGAGTGAAAAACCAAGTAATGGTGTGGCTAATACCTTGATAGTTGAAACACCTAGAGTGGTTGATAATGGAGAACCTTATATCAACAATGTCTCAACCTGAGATGAGTGCATATCATTTGATGATGGTTGGACAATTCAAATGTATGACTTATGATCAATACACTACAGAATGAATGTGATGGGCTAGTGCATAAAGTATTAGGATGGGAAATACCCTAATACAAGATAAGTTGATGAACTTAAGCAAGTTAAAAGTGATGAGGGAAGTGATACATCAAGACATGATAGATATCACATCCATCATTTCAAGGTTGATGTACCTTGATGCACCTTAACTCTAATATACTTGGATGAGTAACACATGAAGTGTGTTATGTCAATTGTTACATTGAGATGTAATAAGTTTAATGCACTTTGATAAGTGTGGGCTAACATACCTTGAGAAAGGGTTATGCCAAGTTAATAAAGTATGATGTAATCATACCCTGGTAAGGATGAGAGACGAACTCATACCTTGTGTTGATGATTCATTTAATGATAAATGATGAGAATAAATAAGTATAATTGAATACTTATGATATCAATGTATTCTCCTAGATGTGTGGAGCACTGAATTAGGGTTTGAATTAATAATATAAACTTGAAACCCTATCCGGCAATAAAGGGAAACCCTAACCCTAATAGTTGTTGCCTAATGAGAGGTGACAAGATGTTTAATGGTCTTGTGAGCCATGTGAATAGTTGTTCCCTAGTTAGAGGTGACAAGATGTTTAATGGCCTTGTGAGCCATGTGAATAGTTGTTGCCTAGTGAGAGGTGACAAGATGTTTAATGGCCTTGTGAGCCATGTGAATAGTTGTTTCCTAGTGAGAGGTGACAAGATGTTTAATGGGCCTTGTGAGTCATGTGATTAGTTGTTGCCTAATGAAAGGTGACAAGATATTGATCTAGAGATTGATGTAAGAATTGGTAATGTTTAAAATAAACCAGGTAAATGGGAACCCTGTAACATAATAATGATAATAAATGGTTACAAAGATAATAATGAAATATTGGTCATACATGCATTATAGTCATAGCCAAAATAAGGGCTATGGTGCTTTGAATATGTTAAAATGAGACATGAGGAATACTTGTATTATATCAAGAATGTGGATGAGTATGATGGCTTGACCAAGGTAATGCCTAGTAATAGTGAAATGTAATCAGGAGTGGTTAGAGTCCACTGCCTGGTTGTGTAATCAGGATTGGTTAAAGTCCAATACCTGGCAGAGGCATGAAGCCTATAATAATTGCACAGGATTAGTAATAACCCAATACCTGGAATAATTGCACAGGATTGGTCATAACCCAATACTTTGAATAATTGCACAAGATTGGTAATAACCCAATGCCTAGAATAATATCACATGATTGACATAGTTCAATACCTGGAATAATTACACAGGATTGGTAATAACCCAATACCTGGAATAATTGCGCAGGATTGGTAATTACCCAATACCTGGAATAATTACACAGGATTGGTAATAACCCAATGCCTGGAATAATGTCACAGGATTGACATAGTTCAATACCTAGAATAATTGCACATGATTGGTAATAACCCAATGCCTGGAATAATGTCACATGATTGACATAGTTCAATACCTGGAATAATTGCATAGGATTGGTAATAACCCAATACCTGGAATAATTGCACATGATTGGTAATAACACAATGCCTAGAATAATTGCACATGATTGGTAATAACCTAATACCTGGAATAATTGCACATGATTGGTAATAACCCAATACCTGGAATAATTGCACAGGATTGGTAATAACCCAATGCCTGGAATAATGTCACATGATTGACATTGTTTAATACCTGGAATAATTGCACAGGATTGATCATAACCCAATACCTGGAATAATTGCACATGATTGGTAATAACCCAATTCCTAGAATAATGTCACATGATTGACATAGTTCAATACCTGGAATAATTACACAGGATTGGTCACAACCCAATACCTGGAATAATTGCACATGATTGGTAATAACCCAATGCCAAGAATAATGTCACAAGATTGGTCATAACCCAGTACCTGGAATAATTGCACAGGATTGGTAATAACCTAATGCCTGGAATAATGTCACAGGATTGACATAGTTAAATACCTAGAATAATTGCACAGGATTGGTCATAACCCAATACCTGGAATAATTGCACATGATTGGTAATAACCCAATGCCTGGAATAATGTCACAGGATTGACATAGTTTAATACCTAGAATAATTGCACAGGATTGGTAATAACCCAATGTCTGGAATAATTGAACAGGATTGGTAATAACCCAAAACCTGGAATAATTGCACAGTATTGGTAATAACCCAATGCCTGGAATAATGTCACAGGATTGGCATAGTCCAATGCCTGGAATGGTTGCACATGATTGGCATAGTCCAATGCCTGGATAAAATATGATGATGTTTACTCACATGCCTGGTACAATTCAATATCTGGTTAGCATATTGGTTGATGCCAACAAATAGAAATGAGAATGATTCATGGATGACATACCATGATAATGAGTATCATAGGATAATCTTGAGATGTTGATATAGTACGATGGGAAAATGATATACATTGTCTTCCTATTCCTTATAAAGTGAATAGATGATTTACTGCTCTATCATAGATAGTTGCAATGCTTTAAAATATGAGAATGTTCTAAACTTCTTATCCTATGCTCAGTTTAATACTATTTAACTGTGATAATAATATTGTTGGTGGAGAGTTATATCTCTCGCTGGGACAATTGTCTCACCCTGTGGGATCCACATTTTTTAGGTGGATGTGCACAAGGGGGATTGAGACCGTACAGAAGAGAAAGAACAAAAGTAGAAGGTACAATAGTGACATCTCAGGTTGAGTGTACTGTCTGTCATGTCTTATAGATAGAAGTCCTATGTGTCATATCTGTACTTTTAGGTCCTTGGAGTTGGTTCGTACTGGTTTCATGAATAATATGAGATTTTGGCTTGAATGCCTCGAGGTTTTATGTTGCTCTAGTATGTGTTTTTATAGAGAAATTTTAATATGTTGTCCTCAAAATGAGATGAAACAATGTTGTACAATGAAAATCATGATATGTACAAGTTTTGGATCTTTCACTAAAAGTTTTCTAGACAAGGATCTCCTTGCAAAATGGTTTTAAATTTTAGTGATTTTTGTTAATCTATTGTTTATGTTTATTCCACTTAATTAGTAATGATTTGTTTGTCGGTTTGGCGACTTTCGTTACAGATAAGTTCATCTTCAACTTTGGGAATGTGAAGCTTTGGATCTTGGAGCTTTGAAGTTGTTCTTGAGGCGGGTTATATAGCTTGAACACAATCATGTTATTATTCACCATCAATCTTGCCATACTTGATGATCTACTTTTAGTTTTGAGTTTTCTTGTATAATTGATGAATCTGTGAGTTCTATTAGTGACATAGAACTATTGTCCATGAACCAGAATAGTATGGAATGAAGTCTAGAGCTTGATGATGATGACATCATCATGGCTCAACCCGATATCGGGTTGAAGTACCTCTAACCCAATATGGGATTGAAACCCAATATGATAATATGTAACCTAACATACCTTGAAACCTCACACTCCTATTGGTTTATACACTTGGTTTGGTTTAGACTAACTTGTTGTCTAGGATGTCACTTAACCCGTGGTCAAGGGTAGGTTGATACCATGAAGGTTTGAAGAGGTATGAGCATAAGGGTTTAACCTGATATGCAAACCCTAATTTTGAGCAGCCCGATATGGTGTGAAGCATACACACACCTTTTTGCTTGATATGGTGTAAAGCGCACACACACCTCTTTGTCCAATATGGTTTGAAGCACACACACACCTCTTTTCCCAATATGGTGTGAATCACACACACACCTCTTTGCCTGATATGGTGTGAAGCACACACATACGTCTTTGCTCAATATGGCGTGAAGCATACACACACCTATTTGCCTGATATGGTGTGAAGGACACACACACATGTTTCCCTGATATGGTGTGAAGCACACAGACACACCTCTTTTCCCGATATGGTGGAAGCACCTCAATCCAATATACTTGATTGAGTAACACATGAAGTGTGTTATGTCTAATGATACATTAAGATGTATAGAGTTCAATGCATTTTGATAATTGTAGGCCAATGTACCTTGAGAGAAGGATTGAGCCAACATAATAAAGTATGATGTAATCATTATCCTGGTGAGGATGAGAGAGAAACTCATACTTTGTGTGTTAATCATTCAATGAGCATACATTGATACCCCTATATGTGTAGAGCTATGAATCAGGGATTTGATTCTTAATAACATTAGGGTTGTGATCCTTGAAAATATGAACTTGAAATCCCTAATCAGTAAGAAGGGAAACCCTAACCCTAATCGGTGAAAAGGGAAACCCTAACCCTAATAATGGGAAGGTAGTATTTCTCTTATGTTGCATGGTAATGATATGTATTTGATAATTGTTTCTATCATGAAAGACTAACCATGCATGTATCATGAGATGATGAACATAGCTAGGTATGAGCTATTATGTTTCATACAATACAGATTAAATGGGACATGTGAGACATGTGAAATACTTGTGCAACAAGTATTATGTATTCCAGGTCTGAGGACCTAGAGGTAATAGTTACCTGATAAGAGGTAACAATGTTAAGTGATGAACTAAGGGTTTGAATACTAAAATCTAGCAATCATGATGATGATAATGTTAAGGGATGAGAATTCCCAGTAATGTGATAAGGGATTGAGATCCCGAGTGTTATGCATTCAATGTGTTCCAAAGATTATAAAAGTACTTGATAAATGTATTACACCTTTCTTTGTAGCATCTTTTATAATTCTTGCTGGTAACTTGATTGATGCTAAACGATAATTTAATACACCTAATTAATCAAGTGGAACCTTACCATGCAATGCCCATGGCATAGATCCATTCGGTGTTAGGATTTGCTAAATGGTAAAATGAGTTTAACTCAGAGAGCATATTTTTGAATATGTGGGGGTGATGGACAAACATGTCCTTACATCCAGATGGGGATTGATGTATTATCTCCCTGATGAATGCCATGGTTTCCGTGTGATCACCCTGATTAAAATGTACTGAGGATTGATGTGATATCTCCTCGAAGAGAGTGCATGTTGCGGCTGTAGCTCTTTAGTGAAGATGTCGCTATACCCTGACATGCTAGTTGTAGTTTGACATGTGGTCACTGCCAGTGGTCGTGTACTAACTGAGACGGGTGAGGTCATGGCAGCCGGCTCTTCCATTGACCTTGTATGGTACTGATGCTTTACATATCCATGGTCGGTTGGAGCATGAGTGGTATACCTCAACTCCTCTGGGCATAAGTGTGATTGTGAACATGTAATCAGCCATGTAGCATATTTGCTTAAGAATTGATTACATAAACATTGGTTGATGCTCCATTACTTTTATACATCTTAGATTGGTAGATGTTATACATGTTCTTCATATTCCTTATAAAGAAAATAGATGATCTATAGCCCTGTCATAGATAGTTTAATTTCTTAGACAATGCTATTACTTTGCACTACAATTAAATAATGATTAAACATACTTATTTACATGAAAGATCCTCTGTGTAATTTTGTATTGTTTACATGTGATAATAATATTGTTGGTGGAGATTTATATCTCTCACTGGGACTTGTGTCTCACCTCGTGGATTCCACAATTTTTAGGTGGACATGCACAAGGAGGTAGAGACTGTACTACAGAGGAAGGACAACAACAGCATGGATAGCAGTAACAACTCAGGTTGAGTGTACAGTATGTCGTGTCTTGTAGATAGAAGTCATATGTGTCGTCTCTGTACTCTCAGGTCCTTGAGAGTTAGTACATAATGGTTTTATGAATGGTCTGAGATTTTGGCTTGTTTTCCTCAAGGTTTTATGTTGGTTATATATGTTTGGGAAAAGAAACTGGTATATGATATCCTCAAGATGAGATGGTACAATGTATGGACAATGTGAACCATGATGTGTATATTGCTTTGGTTCTTTCTTAAAGAGTTTCCTAGAAATGGATCTCTTTGCAAAATGGTTTTAATTTTTAGTGATTTTCGTTAATCTGCTTCTAATGGTTATTCTGCGTAATTAGTGGTGGCGATTTGGTTGTCGGTTTGATGGTGGGTCGTCACAAAGCTTTGGTATCAGAGCCTAAGGTTCGATGAGTCTATAGAGACATAGAATTAAGGTTGTTGAGTCTGTTCTAGTATCCTCCAGATTATCTTATAGTGACTTCTACTCATATAGGAGAAGAAGTAAAGCTGAAAGATGGCTAGAGCACACAAAGAACATGCTGTTGAGAGCAGTGTTGCTGCACCAGGAGGAGGTGCAAGGGATTTTGCAAGAGAGGAATCAGTGCCTAAGAATCCCCGTCTTAATCAAGGCATGCTAGAAAACCTAGCCTTTCATGCTTTTTTCAGGCAGTTCATGACAACAATGACGCATATGGCAAATAGGATGCCAACACCAGCACCTAGGGCACCCGTTCCCAATGAAGGACATGGATCTGGAAAAACCTTTGAGCGGTTACACCGGGTAGGAGCCACCAAATATGCTGGTACAACTGACCCAACAGACACAGATTCATGGCTCACTGAGCTGGAGAAAGCCTTTAGAATCCTTAGAATTCTAGAGACTGATAAAGTTAGGCATGATGTGTACCTTTTAAAAGGAAGCACTAGCCATTGGTGGGCCATTGAAGAAGAGAAAAGACTTGATGTTGAGGTCAGATGGTAGGAATTCTGACGTTAGTTTGTTAGTAGATACTTTCCCAAGACTTATATGGATGAGAAAATCTCATAGTTTGAGCGGATTAGACAAGGACCGATGAAGATTAGTGAGTATGAAGCTAAGTTTATGGAGCTTCTGTGGTTTTTTCCACACATGGATACTACGGATGAGGAGAAGATTCAACATTTTGAGAAGGGTCTGAATGCTGAGTTAACCACACTTATATTTGCTATAGAGAATAGAGAGAGGTTTGCCACCTTTGTGAAGTCTGTTAGGCAGATAGAGAGGTATGTGATTGAGAAATGTGAGGTGAATAGTAGGAAAGTACCTGCTCAATTCCAGGGAGAGAGGTCTAGAAGTTTCAAGAAAATGAGGTTTCCTGCACCAGTAGCACCATAGAGGTTTAGTGTTCAGACACGGTGGACATCAAGCAAGGGTAGAGGTCGTAGTTTTCTGCCCAGTGGAGCCCATAGCACAACATCAATGTTAGTGATAGGACCATCTAGGCCACAATGGGAGAGCAGAGACTGCTTCAAGTATGGACAGACATGACATTTGATAAAGGATTTTCTAGTTAGAGACAGGGAGGTAACCCAACCACTGAGGCAGAGTCAACAAGGATCTCAGAGGCAATAGTTTAGTAGTGGCACATGAGGACGTGGACAAGCATCTCAAGTAGGTTCATCTGCACCAAACAACAGAGCACGGAGTCAATAATAGGCAACAACAAGATTCTATGCCATGAATCAACCGAAGGCAGTAGTCAATCCACGAGTCATGACAGGTCAGATGGAATTGTTTCATTGTGATATGTTGTCATCCTACTTCGTATCTATTTTGATTGATCTGGGTGCTACACATTCCTTTATCACTCAAGAAGTGATTCATGACTGCAATATGATTGTCGCTTGTAGAATAGATAATTTGTTATTAAAAACTCTGTTATTCGGATCTGCAGTGTTGTGGGAGGTATGTTCTCCATGTGTTCTTTCCTTTTTAGAACACAACATTCAGGTGGATCTTATACCACTTGATATGCATGAGTTTGATGTAATTCTTGGGATGGATACTCTAGAAAATATAAGGTTGTCTTGGATTGTGCTTCCAAGCAAGCTATGTTCACAAATAGTGACAAGACATGGGTCTTTCAGGGGGACAGAAAGATTCTTCCAACTATCTAGTGTTAGCAATGGTAGCTGAGAGACTAATGCGACAAGGATGTGAAGCATTCTTAGCACATGTGTTAGACACCAAAGCATAGAGTCCTAGTCTTTCTAAAGTTCCTGTTATCTGGGAATTCAAGGATGTGTTTCCTGAAGAATTTCCATGTATTCTTCCACTATGAGAGATTGATTTCGAGATTAATCTAATTTTGAGTATGCAACCAATATCCCAAACACCTTATAGGATGGCCCCTTTTGAGATGGAAGAACTCAAGAAATAATTACAAGAGTTGCTTGAGAAAGGTTTCATTCAACCGAGTGCTTCAACATGGGGTGCTCTAGTTCTTTTTGTTAAAAAGAAAGATGGGTCTGTGACATTATGCATAGAATATAGACAGCTTAACAAGGTGACTATAAAGAACAAATATCCTTTTCCAAGGATAGATGATATGTTTGACCAGTTGCGTGGTGCAATAGTGTTCTCTAAGATAGATCTAAGATCAGGATATCATCAGTTACATATCAAGGAGGATAACATACCTAAGTCAGCCTTTAGGACAAGGTACAGTCATTATGAGTTTGTAGTTATGTCCTTTGGACTAACTAATGCACCAGCTGCATTCATGGAGCTGATGAATAGAATCTTATGACCATTCCTTAATCAGTTCATAGTGGTCTTCATAGACGACATCCTAATATATAGTAGAGATTATCAACAAGACGAACAACACCTTCTTCAAGCCTTGACTTTACTAAAACAACACAAGCTATATGCTAAGTATAGCAAGTGTGAGTTCTGGTTGTTAGAAGTATCTTTCCTAGGACATGTTATATCAACTTTAGGTATTTGTGTTGATCCTAAGAAAGTAGAGACTGTTGTAGAGTGGGAACTACCCAAGACACCAACAGAGATTCACTATTTCCTAGGTCTGGTAGGTTACTACAGAAGGTTTATTAAAAACTTCAGTTTTGTAGCATTACTCCTAACTAAGTTGACCAGGAAGGAAGTTCCGTTTATCTAGAATGACAAGTGCCAACATTCTTTCTAATTGTTGAAAGAAAGGTTGGCTAGTACACATGTGTTGGTTTTACCTGAGTAGGGAAAGGGATACATTGTTTTCTGTGACACCTCTAAGAATGGTCTAGGATGTGTGCTGATGCATAGTGATCATGTAGTTTCTTTTGCTTCCCAACAGCTTAAGAAACACGGGGAGAATTATCTGGCGCATGATCTAGAATTAGCTACGTGATGCACGCGTTAAAGATTTGGAGGTATTATCTTTATGGAGAAACATGTCAGATTTTCACATACCATAAAAACTTAAAGTACATCATCTCACAACACGAGTTGAACATGAGACAATGCCACTGGATGGAATTAATCAATGACTACAATTGTACAATTGATTATCATCTAGGGAAAGCTAATGTAGTGGTAGATGCATTGAGTAGAAAATCTTCATCTTCACCCACGGATAAAGCACAGTTGAACTCATTAATATTCTTTAAACGAGACATGTTTGTCTCTTTAAGACAAATGAATGTACATCTAGAAGTATCTTTGTTAGCCAGATTGTTGGTCGAGATGCATGTGAAACCTACTCTAAAATAACAAATTAAAGAGGCACAACAAGCTGATATTGTGATTCAGCAGATCAGGTCAGAGTATGGTAGTGAGAAACGAGACAGTTTTCATGAGTCAGAGGATGAGGTAGTCTGTTACCATGGTAGGATGGTAGTGTCTGATGTCAATGACTTAAGAAAGATAGTTATGGAGGAAGCTCATTCATCCATGTATGCAATGCATCCAGGGAGTACTAAAATGTATCATAACTTAAAAGATATGTATCGGTGGCCTGGTTTGAAGAAGGATGTAGCTGATTTTATTATACGGTGTCCAGTATGTCAGCAGATTAAAGCAGAATACCAGAAGCCTGTAAGAACATTGCAACCCTTACCTATACCGTAGTGGAAATGGGAACACGTGACAATGAACTTTGTGGTTGGTCTACCTAGAAAAGCCAAAAGTCATGATTCCATTTGGGTGATAGTTGATAGGTTGACTAAGTCAACACATTTTCTTCCCATTAGAACAACCTATACTTCTGAAAAACTTAAACAGATCTACATAGATGAGATAACGTGGTTGCACAGAGTTCCATCCAAGATTGTATCTAATAGAGGTCCCCAGTTTACAAGTCATTTTTGGGAACAACTATATAAAGCCTTGGGTACGCAGTTAAAGTTTAGCACAACTTTCCACCCTTAGATAGATAGACAATCTAAAAGGACTATACAGACTTTGGAGGACTTGCTTAGGGCATGTGTTCTTCGGTCTATAGGAAGTTGGGACTTACACTTGAGCTTAATAGAGCTTGCCTACAACAATAGTTATCAGACTAGTATTGATATGGCAACATATGAAGCATTATATGGTAGACGTTGTAGATCTTCATTATGCTGGTATGAGACAGGAGAATATCAACTTTTGGGTCCTAAATTAGTGTAAAAGATAACTGAAAAGATTAAACTAATACAACAATAGTTGAAGGCTACACATGATAGAAAGAAGTCATATGTCGATAAACATCGTAGACCTTTAGAATTCCAAGTTGGATACAAAGTGTATCTCAATGTCTCTCCTTGAAAAGGTGTTCTCAGATTTGGGAAGAAGCGTAAGTTAGCTCCTAGATTAATGGGACCTGACCTAGTGAAAGAACAGATTGCAAAGGTAGCCTATATGTTGGAGTTGCCACCTGAGCTACATAGACTACATGTAGTGTTTCATATATCTATGTTGAGAAAGTGTCATCCTAATACAGAGTTGGTGTTGCAACCTCTAGAGGTAGAATTGAATGAAGATATATCCTATGTGGAAGGTCCAATGATGATTCTTGACAGAAGAATCAAGAATTTGAAAAAGAAAGACATAGCTCTTGTGAAATTTCTCTAGAATCATCGTGGCGTTGAAGAAGCCACATGGGAGCTAGAGGAAGAAATGAGGAGGAAGTACCCTTCTCTTTTCACTTGAGATTTTGAGGATGAAATCCCTTTTTAGGGGTTGATAATTGTAACATCCTTGACCTAGGTTATGCCATAAACCTGGGAGTTTTCTTAAGTAAGTTATTCAAAAACTTTTTTTAATCTTTTAAAAAGTAATTAAGACTCAAGGAGAGTTTAATTTTCAAGTTTGAGCTTATTTGCAAACTGTTTGTGCATTATATGATAATTCGGGTGTAAATTGCAATTTACCCAAGATGAGGGGTTATATTGCAATATGTCACATTTTGAACATGATTTAAGTTCTTTATAATCATAAGAGAGATAATGATGCTAATGGGTGGCTTGTGGAAAGCCTAAGTTCCAAGTTAGAACTTATTTGAATAATGATTGTGCCTTGTGTACCAGTTTTGGTGCAATTTGCAATTTGCCCAAAATGTAGGGTTGATATGCAAATTACCACCTCTAGAGTGTCCCTACTCTCTCTTAGAATCATCTAGAGGATATATAAATAAAGAGTAACCATGTTTGAATCATTTTTGAGTGGTGATATTCTTGGTGATGAAAAGACCAAGAAAAGATGTATAGTTGAAGCCTTTATATGAGTTGTATCGAGTTGTAGAGCTTAAATAGGAGTGCCTATCGGTCGAGGATCCATAGAGAAGGTCCCATATAGTTTTTTAAACTCTTGGCCTTTTCCATGATGGGTTAATCACCTAAAGGAGGTGATGGATATCGACATACAACTTTCCTTAGAAAAAGTGTATCGGTTTGTGAATAAAGTGATGTTGAGTTGAAATATCTTGCTCAACAAGATAACTAATGGCCAAAATATTATCCCAAGATTATCCTCAAGAGTTTTTCATGTCAAGATAAACATGTATGCATGGATACATGCCAACCATGCATGGACATGTGGTACCTAGTAGTGTGAAATGTTGACACCTCATATACACTCTCTCTCATGAACCTTAATTATATATACCACTCCTTTCACATACTAGTGATTTTTTTTAACATTATCACCCTCTTTCTCTTATATATCGTGCATAGAGTTGAGGAACAAGGAGGATCTTGAGCCATTAATCTTAAGGTTAAGACATGGTCATCTTCAACCTTGTATAAAGCATGATCTCGGGTTGTGATTCTTCCTTTCTTTTCTTCTTCACCAAGTTCTTGTCTATGGTGATTCTTTGCATGTAGAGGAGTTGTGAACGAGTCTTGGATCTATGATAAGTTTATCTTCAACCTTGGGAATGTGAATCTTTGGAGCTTGGAGCTTTGAAGTTGTTCTTGAGGTGGGTTATATAACTTGAACCCAATCATGTTATTATTCACCATCAATCTTACCATACTTGATGATCTACTTTCAATTTTGAGTTTTCTTATATAATTGATGAATCCATGAGTTCTACTAGTGACATAGGACTATTTTCCATGAACTAGGATAGTAATGAATGAAGTCTAGAGCTTGATGATGATGACATCATCATGGCTCAACCCGATATCGGGTTGAAGTACCTCTAACCCAAAATGGGGTTGATACCCAATATGGTAATATTTAACCTGAGATACCTTGGAACCCCACACCCCTATTGGTTTGTACACTTTGTTTGGTTTAGACTAACTTGTTGTCTAGGTTGTCACAACCCATGGTGAAGCGTAGATCGATACCATGAAGGTTTAAAGAGGTATGAGCTTAAGGGTTTAACTCGATATGCAAACCCTAATTTTGAGCAACCCGATATGGTTTGAAGCATGAACACACCTCTTTGCCCAATATGGTGTGAAGCACACACACACACCTCTTTGCCCGATATGGTGTGAAGCACACACACACCTCTTTTCTTGATATTTTGTGAATCACACACAAACATCTTTGCCCAATATGGCGTGAAGCATACACACACCTGTTTGCCCGATATGGTGTGAAGCACACACACACACCTCTTTGCCTGATATGGTGTGAAGCATACACACACCTCTTTGCCCGATATGGTGTGAATCAGACACACACCTCTTTGCCCGATATGGTGTGAAGGACACACACACCTCTTTGCCCGATATGGTGTGAAGCACACACACACCTCTTTGCCCGATATGGTGGAAGCACCTCAATCTAATATACTTGATTGAGTAATACATGAAGTGTATTGTGTCAAATGATACATTAAGATGTATAAAGTTCAATGCATTTTGATAACAGTAGGCCAATATACCTTGAGAGAAGAATTGATCCAACATAATAAAGTATGATGTAATCATTATCCTGGTGAGGATGAGAGAGAAACTCATACTTTGTGTGTTAATCATTCAATGAGCATACATTGATAACCCTATATGTGTAGAGCTATGAATCAAGGATTTTATTCTTGATAACGTTAGGGTTGTGATCCTTGATAATATGAAATTGAAATCCCTAATCAGTGAGAAGGGAAACCCTAACCGTAATCAGTGAAAAGGGAAACCCTAACCCTAATAATGGGAAGGTACTATTTCTCTTCTGTGCATGGTAATGATATTTGTTTGATAATTGTTTCTATCATGAAAGACTAACCATGCAGGTATCATGAGATGATGAACATAGCCAGGTATGAGCTATGATGTTTCATATGATACAGATTAAATGGGCCTTGTGAGCCATGTGAAATACTTGTGCAACAAGTATTATGTATTTCGGGTCTGAGGACCTAGAGGTAATAGTTACCTGATAAGAGGTAACAATGTTTAGTGATGAACTAAGGGTTTGAATACCCAGATCTAGCAATCATGATGATGATAATGTTAAGGGATGAGAATTCCCAGTAATGTGAAAAGGGACTAAGATCTTGAGTATTATGAATTCAATGTGTTCCAAAGATTATAAAAGTACTTGATAAATGTATTACACCTTTCTTTATAGCATATGTTAGAATTCTTACTTGTAGCTTGATTGATGTTAAAAGTTAATGTAATACACCTAATTAATCAAGTGGAACCTTACCATTTAGTGCCCAGGCCATAGATCCATTCGGTGTTAGGATTTTCTTAATGGTGAAATGAGTTTAACTCAGAGAGTATATTTTTTAATATGTGGGGGTGATGGACGAACATATCCTTACGTCCAAATGGGAATTGATGTATTATCTCTCCGATGAATGCCAGGGTTGTTGTTTGTTTGCCCTGATGAAAATGTACCAAGGATTGATGTGATATCTCCTCGAAGAGAGTGCATGTTGCGGCTGTAGCTCTTTAGCGAAGATGCCTCTATATCTCGACAAGCTAGTTGCAGTTTGACATGTAGTCACTTCCAGTGGTCTCGTACTGACCGAGACAGGTGAGGTCATGGCAGCCGGCTCTTCCATTGAACTTTTATGGTACTGATGCTCTATGTAGATGTGGTCGGTTGGAGCATGAGTGGTATACTTCATCTCCTCTTGGCATAAGTGTGATTGTTAACATGTAATCAGCCGTGTAGAATATATGCTTAAGAATTGAATATAGAAACATTGGTTGATGTTCCATTACTTTTATACATCTTAGATTGGTAGATGTTATACATGTTCTTCATATTCCTTATAAAGAAAATAGATGATCTATAGCTCTATCATAGATAGTTGAATTGCTTAGACAATGCTATTACTTTGCACTACAATTAAATAATGATTAAACATGCTTATTTACATAAAAGATCCTCTGCTCAGTTTTATATTGTTTACCTAGGATAATAATATTATTGGCGGAGAGTTATATCTCTTGCTGGGACTTGTGTCTCACCCCGTGGATTCCACAATTTTTAGGTGGATGCGCAAGAGGAGGTAGAGATTGTAATGTAGAGGAAGGACAACAACAGCAAGGATAACAATAATAGCTTAGGTTGAGTGTATTGTCTGTCGTGTATTGTAGATAGAAGTCCTATGTGTCATCTCTGTACTCTCAGGTCCTTGGGAGTTAGTACATAATGGATTTATGAACGGTCTGAGATTTTGGCTTGTTTGCCCCAAGGTTTTATGTTACTTATATATATGTTTGGGCAAAACAATTGGTATATGATATCCTTGAGATGAGATGGTATAATGTTTGTACAATATGAACTATGATGTATATATTTCTTTGGTTCTTTCTTTAAGAGTTTCCTAGAAATGGATCTCTTTGCAAAATGGTTTTAATTTTTAGTGATTTTTGTTAATTTGCTGCTAATTGTTATTCCACGTAATTACTGGTAGTGATTTGGTTGTCGATTTGATGGTGGGTCGTCACAATATACAATCAACATATGTATGAAATTCTAGAATTAAGCAAAATTAGGGTTTCCACACCATTCACCGAGATATCATGCATCAAGAATAACTTTGAATAAATATAGTCTATGATGTCAAGAAAAGCACTTCAAATGGATTTCACAATATCCCTTTGCAGATTTCCAACTTTCCACTCATCTAGGGTTTCACCCTCTTTACTGAGATATCAAGAAAATACTGTTCACATCACATAAAATCCAAGATTTTGTTTAACATATATGTACTACGTGTTTAGATAAACAATCATTCATAATCAATCAGATTCAGATAGGCAAATTTCTCTATTTAATTTTACAACAATTTCAATCATAACTGAAAATTCTAAATTTCAGTATTTTCATATAATCTCTACAATTACATTAAGAATTATCATTTATATGGATTGTAGACATTTCTAATATGATTTCATCATCTGAAATTCATCACAATAGAGAAATAATCCATTTCATATCATCTTACAAAAGCTAGATCAAACATACAACTTAAGGTTTGTACTCGCACACTAAGCAATTGAAGATTATTGATGATTTAACTTTTTTGTGCAATCTATTATTTAAAGGAAGTACCCATTTACCCTAAGGTGTGAAAACACCTTAAAAATACAGCCCGTCTCTGAAAATCTCAAGTTCATATCAAAACCCGAGCAAATAACTAGTTTCTTCTTCCTTTCAACCCGAAAACCCAAGAAATGGGGGATTATGAAGAAAGAGTGATAAAAGGGGAAGATTTGATACCATTTAGAATCAAACTAGAGTAGGGATAGAATCTTGACATGTGGGAGAAGATTTACCATGAAAGGCTATGTAAAGAAGATAAACTTACTTGATTTCATCATATCGAAGATAGAGAAACCATAGGTCAGCATCACTGCTTTCTCCTCTCAGAGCCCTAGCTCTCCTCTCTCTCTAGAATTTTGTTTTGTGGAATGGATCACAAATTATCATATCTCCTAGTGTGTTAGGTTGACCATATAGAGTAATTGAGGTGCTTGGGTAATTTATACATTGAACGCTCACTATACTTTTTCTTATTTCAACATATTTTTCTGTTATAAAAAAGTTACTATAAATCATTTATTGCAGAGGTAAAAAATCCTCAAAAAATATGATAATTTATCAAGATGTCTTAAATATAATTTCAAATTTTTACTACAAATTTTAGATAATTCCGAGCTACCAATAAATAACTCAAAATAAAACACTATACTGATGAACAACAATCTGTCAGCATGGTCAGTCGAAGTATAGTTCGACCGAGAACCACATTCAAAGAACATCTACATATTTTGAAATTTTTCTCTAGCATGCATTTTTGAGTTATTAATATCATATACTAAATTCAATTAAATACAAGATACATAGAAAATATGAAAAACCTACCACACTGTTATCCTGATCAAATTCCATATCCATGTATTATAAAAACCCTAATTTTTTCCAATTAGGGTTTACATTTCTCAAAGCCTAATTCTTCAAGCTAAAATCATAATTAGAGTTCCTTATTAGGTTTGAAACATCACAATTGAGCTACTATCATTAATCATGTCTAAAAGATGTTCAATCTAATCAAGTATGTAATCATTCAGGTAAATCATAATTTACCAATTAAGCACAAATGCGGTCATAACAATTATCACCCCCTTAAAAAGTTTTGTCCCCAAAATATAAATATGCAAATAAAGTATAGTCAAAGTTTCTTTTAAAAATTTGAAATCTTATGTGTCACTATACTCTTGTATTTTGTATGAGAATGTTATTTTCAACATTGAGTCATTTGTTTCTCTTCTAATCACAATAGATTTTAAGCAAGCCTTATCAATGATAGAAGAAGATTTTTTTTGTCACAATCATTAATAGGAAAGAGATAGATAAAAAACTATTTTCTAATAATGCCATACCCTATTGATATGTTACCTTGGTACTAGTAACCCGATCCCACTATCTTAATCCATACACTTCAATATGTACTTATTTTTCTACATCACATCAGAGTTATTAAAGATAATTCACCTTTCTATTTTGAATTTTACTCTTTTACCACTCTAATAGAAAATCACTCATAACTACAAGACTAGAAGTAACAATAATGGTATAAAATTGAGTCAGACTACTGATATGAATGATTGAAACCATAAAACTCATTCCAATCTAGTATATTGCTCGCACATGTACAATTGAAGTCATATGTAAAACAAGTTTTCATCCCTTAAAATGCCTTTAACAAACTATACTTCTTTAAAACAAATTCACATATTGCTTAAAGCCATTTTTTTCTTTGATTTCTCTTCTTATGCATTACAACTTCTTCTTACTTATCCTTCTCATTTTGATCATCTAGAATAAACATCCCTAACATTGAAACAATCAAGGTAAGAATAGATTATTCATCATTCTTTCTATCACTGCAAGAATTTATTATAGATTGCACTTTGCACATGTTGCACTTCTCCTTTTATTCAAATCACACTTCTTATATTTCAAATCTATTTTTTATCCTTCGTTCATACTCATTTCCATATTGTTTATCTATCTTTCACATTTGCAACCTCTAAACTGATGAATATTATAACTGTTATTTTCTTTTCATATTGATGATCTCAGGATTTTATTTCATAGAGATGTTCATGCTCAAGGTCAAATCACTATTGACATCCCTTGAGCTGTTACAACCCTAAACTATCTACAGTTTGATCCTTATCAATAACATGATGTCATTGTGACATGATTTTACTCCCTTATTTTGATATGCAAACCTTAGCTCTCTTGAGCTTTAATAAAGTCTTCCTTGTCCTTACCACTTGAATTTTCTTTCTCTTACTTAACCATTTTGATATATTACTTTCTTAATCTACCTTGCTAGGGTTTCATCATCATATTATGTGTCACTAGTATATTCAGTAGATGTGTCTCTCATGACAGTTGTGTATCATTTATGATTTATTTCCGTATCACTTCATCCCATGCTAAACTCACTCAGGAGGATACATAAGAGAAGATGATTTTGAGACATAGAATTATAATCTTCAAGTATTCATAACACCATTCTTGTATTATTCATCATCAATGAGACTAGACTATTTCACATTTCCTCACATCTCAAAAGCTCTCTCTTTTATCATCTATACAACTCCCTCATGTTTTGGCCCCTTCTTTATTTTCTATCATCGGCTCCCTATTTGCTACTCTTTCGTATGTCATTATTTACTTTTACTTATCCCTTATGATCATACTTCTCACTCTTGTGTAAGATTCCATATTCATGCCATATAAACTTTTTTATCATCCTTTTACTTTTATATAGTTGAAATTCTAAATCAATATCCTCCCTACTAGCTTCATCTTATGCATAATATATTTCATGTCCTTCATTTCGAATCAAACACCTCATACGAGGGTTAACCATAGTTTGCTTTTCAATCAAGCCTTTATATTCTGAATACAGTTTACCTTTATATGAGTTGTTCTTTTAAGAACTAGTCCCATTTCATCACTAGGAACCTATTGTTCATTTATTTAGTTGCACCTTTGTTCTTCTTTTAAGAACTAGTCCCATTTCATCACTAGTAACCTATTGAACACACTTGATATCAATTAGGTTGGTACTAAATAGAGACTTTGAATCAAAAGCTAGTAAGGATGAATAGATTAAACTTTATTATGAAAGTACACATTCCATTCTCCTCGTTATGTCATGTAACCCTTCTTTCAAAATAAAACTCATCATTTTCATCACTTTTTTGTTTCATCTTAATTTCTTATCCTAGTCTTATAATTGACATGATTATCTAAATCTCTTCACTTTCATTCTTATGAACTTCACTTCTATGTACTTATTACATATTTAAAATTTTTCTCCTCTTTTCCTTTTGTTGTAGAGTACATAAGTACATTTTACTCGATTATATGATCCATTCATTCTAATTGATTCTTTCTATTTTGGCTTTCCATGTATTTTTCTCTTATCTTTCCTTGATTTCAGATTGGATATAGTGACACAATTAGTTATATAGTTTAGTTCTCTTTATCCATCCTTTCTTCATTTTGTATGTTACATACTAATATATGTCTTGTATTTATATCCCTCTTCCTTCATTCCCAATTTAGGGTTTCTTATCTGAAGCCCCAAAGTTGGATCTCTGATATTAGTTCCAATCGATTCTTAGCTATTCTAATCTTTCCCTCATGTTTCAACATCTTAGTGTATGTACATTCTCACTATGATGTGGGTCTAATTTGTCCAGAGTCTACTCTTATTATATTGTTAATAGGAGTCATTAGATCCCAGTAACGCACCCTGCCAGCCGGACCAGGCCGAACCCACAGTCCTGAATCCAAGAGCTACTTAGGATTAACCAACTCCTACTTATCTAAAACATGTGGAAAGAATATCCACTTAGGGAAAACTCATTTAAACATAACTTCTAGTCTACTTGATACAAAGAATACATGAATCAACTTCATGATACACAACAATCTAAAAGAACCATATATATTCTACAAACTGTAGTCAATTGTTTAAAGGAAGTACCCACTCACCGTAAGGTGTGAAAACACCTTAAAAATGCAGCCCATCTCTAAAAATCTCAAATGCATATCAAAACCCTAACAAATCACTGATTTATTCTTCCTTTCAACCTGGAAACCCAAGAAATGGGGGATTATGAAGAACTAGTGAGAAAAGGAGAAATTTTAATACCATTTTGAATCAAATCAGAGTAGAGATGGAATCTTGACATGTGAGAGAAGATTCACCATGAAAGGTTATGCAAATAAGCTAAACTTACTTGATTTCATCATATCTCATATAGAGAAACCCTAGGTCAGCATCTCCACCGCTTTCTCCTCTCAGAGCCCTAGCTCTCCTCTGTCTCTAGAATTTTGTTTCTCTAGAATGGATCATGAATTATGATATTTCCTAGTGTGTTAAGTTGACCATATAGAGAAATTGAGGTGCTTGGGTAATTTACACATTGACCCCTCACTATACGTTTTCTTATTTTAGCAGATTTTTCTGTTATAAAAAAGTTACTATAATTCATTCATTGTAGAGGTAAAAAATCCTCCAAAAATTATGAAAATTTATCATCATGTCTTAAATGTAATTATAAATCTCTAATATAAATTTCAAATCATTCGAAGATACCAATAAATAATTAAAAATCAAACACTACATTGTTGAACATCACTCTATCAGCATGGTCGGTCGAAGTATAGTTCGACTGAGAACCACATTCAAAGAACATTCAAATATTCTGAAATTTTTCTTTGGCATGCATTATTGAGTTATCCATGTTATATCCTAAATTCAATTAAATACAAGATATGTAGAAAATATGATAATCATTTACCACACTTCTATTCTGATCAAATTTCATATTTATGTACTATCAAAACCCTAATTTTTTCTGATTATGGTCTACATTTCTCAAAGCCTAATTCTTCAAACTAAAATTATAATTAGAGTTCCTTCTTAGATTTGAAACATCACAATTGAGCTACTATCATTAATCATGTTTAAACGATGTTCAATCTAATCAAGTATGTAATCATTCAGGTAAATCCTAATTTACCAATTAGGCACAAATGTGGTCCTAACATCCATCCTCCTAAATTATCATGCACAATGAGGATCCATATTTCACCAACAAAAATAACAAATAATAAATATCCAAGAAGAGATAGAGAAGTGGGAGAACAAAATATAGGAAAGAGAATAAAGAAAAAAGAGAAATTTATTTTATTTATAACTTTCAATCCTTAATGAACTTTTTAGTGTAATAAAATTAGTTTCATATCTTTAAAAGAAATATTCCAACAAGACTAATGTTGTCAGTCATTTGAGAAAAATAATATAAAATATAATAGCAATAATATAAAAATGAGTATTGTTATATATATTAATTTTTAAAAAATGTATTTTGCATGTTAAAAAATTCTACATTGCATGTGGAAATTCGATGCTCATTTTCATAAGGCGTGTTATACTTAATATAACATTGTACTCCTTGTTTAATATTATTTTACTCTAAAATGAGTATTGCATCTATTATTTATGATAGTACTCAGATTCTTAGTGTAATTTTACTCTAAAATGAGTATTGCATTATATATTTTTGGGAAGAGAACTCATTTCTGAATACTACACTAACTTAAAAATAAGTATTATGTGACATTTTTATTATATAGTACTCATTTATTACGTCATTTTATTTTAAAATAAGTGTTTTGCTTCATTCTATGGGAATAATACTTATTTTTATGCAATGAATACTTTAATTTGTATATAAAATAACTGAAATTAAAAAAATGAGTATTGTAATCTAATTACAATGGTTTGTTTGTGAAGATATAAAATATTCGACAAATTAATATAATATATATATATAATAATTTTATAAGACATACAATCCTCCAAATGAGAGAGTACTCACTTTTTCAATATAATTTAATATACACGTGGATATTGTGTATATTTTGTGGAGGATATTACTCATATTTTTCATCTTTATTTTACTATAAAATGAGTACGGAGTTTTCATTTCATGCGAAAAGTACCCATTATTAGACCAATATTGTACTTGACAAAATAATATAGTATATTTTAGAAATAAGTAGTAATTTTATGTCTAATACAATACTCCAGATGAGATTATTCCTATTTTCAGTTTTGGTTATTCCAAAATAAGTTTTTTTTTTGGTGAACTAAAAGCGTGTTTCTTTCTATTACTATCTCAACCAAATAAGTATTGTCCTGTTACAGGGTGTAACAAGGAAAAAAATAGAAAAAACAAAAGAAAATGGAATATATACAGTTTTATACAGAGGAAAAATCTTCTATACTGTATTTCCAAATCTCGCCTGGGGTTTTCTTTGTTCCCAGGAAGATCCGCTTATTCCTTTCTGTCCAGGTATGATAAATCACAAATGCTCATTGTTCTTATATATATCAATACTCATTTTTTGTATTATTTTTATATTATGTATTATCTTTTTCAAAACCAAACATATATAGTTGAAAAACGCGTACGGTTGTAGCAGCACACATTCCATTTTAATGGAACCAAACGGGCCCTAAGGCCTAATTTGATACGGTGTAATGGAGTGCAGTTTGCGGATTTAAAAAATAGATCAAAAGTAATCTTAGAGTTTACACAACGATCACATGTCTTTGGTACAGTGTACTGCAGATTCAGACTTTTTGTGTGCGACAGTTTGGTATACACGGTTGACAACTCGCTTCTCTTTATCCGGTGTGTATACAATCGCGAGAGGCATAATCTTCACCCGACTACGTCCTGAAATGACGCGGTACAATTTTTATGTTTTCCCACAAAACTTTGCAGTCGGGTGTGGTTGCAATTCTGGCAACAACACCCTATCAAATAAAATTTCAAATGAAAATCATTACAATTCAATTCAACTTTTTTTGCTTACACCCTACCAAACAGGCCCTAAGCGTGTTTCGGCAAGTAGTAATAGAATGGGTGACTTTTTTGAAGTTCGGATCCCATTCCGTCTTGACACCTCGCGTCATCACGATGCGATCAGCATTATCTTATAATACAACACGTTCCCTTAGAAAAGAGCTTCATCTATAGAAGAAAAAAAAATGAGGATTTACTGCTACTATTTTTGGCAAGAGTACGGTAGCCCTTGCATCAACTTTCTCCACGTGCAAATAGCACATTAGGGCCTGTTTGGTAGGGTGTAGTCAGAGTGAATTGTGTGAATTGGAGAACACAGATTCCTAAAGCATGGAACTTGAACTACCAACATTATGTTTGGTAGGGTGTAGTCAAAAAGTGATGTTTTCTTTTTCCTGTGTTTGGTTGACCACTCGAAACATACAGTGACTCCTTTTCCTGTGAGTTATATAAACACGTCTGCTGTTTGAGGAAGCATAGAGGCATTTCTTGGTCAACACATATATATTCAGGAACTTGTATAAAAAATATTTTTCCTAGTAGAACAGTGCCACACGTCTAATTTTTTTTTTGCCTGAAAACAGAACACACTATAACAGTGTTCACAACCAGAAACCACAGCAACCATGTATGAAAAGATTTGGCATATAACATACATAATGTGCCATGCACGTTCAATATTTCTGACTACATAATTGCTAATGAAACCACCCACATAAGTCAGTAGCATATGAAGTACATGTATTCAGTACTATTGCTATTACAACAAGTGCAAAAACTGAGCCATAACATCTGTTCAGCACTCTGCTCCAGTCCTATTAGCGCTAAAAAATAACGTTGTTTGTCAGACACCATGGTTCAGCCACAAGCACGCATATGTACAACAGCTCGGGCTTCACCTGCAATAGTAGGGACAAATACTGAGTTATGTCAAGCACACTATACATATTTAATAGTAATACCAACAAGTAGCCAAAACAAGACAAATATTGTTAAGCTGGAGCCTACCGAAATACTACTGTCCTTCCTAGTTCCCTTATCCAACTCATTGCTACAATTTGCAATCACCTTAATTCACTGATGCATAACATTGACAATTGGTCAAAGAAAATAAAAGTCACCTTTGTTCGTGAAGAGAGCATAAAAAAAACTTAGGCCACCTAACTAACAATATCACTCACACAACCAACCCAAGAATGGTTAACTTCCATGAATTAAATGGTAATCCAGATTGTTAAAGAAGATCAGAAAACTTGCAAACTGTCTTCCAAATGCTTTCATACTACCAATCCAGTTAAACAAATTATTAGTGGCCAAACTAAACAAATAAGAAAAATGAAAACAAAGACATACTCTAAAGATTTTATGGATAATAAATCTCGTTTAGTTATATTTCCCCAAGCATTGCCTTACATATTTGTTTCTCAAATTATTCATAACATGAAAAGTCAGTAGCTAACTGTTTCCCATATGAGCCATATATATAGTTCCTAATTGCTGCTACTTTTGTTCTTTAAAACATTATGTGTGTAGTTTATTATAGCTTCACATAGCGCTCTGTACAGCAAGCCTCCTGAACATTGTTCGAAAGAATTTTAATATGTATGATCTAGCCAGCCCCTAACCACAACATCATGTGGTGTCCATACCCCCATAAACAAAAAGCTTTCAGGATATAAACTAAACTATGGCTAGCGGATTGCTTATAACTAACACATGCTTTCTCCACAAAATTCCTATATCTAATGAGATTCCAACTTGAGCTGCTCTGCCGCCATGTAGAGGTTGTCGTGATGAGATTTTGTTGATTTAAATATTAGAAGGCTGAAGGTTCCAGTCAACTGGGTTGGAGAAGATCACAGCGGCAAAGACAAAAGAAAGTTACAAGTGAAGGGGAGGAGGTACTACAGATAAAGCGGAACAGAACCATAAAAAGGGGAAGAAATACTAGCAAATTGAATATACATGTGCTGTTACGGGATGACAACATGGGTTTAGCAATGAAGGTAAAAATGAATTGATGGTTGCGAAATATTGAGAAGGTTACCTCCTTTCGACGATCCATGGCGAGTATTCACACTACCCTGTAGCACTCCTCTGAGCTAACGAGGGTTGAGGTTTATAAATAGGAGATATACAAATCAGAAGTGTATATCGAGTCAGGCGCTGAGCAGCTTCCGCCGTAGTGAAACGCTTGTCGACGGCCGAAAGATAGGAGTCCGAGCCGGAGCAACAGAGCAGCAAGCGCAGCAGGCAGCGACGGCAGGTGGATGTGTCGAAGCAGGAAGCAGCGATGAGAGCGACAACAGGTGGGACAGGAGCCGGAGTGGGAGACGGGAGAGCAGCGGCGAGGAAACCAGAGGGTTTGGAGTGTAGGGTTTCCGTGCGAAGAATGGGGCGAAATGCACCCGACCACGCCCGTACAAACTCTCGGATTTGGACCCTCGATGCAAAATATTCGAGAATTCTGATTCGTTTAACTGCACCCGATTACATCCTACCAAACGGATTCAATGCACTAAATTATGACATATGTACTCCGTGAATTGCAACCTCACCCTGCCAAACGAGCCCTTAGTAAAAACGGTTGATTAAATCTGCGTACACGCGGCTCCATTTAGGGCATGTTTGGTTCAGGATTCAACGGGATTAAGAAGAATAATCCAGAATTATCATTGCACGGGATATCAGATATATATAGAATGGCTGGAGTTTACGTTTTGGTTTAGATGTATCGGCTGGACGTGGAACGAAGTCTACGAGCCAGTTTTTGCGGAACGCGCTAGATGAAAAGAAAAAAGGTCGTGGAAGCTGATTTCAGCGGAATGTGCATATAAAACAACTTTTTCCGCTGAGCCGCTTTCTTAGGAGGATCAGTGCAACGTAAAAGCGGAAACGTGTCCAGCAAGCCATCCACGTCCTAATTGTTCTTCAGCTTTGTCCGGTCAAACTCCCACGACCAAAAAGTAAGTGACGTGAGCACGCCACTGGTGTATTGGTGGTTCCTTCAACACCCAAGCCATAGCTCCATGCATGACTCCCCTAACTCACTTGTCTTTCTTGAACCCCAAGAAAACAGGGAACAAACGTGCGTCGTCGTCACGCCGACAAACCCCGCTTCGGCTCGGACTTCCCATTTTAAGCAATTGGTACGCGGTATTGCCTCATATTCTTGCACAGTGCCACTACGTTAGTGACTCTGTTTCGTCACTTCCCGTGACTCCTGTTACCACCAGATTCTATAATCACGGATATATAATTAGGACATAATCTGAATCGTAACAAAATCAAACATCACATTTCACTTTTCTTCTTCTTCTGAATACATAGTACATGAAATAAACCACACGAACCAACAACCTATAGTATAAGCAACAAAACCTGAATAATTTGATCTTATTACAAATATAAAGAACTGACTAAATCATTCATACTATTTCAGCATTAAATGATTATTGCCTTTAACTATTAAAAACAGACATTGGCATAAAGAAACATTATTACAATATCAATTCTTACATAAGTCTCTACGTCTGCATTTAACTTGTGGCAAATGTTCTAATATACATTTAGGCATCTATATGACCAAATTTTATTTAGAAATCTTGTGAATAGAGCGGTGCCAGTGTATGACTACTATTATGTAACAGTTAAAACGTTTAAATATATAGAAAAAAGTACTCCTTGAATACGATTGCATTTAAAAGTAGAACAGTAAACAACATGAACAAGATAGATGTTCAAAAACATACAACACGACATATCAAGGAAGATGACCACAGAGAGTAAAGAGAATAAATGAACGGAACTGATCAATTTCTTATTTAATTTATCGTCTCTTGGACCCGAATGAAGTGTAACAAAACATGAGAAAATATTACATTATGCTATGATATCACCATACAAGACTTAAAGCACGCACATGACTCAAACAATGCTAAACCAATTCCCCGACAACCAATGAGGCCCGTTACTTTTGGCCTTCACGGTTGTATCAACTACACAAATAAACTAGATTCTTCATGTATACCTAGGAACTTAAGAGGGAAGTCAAATCACTTAGCTTAAACTACCTACATCAATGGTTCTACAAGTGCTCATTCATTGAATAATAACTGAACTAACTATATGTTGACTGCAAATTAGGTACCACCAAAACCTCGATCAAGTTGGATGCCAAACTGTGATGAGGTGATTGTTCTCATTGGGCTTAATACCCAATTAATACCCCCACTAGTATTATTCATCTATGTCATGAAGAGATATGAGTTGACACAGATTTGCTGTGATGCCTACTTTAAAGATTGGGTTGATATCCCATCCTTCAAAAATTTCATATGCATCATCATATTCATCGTATGGGTCTCCAAAATATTCATCCATGCCCTCATCACTTCACTAGTTTGAGTCTGATAGGCCTGTCGAGTCAAAAATGAAGAAGTGTGTTGTGATGTCGGCCATTTTGAATAATCAACAACTCCCACCATGTATTCAATGTGTTTTCTTCATCACAATCTTCAGGTGGACCTATATGGTCCTCCTTCATACATCAACATCCCACTCATCGAAGTATGTCAAGTATGGTGGGTTGACCATTGGTGCGGGTGTAGGTTTGATAGCATTGTCATATGATGGAATGATCACATCCTTAGAGTTTTGGTGATTCTGGACGGTCTAGACACCACTCCAAACTTTAGTGATGAGGGTGATCTTCTTGATAGAGGTAGGAATGCTAAGGTAGTCTTCCTTGCCTTTGTCATCAACTTCCTAAATGAGTTGAAGTATTGTCATGAGAATGATGTTATTGATAGTATCTAAGGCATCATCCATTATAGTGATAGTTCAAAGAAGATAAGGACATGGAGTCTTCTATTTGGGGCATAGGTCTCATATTAATAATACAATGAGTCAACACTCTTCATCAAGACAAATTTGTTAAGTTTCCCTACTTAATTTTATGAAGGCGGTGAATAACTAAGGTAACCTCCTCGTCGAGTTGTCAGGAGTCAGCCAGTGTAAGGTCGGTCTCCACTATAGTGTAAATCTCATGAAGTGTGGAGGATAATAGGGTTGTCCATTAAACTCAAGGTCCATCTATTTTATATGTTTGTTTTTTTGAATTATCTTCATGCACCCTTTTTGTTTATGTCCCAAGTCGTTGTTTGGGCAATTGTTCGTCTATTGTAACCTATGAGCAAATTGTGCCAGATAATATGGTATGTGGTGTAGTATGCATCTTCATATAGGTGTACTGCTTACGGTGGCGATGTGAAGCATATCAAACCCGAGTCACAAGTGATCTTATTTGTTTCAAGCTATGCTACTACTTGGGATGTATGTGTGGTCGATAACAATGACATTACACAACATTATAATTGAGCTTTTGATGAAATGATGATGTGGCCACCCTATTTGATGAATCCATGGTCTCCCAATGAGAAGTTTGAAATTTAGTTTTAGCTCCATACATAGGACTGAGAATCTTAGCGCCTCAATTTGTATTTCAAGAATGATTTATCCTCTAGTGTCTTCTAACATACCGTTGAAGGAAATTACTTTTTTATTATTAATTTTATTTCATTGACATCTCTTTTTAGACTAATTATTGTCTTAATGGGGCACAGATTTAGGCATGAAGCATTTTTTATGAATGGTGAAGGGACCTTGAGACCTATATGCATAGAAGTGATAAGTAAAGGCCTTGTGTGATTTTCTTATTCATACATATCTTCTTCAGAAAATGACATCATTTCTAGAGTTGTGATGAGTCTGATGGTGGTAGAGAGTGCCTCATGTTTACCTTCTTTAGAGACATACGCTCAACTTTCTGATGTGCCTATAGTATTGAACCATATCTATTAGCGATACTTCCCCCTTTAGTTCACTTAAGAATTGAAAGACGTCTAGTTCCTCCAAATTTGTTTTTATACAAAGCTCGAGAGTGATTCAAATCCATTATGGGAATGGTAACCCTTCCCACCTTTTATTTTGGTTGATGTGTCTGGATTATTTTTAGTAACACCTCCATGGATGGTAATATTAGTCTTTCTCTTGTCTGGGGGTGACAAAGCTTCAATTGAAGTGGCCTAGTCCATGATTAATTTGTGTTGATACAAAACCTAGATATAATAGTATAATGGTCAATGTAGTTACCTTAAGCATTATCCATTGTAGTATAATGTTGGACGCAACAAGGAGAATGTTGATGTGGGTTTGGGTATCTAAAATATCCTAACGTTACAAAAAGGTCATGGTCCTGGTATGGGGATTGGTTGTTCTACTATTATCAGGATCGCTAGCTTTAATACTTGGACAATAGAGATGATGTCGTCACTCTAGATCTAATTATCAAGGGTCTTCCCCAAGGGTTGAATAAGATGAGAAATAAAGTCTTCCAATTTCATTGTGGCTACCACAATGTTGGTTGATGAGGGCTTGTCTTTAGAAGTGGTCACAACTTGTCCTAATTAGATTAGGTCATATAGGCATGTTTGAGATAAGCATGAATATATCTTATGAATTTTTGTATGGTGAAAATCACAGTGGACGTTGGGGTGATACCCTTTTAGTAAGAGATTAGGAGGATCTTGTAAGGGTGAGGACTTTTAAAGATGTTGGATAGTTGAAAGAATGGTGTTGAGGGACGCTCCTATAGGAGTGAGCTTCCTTCTAAGTGTTATAGGATCTTCTTTATCTTCTAGTGTTACCTTTTCATCTCCTTGTGCTATCTGACTTGTTTTAGTAAGTTGTTGCACTTGCAGATGGAATGGCGGCGGTGCATGTCCATCAAATTGATTATGTGGATAAAGATATTGTGGTGCTATGTATTGTGGTTGAGATTGAAAGTATTGTGCATTGGGTGAGCCCATAGGAACATGTTGCATTTTTTGTGGTAGTGATGATGTCACCATGGCATTGTTGACTAGAGCATGTTGTGTGGGTCGTGCTCGATTTGGTATGATTGGCGTCATCTGTCACTATTTTCATTATGTGAGATGAGGGTTACCTCAAAAGTGGAGTTTAAATTCTTTTCATTGGAATCTTTCAACCATCTTAGTTTCTAGTTTGTCAATGCATACTATGCTTGATATTGGAAAATGTATCATATAATTTGATATACATCCCTTTTAATGATATTTTCAATCTATGCTCAGTCTAAATTAGCTTGGCAAGGGTGTTGAAGAGTTTTAGTGAGAAGGTGGTGAGTGCAGGTGAGGCTTCACTTCTCAACATGTCTAATGCATCCTTGTCCATTGGTTTGAATTCTAGTTGTGCCACCAGTTCTCGTCATCTTCCCACTCACTCTAAGAAGCTTTTACCTACTATTTTTATAGTGCCTCTAAATCTTCCTTGGCTACGACCTAATCAAGGTTAGAAACTTATTAATTAATGGATTTTTTATCTAGTTTAGTCCATGCTACGGTAGACTATAGATCTTGTATATTGTACCATTCCAGGGTGAACCCCAACACGATTTTTACAAAGAACATTATCTAAATCTTGTCATTATTGTGGACTTCTATAATATTCGAATAGTAGGATTTTATATGAGTGAGTGAGCCACCCTTACCCAAATATTTTTGGATTTTTTTCATATTGAAGTTGTTTGCTAGATTGACATTAGGAAAATGGCAAAAGTACCCACAAGTTTTTTGTCTTTCTTTCTTTTCATCCTTCATTCGAAGAATTTTTAACATGATGGGGTATGTTGTAGAGGTGTCTTTAGTAGGCCCTTATCCTACCACTTGTATAGTCAAAGGATTGATCATCATTGATGACTCTGCATGTACCAAAGGTGGAAAAGCATATGCTTACTCTCCCTCATGTAGGGAATATACTAGGATGGAAGTGGAGGATGAAATATGCAATTGTAGGTATGGGATACTCTTATAGTTTGACATATGTAAACTGTGTGTACTATGCAAGTTTACATATCAAAGTAATAAGACAAACAATCTCAAGTTTTCAAACTCGTGAATTGTGTGACATGGATATTATCACATCGTTAAATTTGGTGGGGGTGAAATCCCTAGAGTTTACCTAAATAAGTAAAAGAATCACCACCCGCAAGAAGACAGATCTTATTGTAGCATAGTTCAAGAATAAACCCAAATGATAACATTTTTAAGAACTATTATGATCAAGGTAACCAGACGAGAACTAGTATTTAGTAGAACAATTGGATTTGGTTGATTAAACTAAGGTTGCAAGTAGTAAAGGCGGAATAATAGGAATGATAAATCAATTGATTAGAACACCGGAGTGGAATGGGTTTCACCACCACTACCTATCATTCACTCTCTAATTGTATTGTATTAAGCATGAACATATATGTTGAGTCTAGGAAAATCCCCCTTTTGTCATTAGGATTAAAACTCAGACAAATATCACTCTAAGATCACTATTGCGTTACCTAGAGATCATACACTATAACCCCGAAAAATATCTATCTAAAGTTCTCACCAAGGATTCAACATGAATTAGTTGGTATCCTAGATATTAGGCTCAAAGTTCTCTACACCCAAAATCTAATTTACATATAAATTAATGTGATGATCATGTAAGAATATAATTATAAAATGATTGAATCAAAACATATGGTAGTTCATACAGTGATAGATGCAACAAAGAGAACAAAATCGGGTAGCAAGGATACTCACTGCATCCTAGAGAGAGGACTACTCGCTCATGGAAGCAGAAATAGAAGAAACATGGGAAGAATGGAAGGAAGCCATGATCACTATAGAAGAAAAAAACTGATTCATGGTGTGAAGAAGTTTGTGTTAGAGATCTGGAGTGAAAATAGTTGATGCATCAACAAATCTACCCCTAGACATTTGTAAGAAGTGGACTTGAGGCATCATTCTTCTTTCTTTAAGGTTGGATCTAATCACGACCGAGAGGGAGCAGTGATTGATGAAGGCTAAGGTTGACAACCGACGGGAATGAACTCTGTAGAACATACCTCCTTCAAGATTGAAACCTTGAAGTCTTGGCAGAGGCAAAGGGAGCTTTTGTTTTTGTTGGAAAACTGATGGAAGGATTGATGGGTATGGAAGTTGAAGGTCTAGAGAGGATGCAGTTGCCTTGCAACATCAATGGGGGATCCTTTTTTCCGTAGGTCTGGGTCTTGATAACACCCAAATGTAGGCATGTATGGTAAGCATTTATTCATGGTTTTGTGTCGTTATAGACTTCCTATGCCTAAAATAACCCTAGATTCTTATCTTTTTGTAATTGATATCTCTTCATAGATAGAGCTATTCAACTAGCCAATTTTAGGATTTGCAGGCACTGAACTCAAGAAGACATCAATTCTCCATATTCTACCCCACAAATGTCGCATTATGTGCGCCAACTTAGGAGATGGTAATCCATCTACTGTAACGAATTGAAACTTGGACATAATATCTTTTTGGCCCTTTTCCAAGCTTTTCCTTTCTTATATATCCTTTTAGGCCTTGATGTATAATTTGTGGAAATAAAAATGGTTTGGAATGTAATTGAACACTAATTGTGTCAATGTAAGGTCATATGCATAAACAACTTAGTGGATGTTTCAATGAGGGACTAAAATACAATTTAACCACTTAAGAGGGATAATAGTAAATAATTCGTACTAGAACCTTCTATGGCCTTTTGGAATAAGAAAGAACAAAAAAATGGAAAAGGCTAAAGTCAAGAAAATAAGGTATCAAATGTTTTAATATGACAAATAGTGGAAATATGAAGTAAATTACATAAAAATCATAAAAGGGAAACTCAAAAGAAATTTTTGAACCCAAATTTGTTTTCTCGGTGTAGAATTTTACTTAAGTGATAAGTTTCACAATTTTGGGGAATTTGTAATCATAAATGCATTTATTAAATGGGAAAATAGGAGATATCTCAAAAATAGGAAATAAAATAATTAATGACTCCAAAAGAGGCAAGTAATACCAAATTTCTGTTCTATATGTTAAAAATAGCCTTCAGGTGAATTTTCATATAATTTTGATAATCTTTAATATACATGTGTAACTAGGAGAGAGTAAGTGTGTAGAACCTTCAATATAATAATTGATTAAACAGATAACTTCAAAATGAGGAAATAATGGAAAAATCATATCTAACACATTAAATGTGACTTATGGGTGAAGTTTCATGAAATTTGGAGAATCTTATAGTCATTAATGCACGAAGAAAGAGAAAATAAGAATTGGCTTAGTTAACAAATAAAAAGTTCTCAAAAGGCAATTCTAATTGCAAATTCAGATTCTACATATTAAAAATAGGCCATGTGTTAAGTTTCATTAAAGTTGGAGTTTATTTGCACACTCAATTGAGGGGAGAGAGAAAAAGAGAAATTACTACATCCACACTATAGTCCAATTCAGTTTAGAATTTCATTTATGGTGCCACGCAACAGATCTTTATTTTTTCTTTTGAGTGCGCAGATCTAGATCGTTGGATCTGTGATCCAACAAATCCCCGTCATCCTCTTCCTCGGTCCAAAGAAGGAAACGGGCGCCGGTTTGGCAGAGTAGTAAATCACATATTTCTCGATCAATTCTCAACCTTTTTTTGAGATTTTTGTTGCAATGTGTTTGTGAGATATTTCCACACATTTTGATCCATTGCATATAGGTTCTCATGAAGTATTCTAGATTTTTCCAAGTTCCCCTCTCAACCTTCTTGAGGCTCCTACCTCCTTTGAACCTCTACCTTTGCTTGTCTATAAATAGTTCTCTCCCTAGCTCCCCCGCCCCCGCTCTACCCTTCTATTCTCTCAATTTCTTCGCACAAGCATGTTTTGGCCATCGATGATTGGGTTTGATGGTTCAGCTTGTGGCTCCCTTTCCCAGACTTCGGTGATGTCGGTGTTACAATTTTGACCATCGGTGAGTTCGCCATGCACCCATCTTACTCTCCTTGCCTTTGTTTTCTCGATTTGTTGTCCCTCATGATTTTGCCCAAAACCAGGCATGAGCAGTAGCTTGCTGCTACCCATCCATGGTGCCAGGTGAGAGGGAAGCAATCCATCTGGTTGAATTCCTCTCTTACCCTTTTGTTTCTTCTCTTTTCTTTGTTTGTCATTCAAGTGCATAATCGTCTTTTCAACCTTCTTTTCTTTACTTTGAGTGAGTCAAAGACGAGACTTTGATGTTGAATTGGCCGGCCCTGATTGGGCCAAGTCAGCATATTTGCCTCACTTTTGACCCTATCTCTCGTTGTTTTCTCACTTACATGGAATTTTCTAATTATCTGATTGGATGATTTTGGAAAATTCATATCTTTTAATCCACTTGTCCAAAAATTATAAATAAATATGTTTTGAAATTGTAAAAATATTCTCTATCTAGTAAAAATAGTTTTAGAGCTTGATTTCAATGTTTTTGTAGGACTATTTTTATAGAATGAAATATATGTATAAGAATCATAATAATTATAACTTAATCATATAAACCATATTGGACAAAACGATATGTTTTCTTAATCATGAGAATCTAACTAATCAATTGCCAAAGTTTTCAGAGTCTAATTCCAATTTAATAAGAAGGTGATATTTGTAGGGTTTTAATATACTCATTAATTAATGGTTTACATCTAATATGATATTAGGTGAAGATAAACTCTGATTGGATCTAGGGTGTGGATCCTAACATGATATACACATCAGTAAGGTATGTTGCATCCTATTATGAGTCATATTGGACATCAGTTATTCTCTCTCTCTCTCAGACTTTATGGTGACACATTATTTACATGTCACATATTTCATTATAGTTGTACCAATTGTTTTCTAATCTTAAAATTGTACTTGTGCACTATGATAATTGTTACTTGGATCCTATCCTTGTATCTTGTGGCTACTTCATCCAATTTGTATCTTGCTGGTGTTGATAATATATATTTAATGGAAACTTTGATTTGCCATGCATTGGCCATGATGGTAAAATTGATTATGACTATAATTCTTATTGGTGACTTGGGATTTTAGAATTTGAACACCTTTATGGTGATGTGACTATATCTCTACTTGCCTCTATATTTATAATGCATGTTTGGTTCGGGTAGCTTATTTATTTGCACATTGGATGATGTATCCCTATTGTGTGTAATACCAACAGAGGGTGTAGATGGTGATTCCTATCCTTGGGTAATTGTGTTGTGATGTCATTACTCCCCCACATATTTATGGTGGTGATGCCATAATATATGGTTATGGTGGTGTTTTCGTATACCCCAAATTGTTATTAATGTGATTATTGTTTAGTTTACCCACATGCATAATTGTTGTTATTAATTGTTGTTCTTTACTTGAGATCTAAAGGCAAGATTTGATTACTACAAGATTTATTATTTCCTTCATATATTCTCTTTTATCTTACTATATGGAGAATTCCTTTTTGATATCTAATTGGATGTTCCTCCCTTATTCTATGGGAATCCTTGTGATTTTTTGTCCCTATTTCCTTTATAATGTCCAATCCCTATTATATGCACATATCGACTTTGATAGATGACAATTTCCATCTTTTTCTTCTTTTTGGGGTATGCTTCCAACCCCTAGGTAGTGAGAAATGAGAAGCTACTTGAAGTTGACGAGGGCTATCCAAGAGTTACCTTATCTAGATTGGGAGGTAGTTTGAGATAGTGGGACGACCCTCTGCTTAATAGTTCTTTTTGTTTCCTTCTATGTACACCCTGTGTGGTGAAGAATTTTCATAGACACTCAATTTTAATGGTTGGATATATTTCTCTTCCACTACTACATTATCGGTTTCATGATACATACATGTGAACTAATTGGTTATCATCCCTTTTTAAAAAAAAAATTATGATGGTTTTAGTTGTAAGTGATGTTGCCTTTATATTTTAGTAGGGAGTGGATCCCTATGGGATCCCACTCCTTATAGCTATGACCATCACGATCATGACAATGTCTCGACCGCTGCATCCAATTCAACCATGATGACCATCACGACCGTGACTATGTCTCGATCGCGACGACCACGACTCCTATAAATACCTACCCCGACTATCGAGGGGGTTCTACGGCCCCAATCGATTGTCCTATTAGTTCCATCCAGTGGTTCACAGATCTCTATGGGAGAAGTTTGAAGGCCCGAGAGGGCTAAAGAACACATTCTATGCCTATCCCTTCAGTTATCTTCCATCCACCATCATTTCCCACCATCATCCATCCAGATCTAACCGTTTCCAGCCACTTTCTACCACCACACATCCACCAAGGTTGTTGTTGGGGAGGAATCAAGGAGGAAGGAGACCAAGGAGTCCAGAAGACCAAGGAGGATGACCCAAAGATGAGATCCATACCATACAGAGGCTAAGGAGCGAGAGCCGCCTCTCCTCTGTGGGATGAATCTCTTCTTCTTCTCCTTTCTTCTACTGTTCTCTTTGTTTCTGTATAAATGTTGTTCTTCCATCTTTGTTCAGTTCCAACTATGTTTGTTCATGGCTATTTGAGCTCCTTCTTGTCTATGTAGCACATATTAGGCATGTTTATGTACTCTTAGCTTAAGAAAGTAGTTTTATTCCAGATCTAGCAAGTTTTCTATTCTATATTCTCTTTCTGGTTATGCTTGCTAGTTTGGTTGATCTCTTTCTTGGTTGAACTTCTACTTATGCCTATGTCGAGAGATTCGTTGTAGAAATGGATAAGAGAAGGTAGTTTAGACTGGAATTGGAAAAGAGGATGGTTCAAGGTGAACCGTGTAGAACCGTAGACTTGGGCACGACCAGGTCCTGACCAGTATGGTCGGGCCCACTACCAGGTTCTGTCTAGGTCACATCTGTTCCTAGCATCTCAGAATATTTTAGGCCTGAAAGGGTATCTAGAATATTCTAGGGTGTTTATTTGTCATCCTCAAGAGATGTCTCATATCATTAATGGGTTTTAGCCACACTTCATGAAATCAAGTGGGGTGACCCTACATGAACATATACCACAATATGTACTATGTTTGGATGAAGGTTGCCTGGTGGGATGTTCTACTGTTGTCTATGCCTGAGAACGGGTTCATAAACTGTCCAACTTGTGGTTACATAGCCAGTAACTCCTTCTCTTTGATTAGTAGAATCTTACGAACTCTATTTTATTTTCTTTACTTCATTTTGTTTTTAGTGACATTTTTCTAGACTAGTTCTAGTTCCATAATTTTATCGCCTATCAAATTGGTCAACATAAGAGTAAGATCTTAAACATCCTAAACGTACCCACATCTCTATTGTTGACCCCATATATCTACTTTGACCCCGTATTAAAGTTGTAGGGGTCTTTGAAGGTTTCAGGTTATAAATTCAAAGTTTGATCCTTCTGAGTCTGTCTCCTTTTGAGACACACAGTTTATACCTATTAGGTCTTCTATTTTTAGACTTAGGGTGGGGTTTGGAACCCTCCCAGCCACCGTGGAGTTAAATCTTGATGCCTCCATGAAGGAGAAGAGGAAGCATTGACATGGGGAAGACGATGGGTCACCGATTCGCAATAGCTTCATCTATAGAAGTGGAGTTTCAGTACAACCATCAATAGATGAATGGTCACAAAACAACCACCAGAAGGCAGTGCAGATCATCCATCAGAAGATGAAGTTGAACTGACTTTTGAAGATGGACATAGGTTATCCATCGTAAGGTGAAGAAAGTGAACCATCAGAAGATTTTACAGGACTTCCATCGATAGGAAGGTGTGGAGGTTCCTTCAATTGTAGATGTGAGGCCAGCCATCAGAAGGCAAAAATGGTGGTCAACCATCCGAAGGCGCAAGTGGGGTTTCCTTCAGTTGTAAACCAAAGAAAGGTAGAATGAGAAAAAGCCAGATTGACAGAATGATGGAAACCCACCCCTGGGGGAGGGTAACGATGTAGGGTCGATGATTTGTGTCAATGGGGCTTCTTCCAAAGGAGATAGAAACTAATGGAAGGGAAGTATAATAAAAAATGATGGCTCAAGAGGTGTATGGAAAACTGATGGAACTTCATCAACTGATGGAGAATTAGATCATCGAAATATGGTCCATTTCATCAATCGATGGGACCACCACCTCCAACACTCCACCCATGTAATGAAGTTCAAACTTTCCATGAAAACTAGGAATTTGATTCAAAATCTTATAAATTAACATAAAATAAAGAAAACCTAAATTCAATCTAGTTCTAAGCTAAAATGATGGAAATGAATGCTAAACTAGGATGAAAATACTACTAAAACTAGGATGAACATACATTCATCATTGTGTTTCTATATCCTACTACTAATTTAAATCTAATCAGCTAGGTGAAAGAAAAGTTCATTTTGATATGAATTAAACTAAAATTAAACTGTAATTAATAGAAATAATTGATTAATATCGAGATTATGGGAATCTCTAGGTTAGTCAATTTCACAATGTTTCTATTTCCACTTGAGTTTTATCAATTTATCAAAAGATTATCACTGCACTTGAGCAGAGATCAGAATGTAAATTTTGCCCTCTTTGAAAGCATTGATACTTGTCAAAATCATAATTTCCTCACATTACTTATTCAATTTGAAATATTAAGATCGATCTCTTAGTTTAATCTCCCCTTATTGTTTGCTTGCTTTCGCTTCACCTTATTAACAGAGTCAATGCAATTCCAACAAATAGTTATTCCCTTTATAGATGTAATGAACTACTTCTAAATATTCCTATCGTGATCAAGTTGACAATAACATGAAATCCAAATTTGCATAGAATTTAAGAAAACAAAATATTGATATATGGGCTATTCTCGATTCCTTGACAGAGAAACTAGCCATACATTATTGTCATGGTATCACACTAAATGGGGAAGAGAAAAATATATCAAAATATAAATATTGGGCCCTGGAGAAGACAATAATGATGTAATCTAAAGAAGATGGGTGCATAATGTCATTGTTTCTGTTGGGAATCACCGTTTGAAGTCACCAAACATAACACTTTGTGTGTCTCTTCTTCTTTTCTCTCTCCTAGACCATAAAGGTCCAAAACCATAATATCAAGGATAGATTGGTAGATGAGAGTGCTTTATATTATGTTGGAATCAAAATATCCAATTTTTAACACAAACCATTGATTTTATTACTTCTTATCTTGGCGTTAACATTAGCCATTGGTACCACCAACTTTTAGTAGATTTTGGGTAGACTTTAGGTAGTGAAAGATTAATCCGGATAAGATGTGTCACTACTGATTTAATGTTAGTGGTATTGAGTTTTCTCTGTAAAATAGTTATATTCTGTAATGTACAATGCAATAAATTATGTCAAATAACACTTTGATAAAAAAAATCAAATATATGCAAAAGTAGAAAAATTGATGCACAAGTAATCAATACCCCAGTTTGTTTAAATGAATGAAAAAATATGCAAATGAGATCAACTTAAACATAAAAAATCCAAAGTAGGACATGAATATAATGACTGTTATGCTTGCATTAAGATTCCTTCAATTTGAGTATTTCTCATATCAAACTACAATACTCTTAGAGATGACTGAAACTAGAAAGAAAAATCAAATAAATTCAACTCTCCTAACCTCACTCCACTAACCATGCCCAAATTAGTCATGACCAACCACAAAGCATGAACATACTATAAAGTGGTCAATTATATTCATATCATAATTGTTAGAAATAAGACTAATGAAAATACAAATATGTCAGATAAGAATAACATCATTGTTGCTAGGACACACACTTGGTTTTCCGTAGGATATCTCTATCTACTTCCTAAAAAAATAATCAATCTAAAAATAATCCACATATATAAATGGATGAGGTGAATATTCATGAGGTATCCTACCATACAGTGCAATATGTGGATAAATTAGGTGATATAAAATATAAATCTCAAAATAATATAAATCATTATGTAATTCAAAATAAAATTATGCAACTCTATGTTGGATGTTATGAAATTGTCTCCTAGTGATGACTAAAATGAAGGTAGAAGGATGCATGCATGAATGCCTTGTCCTAACGACAAGATTGAAAGTGAAAGGTATTTCTTATAACTAGAATTTCACATTTTTTATACTTTATGATTCATAAAGATATCTATCAACTTCTAGGAGTCCATTTTCTTCTTTTTCCTCTTTTTTCTTTGTTTTATCTTCTTTTCCAAAACTAAATTCAAATACCCTATACAGTAAAAGAAATGATAATACTAAGAGCCTTCAAGATCCTTTTTGAGGTAAAGTGAGGATACAATTTTTTTTCTCATCGTAAGAAACAAAGATTATAGTTATGACAATACCTAATGAATGGTATATACACATGCAACATAAATGATGTAACAAAATTTTGAATCAATGATATTTCTATAATGCCAAAACAAAAGTAATATATATGAATCCTATTATGATGTACAACTCAACCAAAAGAAAATAACTTGGATCTTCGTGTTCTTCTTGTGGTGGTTCTGAACGTGATGAGGATGGATGAGATTACATGACAAAGAGAATTTTTCTTCCCAACCATGATATGTCTCTCTCCAATTAAGTTATGAATCTAAGTAAACTCAAAGTCTATTTTTTCAAAATTATATGAAAAATCACACTACAACTTGGTTAGTTTGGACTAAAACATTATCATCATACCTCAAAAATAGGTTTAAGTTTGGTGTATTCTTCATCAAACATGATTTCATAGTATTTGGTCTGAGTCAATTCTAATACTTATGTGTGCTCAAAGAACATAAAATTGGATCTTAAAGGATAAGAATGAAAGCACAAACATAAAAAAATGAGCACAAAGTACCATGAGTACAAACACAAAAAATGAGCATAAAGTACCATGTTTTTTTAAATGATCAAATATCCTAAATAGTTATGTTCATAATTACATTAGATAGACGTGGGCCCTATAATTCTATGAAAAATGTATTTTCTAACAAATTTTGCATGTACATAATAAATTATAAATATGGAAGGGATAAAGATAGATGCAACATTGTATTCCTCCCCTTGAAATTGAATTTGACATTGTCCCAAATATCAAAACCTAAGGAAGATCAATGGAACTGATGTACTAATATGTCCTATGAAACTCAGGTCAAAGATTGGCAGGTGGGATCTACATGAAAACATGCCCTCCAATGAGTGATCTAGCTTAGTGAAGAATATCATATGAACTGTGTGAGCTCGTCTACTAGCTCATATACGAGTATTGTAGGGATGATGCAAATAAATTCCTCCATAAACTCTCTCTCCAAAGTAATAAACAAATTGATCAACAGCCTATGTCGGTGCCACCGAGGTGAAGTGGTGGTACCGAATTGGCTCTTGATATCTACCGACTATCAATACCACTCTTTTTTCTTTGGTGCCAGTTCCCCTGACTTGGTAGTAGGTTGTGCCAAGCTAAATTCTATACTTTATTATTCAAAATTGGTGTCTGCTTTGGTTCTACTGACATTTCTATCGGCACTACCAAGATACCCATATAATTTTCCTTTAGTAGCAATAGTGGAAGTCAGTTCCACTGAAATGGGGTCAATGATATCTACTTTATGATCATTACATTAGCTTTTGTGTATGTGTAAAAACCATTCCTATAACAAATCAAAGGCTAAGACAGTGTCGGCGACGTGGGTTGCTGGTATCGACTCTATGCTATTTATGCAAATGAAACCAGATGATCATGATACCTTATTTAATAACATCAAAATTATAATATCTTGAACTACAAACTAAAATGAACTAATCCTTTGAAAAATCTAACTGTTTAATAGACAAAATTCAGAAGAAAAATTTATCAATTATCCTAATTGGTGGGTTGCCTACCACAAAGTGTCATTATTTTATGTATTAGTCTCAACACAATGCTTACCTTGAACCTAAGTTAATGAATGATGAAAAATGATTGATAGTCTAAACTCCACCTTGACATCATCAATCTCCATAGCAGGTACCCTATTCCCATTGCAATAGTGACTTCTACTATATCTTGAAAATGCCTCCCTAAAAGTAGTTCTGACACACAATTATCTTGCATGTCCAATATCACAAATTCATATACATAGATAAAATTATCCACTCTCATCAAAATTTCCTCACAGATCCCAAACAACCTAACAATAGACTTGTTGGGCGATTGGATGGTCAGATTGGTCTTTGTTTGATCCTTCATCCTATCTTTTAGAAAGTGGTGAGGGACATTAGATTTATGCTCTCCCCCAAATAACTTTTGAATGTAGTGTTGCCATTGTAACATGGGATACTAAAGCATCTAGGATCTTTCTTCTTCATCAAAACCTTTCCTTGGACAGTTGCACTTATCACCCCATTGACTTCCACAATGATATAATCTTTGATCTTGCACTTCTTGATGATGATTTCTTTTAAGAACTTTCCATATTCCATGTATGCACTCTATGACCTCTAGGAAAGGGATGTGTATTTGCAATTTTATGAATACAACTTTAAACTTGTTGAATTGTTTCTCCCTCTTTCCTGACTCCACTAGTGAGGTAGGGAATCAAAGGCACATATGTATGTTCATGTGGGGGAACATATATGTCCTTCCAGGTTTCCCCTAAGCTTGTTGTAGTGCCATCCTCCACTATAACATGATCTTTTGTGGTCGTATCATCTTCAATGTGGCCCTCGTCTAAAACTAATGGATTATATATGTTGGTGGTGAATCTTTGGGTTCATCCCCTTCAAAAGGTATGACTAAAATTTCTTTATTGCTCCTGATATTCACCACATGGGGATGCTTCTCTACATATGATGGATTATTTTCATGTGCATTATTCATATCCTAGCATATGTATCTCTACTCTCATACCATCAAGATTTTGGGGTGTGGGACTGGTGGTGCATATACCCACATAGGTTGGGGTACATATGAATCCCCAAGAAAATCCTTAGTCGTGTAAGCTTTCCTACTATAGAACGAAATAAACTTTTATTTTTGATGATTGTTGTTGGTTGCTTCTCCTTAGAAACCTTGATGAATTGGATTCTCAAGATCTATAATGTCAGTAGAGAACTAAGATATATGGGTCTCCAAACTTCAGATTTGGGACCCTTGATTCTACATCTCTCAGCTTGATTGGTCAAAAGGACTTGGACTTTGTCACAAACTTTCCCATGCCCTATTATAAATTATCCAATCTGCTTGGGTCCCTATCTTGCTAATGTATGGGATATTGTTGAAATAGATATTTGTAAAATTTTTTGGGGCCCCTCCAAGAATTTCCACTTCCGGTGACCTATAGAGATCCAATTATTTGATTCAATTGATGGAAAACACATGTATCTTACAGGGGCTCTCCTTTGACTGAAATTATTTCTAATAAATTTATAGTTGGTTAGTCTTCCTCTGATTTGTTTGAAAGAAATCATAAGCATTGTGGAGTGTGTGAGAATAACCTCACTATTTCCTTCCATTTGCATTTCATATATTTGGGGTGCTAATTGATGATTTCGACGGTCTCCTACAACACATTCAACATATCATTAATAGAAATATGATGTTTCCATCATCATCTTCCTTTGGTTTTGTTTTTAAATTTTTGGGATTTGCCATACAAAAAGGATTGGCAGCCCATATTGTAACCCGAGCCTCCATGAAGGCATTTGTGTAGGTGTTGACATGTAACTCATCATGAATGAGATTCATTATACAAATATACATAATCATTTAGTTTCTCAAGATCAAAAACCACCATTGGTTTAAATATACACCTAGTGAACATGAACTTAACCAAAAAATAAAAAAGGTATAATTAAAACCCTCTATAAGTAATCAATCCTCTATACGAGAGAAGAAAGGTGTTCAGAGGAAGAAAAATTAAAATAATTTACAAATTTTAGCTTACCTAAACCAAATTACCCCACAAGGGTTATAAAACCCCTATTCCCATCCCACATTAATATGTAGAATTTCCCTTGCTATAAAGAAGAATGTATTGGCTGTTTTGGATCTCAAATTTGCCATTAAGTCTAAGGAGGTTAAGTTTACAAGATATAGGTGAAGGGTGGCAGTGAAATGTTAAGTTTTTTTATCATTAGTCATAATGTTTATCAATAAGTACATTCAATGATGGTTCATCTCTACCGAAGTAGTCATTAACTAAACTTAATCAACTTCAATCGATTTGTAGTTCAAATTTATCTAGTATAGAGTTTCAATTAGTAAAATGACATCTGGATGGATAATAAACCCTCTTCCTCAACAACTATTCTTCTTTATAGCAACTTAACCTATCGATCATTGGCGTTGTGTACTTAGCTAAGTAGATTTATTTCTTTCCCAATAGCTGGAAGTGGGATATCACAATTGTTTTATTGCAACTAAAAATTGAAATAATGTATAAGAGATTCAATATTTACTTAAAAATTGTAAAAAAGATTTCTATATATTTGATGTGTATATTTTTTTCCAGCGTTCTCTATGAAAAGATATTGTTATAGATATGTTCAAAATTATTATTGAGAATGATCTACATGAATCTATTTTGTGATGTATTCCATTTTTGCAATTTATCTATGGTCAAGCAATATTTTCATGACACATCGTGGTTAACTATGCTTTTTTATATTATAAATATGATTTGAAATGTTTGTTGCATATTTTCCATTCTTGGTGCATGTATATTTTTTGCACCGACCATGTTTCCTTGCTACATATAAGCAAGTTAGCATTTAGTCACATATGAAAGAAAAGGATTTTATTTTTGATTGATGAGTGAAGTAAATGTGATGCAACACTATATTCAAAAAAGAATGAATCAAAAGTTAGGTTGGAGATCACACCATGTAAAAATGAATGCAAATGTATCAGAGTCATGAGAGACAACCCTTGGAGATTTATATGTTTACAGACAAGAGATGCCAACATAAGTAAAAAACCAAGAGTGAATCTAGTCTATATACTTGAATACAACAAGACTCCTAAGTTGTAACTAGGAAATTACAACAAGTTTTTTTCTACCTATAGATGTACAATTTATTTGGTTGCAAATCAAAGAAAAGGCCTATTGGGGGATATGGTTGTAGAAACAATAAAGAGCGTGGTAATGGGATCCCCAATGAAGAAGACAACTTGGATTATGAGTTGTATGTTAGATATTTTCATGACCCATGAGATTCATATTGAATTTCATCTTCCATCTTAAAAATAACTAAATTTAATCATGAAACATATATATGACATCATTATAAATAGATTAAAAGATATAAATTTTGTAACTTTGTCTGAAAACACCATTTATTTATGTAATACCATGTAGTTGTGTAACTATTAAATCAATGGTGTTATGTCTTTTGCAACTAAGAACACCTTTGTTTTAGTGCCAAGTCTGACCATTGGTGCTCAAGATAACTAGAATAAATTTATGCTTGCATAGGTAAAGGGTCAACCACTCTTAACTTTCACTAAGTGTAGTATTATTGAATCTCTAGGGTAGACCACATACATCCTAACTAATTATAATATATATATATATATATGAGTATGTGGATTGTAAAATCCTATCAATTGAGGCCTAGAATGAAATGATCTAAGAAGTAAAGATTGAACTATCATATAAACCAGGTGAATCTCCTTATATGATAGCCCACAAAAAGGTATTGTGCAATAAAGTGTTCTAGGCAAGGAGTAGTACTAGGATGGGTGACCTATTTGGAAGCTTGCTCAAGTTGTGTGTGAGAGAGAAGAAATTGTATAACTAGTGCGATTCCGCTAGAGGTGCAACACACTAGCCGATTTGACCCGACTAGATGCGCCCCACGAGGTCAGAACACACGATGGATTCACTTTCAAAATTTATAAACCTAACTAACACACCTACTTATACTAAAACAACTACACCCGCAAGCGCACGAGGTCGTGTCATAGTATAGGAAGGTGGCAAGTATAGGGTCGATCTACAGGGAAAAGAGGGGGCACTAGAGCTAGGTTAGTTTGGCTAGGTTCCTACTCCGGAGACTAGGGTTAATGATTTAAAGGTTGTTTTGATTGTTAAACTATTATGAACAAGAAAGCAATTAAAGGAAAGAATGAAATCTATGTTAACCCTAGACTAGATTAAGGCTAAAGCAAGAAAAGACTAAGCTAGGTATGAAAAGGCAGGTTACACTAAGGCAAGCAAGAGAGAAGCAAAAGAGCAATTAAAGAGCTAAGCTAGCATGAACAAAGCAAGAGAAAGGAAAGAAGCTAACTAAGCAAGAAAAGAACTAATTAAGCTCAGCAAGCACAAAACTAGGGTTTCAAGCAATATAGAGAGGTGTGGGTTGTTTAGGGGTATAAACTTATCACTTAATTTGGGGGTGACATATGAAAATTATGATTTCATTTAGATCATCCAAACCAAACAACAAGTTAGAGTCTAATGGATTAACCTAAGCTACTAACTGGCCATGGATATGCTAGGTTGTGTATAGGGGAACTAGTCCCTAACACCCCCAACTACCCTTACGAGGCTCAATTGGGTTAGGGGTTAGGTTCAATCCAATTAGAGTCTAATCAAGTCTAGGTTTCTAGATTAGACATTCCTAGGGCAATTAGGGGCCGAGGGTAGTAATGGGGGGTGAAATTAGGGTTTTGGACCCCAATTCCCCCACATTCTAGCCTTGAGAAGGCTCCATGCTAATTGCACTAGAATTACCTAATCTAGCTACTTAGATCTCTCACTTAGGTTTAGTGACACGCGTATAATGTGCGTGTAATACACAAGTATACGTGTCGAAGTAATATGGGATTATGAGTCCCGAGTTATCGAACACGGGGAGTTGTGAGGTTAAAGACTATTACTAATTAGGATTGATCAGCTAAGCCAAAAACAAGAGTTGATTGAAAAAGAAAATAAAAATAAAAGAAAACAAAACAATCGATTAAATGGTTGGTTTAATCAATTAAAAATGGAATCCTTAGGATTACGGTTTCACCACAGGTTCTCGTTTTACTAATTCCTACATAATTATCCTAATTTGTCTCCTATTCTGGGTAGTGGCCTGTAGTCAGAATTGCCCACTGTCGTGGTACAATTCACTACCTATGTCTAGGTCGGTTCCACCGTCGTAGTAACCTATACCCTAAACTAGGGGCATTAGAATCGACCTCTGGGTGTCCACCATTAACCTTACATCACCTTGTTCAAGGGATTTATTAATTAATGTGAAACTCGTCTCTTTTCAACCGTTAATTTTTCTTTCAAAGTAATTAAAGGCATTAGATTATCATTAGGGTGATCAATCATAATGATATAATAGAGAAAACGAAATCATACCACGGATTTGAGAGACAAATTATGATAAACTATGTAAAAAGTGTCATACAACGATTATCCGGGCTACTCCCGGGTCCTAAGGAATTATGGTTTTTAGCCAAAAATAGACGACATGGTATCACAGTAAGTCGAAAAGATGTAAAACATGAATTTCGAGATACAGTAAATTGGAGAAAGGGTTAAAGAGTGGATCTGGAGAAGATGGAGAGAATTTGCCGTCGTTTCCGCCGCCAAAATGCCTCCGAGGTCTTCCGTGTAGGGTTCCTCTACTTTTCTCTCTCCGTTCGGCTGCCGTATCGTCCCCCCGTGATTAATCTCCCAATTGCGGTTCTAATGGTGCCTTTTATAGCCGTCGTACATGTTTAGGTCAAGAGGAAACCTAAAAATACAATTTTTAATACAAACATGTGTTAGATTTAACACATTAAAATTTCGTCCGCAACGTCTGAGTCGATGGTATCGACTTGAAAGTCGATGGTATCGACTTGTTCACAGTAAAACGTCCTTTTCCTTTTCAATCTCGAGCAAAAAATATTTGTACTCTGATGCCATGTCGCTACCATCGAGTTGCAAGTCGATGGTATCGACTTTGCTCCAGTAAATAATAATTATCTGCAATTAAATAATCAATGAATAAAATTAAATAATTATTATAATAATTAAAACATGTAAACTGCATGTAAAATACATGTAAAAATATAAGAAATGATGCACAAGTGTTTTTTACTAATTTGGTAAAATATGTATTAAAAAGATATTCAATTAAGCACAAATGACACAGAAAATAACCAAATTAGATATCAAAATACTGACAATTTGTGCATACATCACACCCCTAAGCTTGAATATTGCTCGTCCTCGAGCAACGCTACTCTTGGATTTGTTTTAAAAACTCAGCAAAAAAACATGTACCTATGAATTATTTTTCCTAACCACCCTCCACCAGTCGGTCCCAAACCGGTCCTTGCCAACCACTGAACAAGTAACTACTCTAAAGCGATCAATAATGTTCATAATAGATGTCCACTATAAGATTAATGAAAAATACTATCAATATGAAGCAGTTAATATCATGTCCAGTAGGACACATGCTTGATGCACCATGTGATCTCCCTATCTACATTGCTCTGATCTACCTAAATAAACTACTTGGAAGCAGATCCCCAAATAAAATTGGATGAGGGGATTAATTATGATGGTGGCCTACCATACAGGGCAATGGGTGGAAAAAAATGGGTGACTATGAAAATAGGATTCACAAGAATAATCCAAATCATTTATGCAAAAAGTAAAAATATGATGCACCTGTATGATGGGTAAAATGTGAATGCATGACTTCTAATGACTATTTTTTTTTGCGGAATGATGCATGCAATGAATGTCTCATCCTAATGATGAGTATAAGTGGAAAGGTACTTACAAAAAAAAATCCATAATTCCCTTATTTATTGCTTAGAGAGAATATGACATTGAAATAAAAATCATTTTCCTCCTTTTCTCCTTTTTCTTTTTCAATAACTCTTTTTTTTCTTACCCTATTTTTAGCAAGATGAACAGTTCATGCTTGGTTTTTTTTTTGCTTTTTTTTTATTTGGAGGAGTAAGGAGATACAACTTTTTTTTACACTCTTTCATGACAGAAGATGGTAGAAGATAACAAATATGTAACACCTTATAAAATATGCAATGCAAATACAACTATATGAATTTTTTTTATGCAAACTACAAATGCTCAAAAGAGATTATATGATTTTTTTTCTTTTTCTAATGCATAATAAAATGAACTAACTATATGCTTCCTATCATGCCATGTAATGCATACAAGAGGAAAATAACTTGGATTAAACTTGATCTTCCTATGGTGGTGAATGAAGATGAATGGAAGGTGGATGAGATCACATGACTAAGAGACAATGTCTTTCCCAACCATGATATGTCCCTCTTCTATCAACTTGTGTAACAGGGTAACCTTAGAGTTTATTTCTAGAATTCACATTAAAGATCACGTTACTGTTTGGTTGGTTTGGACTCAAACATCATCGTCATAACACAAGCCATAGGGTTAAGTTAGGTTTTTCATTCAATCAGTATCTCTTCAAGCTGACTAATCCAAACAATTCCTCCAGTTATGTACTCTTAAACATAGCAAATTTAGCTTAAAGTGCAAAGCATAAAAGCACATTCAGTTTTCAACAATTATCAGAATTGATACCACATCATCAAGAAATGACTAATCCTAACCATAATTTTGTATATTTTTTTCCCACAAGTACACTAGATAGAAGTGGACCCTAAAAAAAAATTTCAAACAACAAAAGCAAAACATGTAGAGATATGATAAAAAGTAAAGATGCAAGATAAAGATAGAAGTGTCATTCCATTCCTCCCCCTAAGCTTGAATATGGCATTGTCTTCAATGTCAAAAGCAAAGGAAGATACATGGAACGACTGTACCAGTATGGACGGTGAACTCTAGGGTCAAATATGAGTAGTTGTGATCCACATGATAGTCTGCCCTCCAATATGCACTCAAGCTCAGTGAAGTGTCTATGCTTGCTCAGCTTGTGAGATGTCACTAATGAAAACTCAGTAGTACCGACAGTGAAGTCAGTGGTACCGACTCAGTGCGTCCCTACACACTGAATGCACATATCAAGGCACCTTTTTTACTTGCATCAAAACTAGATATCATAATCTACAAATAGGAATGTAAAAATAGAATTGAAAGTTTAACAAAATAAACCTAATTGGTGGGTTGCCTCCCACAAGCTTCCTTATTTAACGTCCTAGGATGGACACATGTCAATCAACAATAATCAGGTGGTCGTGGAGGAGGGTAAAGCTCTCTCCGCCTCTTCCTTCTAAACTTTTGGTTCCTTGCAAAAATGAGAAAAAATAAATAATAGTTAGAAGACCAACATGTATGGTTGACGTTCCATTTTAACAATAAATTATCATTGCAATGAACATGAACATGAACACGACTCATAGTCAAATATTGATGTGGGAGCACATGTAGAAATAGATAGCCATGAAGTGAAAGGTATAATGATGATTGCTCCTTAATTTCTATGACCATCCCCAATGGATCACTCCTATCTACACATAATGGAAGGGTTATATCAAAGGTGAATTTGTATGCCTCCTCCTCTTCTAATAATTCAATTCCTCTACATTCATTCATATCCTCACAAAAACTTTCAAAATTATCATCTGGATATATATCCCATATAGGATCCTCAATAAGGAAATGAAGAGATGGGTCTTGTGGTGAAGGAATTATGTGATTGGTAATGGGAAATTCCTCTACCTTTTCATTCTTAGTATCCTCTTCCTCAGTCTCTTCCTCCTCTCTAAGATCACTATCAAATAAAGCACCTTCTGGATCATCCTCTCCTTCACTCATATCCCAAACACATGTATCAAAATTGTCTTCCACCTTATTTGCATCATTTTCCTCATCTTCCTCATCAGATCCCCAATCATATTCAAGATCAATCCTAGGAGTCAAGGGTGTGGGTGTGGGCTCAATGGAAGGACACGATAGAGGTGATTCTAAAACTTCTTCCAGTATGTTCTCCTCACTCTCTAATTCCTTATCCTCAACCTCAACTTCTTCCATTTTCTCTATTCTACCCCATCCTCCATTAGAAATAGGACCTTTGCGATTTAAAACATATTGAACCAAAATCCTAATATGCTCACGATGAATTTCCTTTGATATTTTCTCATAATGTAATGAAGGTGGACTCAGACATCTATAACCTACATGTGCATTTCCACACTCAAAACAAATAGGGGCCATGCGCTTTTTTATTTTTTTTAATGAAAGAAGACTAACTACAAAGAAATATTTAGATGAATATGTACAATGCCAAAACTAACAGTAAATTTTTATATAATGAAAAATAGAAAGAATAAAAAAATTATAAAAAAAAGAAAATAAATACAATGGCCTAGAGTGGACGATCCTAACTTTTCATAGTGTTAACCATGCCAACTCCCCGGCAACGGCGCCAAAAACTTGACACGCGTATAACGTGCGTGTAATACGCAAGTGTACGTGTCGAAGTAATATGGGATTATGAGTCCCGAGTTATCGAACACGGGGAGTTGTGAGGTTAAAGACTATTACTAATTAGGATTGATCAGCTAAGCCAAAAACAAGAGTTGATTGAAAAAGAAAATAAAAATAAAAGAAAACAAAACAATCGATTAAATGGTTGGTTTAATCAATTAAAAATGGAATCCTTAGGATTACGGTTTCACCACAAGTTCTCGTTTTACTAATTCCTACATAATTATCCTAATTTGTCTCCTATTCCGGGTAGTGGCCTGTATTCAGAATTGCCCACTGTCGTGGTACAATTCACTACCTATGTCTAGGTCGGTTCCACCGTCGTAGTAACCTATACCCTAAACTAGGGGCATTAGAATCGACCTCTGGGTGTCCACCATTAACCTTACATCACCTTGTTCAAGAGATTTATTAATTAATGTGAAACTCGTCTCTTTTCAACCGTTAATTTTTCTTTCAAAGTAATTAAAGGCATTAGATTATCATTAGGGTGATCAATCATAATGATATAATAGAGAAAACGAAATCATACCACGGATTTGAGAGACAAATTATGATAAACTATGTAAAAAGTGTCATACAACGATTACCCGGGCTACTCCCGGGTCCTAAGGAATTATGGTTTTTAGCCAAAAATAGACGACATGGTATCACAGTAAGTCGAAAAGATGTAAAACATGAATTTCGAGATACAGTAAATTGGAGAAAGGGTTAAAGAGTGGATCTGGAGAAGATGGAGAGAATTTGCCGTCGTTTCCGCCGCCAAAATGCCTCCGAGGTCTTCCGTGTAGGGTTCCTCTACTTTTCTCTCTCCGTTCGGCTGCCGTATCGTCCCCCCGTGATTGATCTCCCAATTGCGGTTCTAATGGTGCCTTTTATAGCCGTCGTACATGTTTAGGTCAAGAGGAAACCTAAAAATACAATTTTTTATACAAACATGTGTTAGATTTAACACATTAAAATTTCGTCCGCAACGTCTGATTCGATGGTATCGACTTGAAAGTCGATGGTATCGACTTCTTCACAGTAAAACGTCCTTTTCCTTTTCAATCTCGAGAAAAAATATTTGTACTCTGATGCCATGTCGCTACCATCGAGTTGCAAGTCGATGGTATCGACTTTGCTCCAGTAAATAATAATTATCTGCAATTAAATAATCAATGAATAAAATCAAATAATTATTATAATAATGAAAACATGTAAACTGCATGTAAAATACATGTAAAAATATAAGAAATGATGCACAAGTGATTTTTACTAATTTGGTAAAATATGTATTAAAAAGATATTCAATTAAGCACAAATGACACAAAAAATAACCAAATTAGATATCAAAATACTGACAATTTGTGCATACATCATTTAGGGAGATTGATTAGGATGTAGGAAGATGGGTGGCAACCTAGGGATCCAAGAATTGGACCTAGGGCAAATCCCAAAATTCACACATATAAGCAATTTGCCTAAATTCCTAAGTGATTTCACACATAAATCAACAAGCAATCCATGGAGAATGAGATGCAAATAGAATATAATCATTAACAAATGGAATTACAATGTTTACATGTCATTATCCCCCACCATTGTATCAAAGTAACATAATTTCCCCCAAACAGCCCACCCAAGGGGACTAGCTACTCATAGACATGGAAAATACAAAAAGAGAGAAGATAGAGGAAGAAGTAGCCATGGAGCTCGATGTAAATGAAGGACTCCTCCTCTCCAGTAGCTGCAAGGTCGTCCTCCTCCTTCTTCTTGGATGGAATGGAGTGGGATGATGGTGGGAAGTGGATGGAAGGCTTAGATATGGGGGGTTATGTGGTGGAAATGGTGAAATGGAGTGGATTTGAGGTGGAGGTGAAGGGGAATGGAGTGGAGGTGACAAGGGGGTGAAAATGAGATTCTAAGCAGCCAACCCCCGACCCTCAGCCGCCACTAGGGCTTATATAGGGATCTAGGGGGTCTAGGGTTAAGTTAGAGGCAAAATGGGGAAAGTAGTGAAAACTAGGTGGATTTTGTAAGTAGCACGACCGTGGTGGGTCACCACGGTCGTGGTGGGTCACCACGGTCGTGGTGGGTAGGGTAGACCACGACCGTGGTGGATGGGTACGGTCGTGGGTTTATTAGAATGTGGACATCACAGGGAGGTGTGCATGGATGGCCACGGCCGTGGGGGGTCACCACGGTCGTGGTGGGGACCTATGGCCACGGTCGTGTTGATCACCACAATCGTTTTGGCCATTTTCATCAATTTCTGGGAGTTTTACTGATTTTTTGTACTTGGGGCATATCCACCACGACCGTGGGGACTCACCACGGTCGTGGTGGTGTCTCTCCCATGCATTTGAGCCTTGAACTTGATCATCCATGGAGGGTATTTATTCAAAACTTTCTTTGACCACTTGGGGTAGGTTGGAAGTGGTTTTGGCCTCATTTTGAGCTCCTCCAAGCCTGAGGAAACCCTAGACTGGACCATCCTCTTTCCATGCCATCAAGTAGTGGACAAAGTACCTATAAAACATGCAAAAAGCCTCCATAAGTGCATTTGATATAAATAAGCATATTGGGGGAAATAACATGTAATCTAACAAGTATAGATGTGGCTGAAATGCAAAATGACACAAGATAAAGCCCTAAAATAGGGCTGAATCACCACCCCAAACTTGAAACATACTTGTCCTCAAGTATGATCCAACTCAATCTCTCTACAAACTTTTCACATTGAAGACATGACAAATGCAATGTAAAAGGTGATTATTGCTTAATGGGCTCAAAGATGACTAAGTACATGTATTCCACCTCTCTCCTCTCCTAATTTCACAAACCAATCATGAAAAAAGCACAAAGCATATGAACTTCAAATATAGTGCTTAGAATACACAAGATATCCATATTTCTTTCATGTAGTTCTGGGTAGACTGTTTCATAATGGCGTTAATCCAAGATGACTAGGAGTGTTGTTTCACCTTCATACTTTTAATCTTATGCTTCGAATCATGCCAAATGACCCACGTGGTTGTGGAAAAGGGAAAAATGAGCTAGGTTTGATGTTTCCTAGCTCGATGGGTATGAAAGTGGAAGAAAGGGTTGTGGTAAGCTTCTTGGAGTGCTTCTACACACTCATCTTTTCTTTATTTGAATGCTCTTAAACAGGAGCATCCTTTTATTTTGTTTTTGCTTTTCTTTTTCTTTTCTTTTCTTTCTTGCCCTTGGTGTAGATAGGGCATATGGTGGATAGAGTGAAGCGGGGAGGTAGAGATGTGGCCACCTCAAACTTTTGGAGGTGGCCACGGCTTATATGTGCACTTTGACATCCTTTAATGAGGCGGAGGGGTAAGAAGATGGTGAGAGAAAAGTTGAGTCAAAGGGGGGTCATAGGTATGATTCTCCACATAAGACGTCCTGCATGAAAATTAATCCAATAATTCATCCTAGATATCACACCACATGAATGAACAAGCTGAAATTGGTATATCAATCAAGTGATTCCACAAACACTAAGCGTTCAAAGCTTGCTCAACTTCACAATTCAACCAAATCATCCACAAACACAAGAGAGGTGATGCACATGTAAAAAGTCAAGAATTGATACCATTTAGCAACAAACAATGTTAACTCACTTGCATTTGTAAAAGATCATCATTTTTACTCAAAATAGTAGAGATTGGGTCAAAACATACTTTTAGGCAAGAAATCTCAAATTTGGGCAAAATTGGCCAAAACAGTGCCAAGTTGCCTTCAATCACATCGAAACTCCATATTATTGCACTTAAAGCAGTAAACAAGAAACTCCCAGCTAAAACATGCAAAAATTATCAAAAATATACATGATATGCAATGCATGGCAAAAAGAGAATTTTTTTTGAAAATTACGCAAAAATGACAAGAAAGTAAATGACATGGCATGTAGGTATGCAAAGCAGTAAAGATGACTAAGGTAGATAGCAAAAACAAGAAAACAAAAGTGGATGTGGCAGGTGAAATGCAAAGTGAAACTAGGGCATACCTGCCCTACCACCCCAAACTTTTGAATCATGATGTCCTCAACATGATCCTAGAGTTTAGGATGATAGGGTAAACGATCATGGCTCTCTTGAGGCTCTGGTGGTGTTCCTCCCTGTGGTGGAGGATATGCATAGTAGTTGTCGCACTAATCTACCTTCAGTGGATGAAATTGGTCTGCAGCACGGCCGTGGTGGCTTCAAGTTGCATGGCCGTGCTGCCTGGCACGACCGTGGTGCAGTCCTTTGGCAGCTTTTCTCAATTTTGCTTCTGAATCCAGGGACTTGGTGTGTTTTTCATGCAAATGACCACGGTCGTATTGATGTGCCACGGCCATGGTGGTCCCTGTAGCTGCTACTCTCAAAATGAGGAACATCAAACACTCAAAAACTTGACCCAAAGTGATTTTTCTTTGAATCCTTCTCTCAATTGTACTTAAATTTCCTTTATTTCACCTTGTTACCACCTGCACATCTTAAAACTAGACAAAAACTATTAAACACAAGTGTGTGTGTGTGTTTTTTCTTGGAAAGTGTAAAAACAAAGCAATTGTATCAAAAAGTGAAGGTTGGGTCAAAATTTCCCAAACCTCTGTGGGTTGCCTCCCACAAGCGCTAAGTTTCATGCCTTCAGCCATGCTTGTTGTTCTTTCACCATCAACCATGGTCCAAAAACAAAATGTTTGCACCCCCATCATAAGCAATCCTCTCAAATGCTTTCCTTGATTGATCTTCCTCCCAAGGGTCATGCGAGCTTCATAAGTCTTTTTCAACAATTCTCTCTCCTTGGGGATCATCATCGTAGATCTTAATAAGCCTTAAGACCCTCAGAAATCTCATGCCATATGTTTTCTCTCTCTTGAGGAACGAGTCTTCATAGGCACCAAAGAGAGGGGTCTCAATCATATCCATTTGCTCGTGGGAAGTAGGGGGAGCATGTGATAGTTGTGGTGGTGGCATCAGTGTTGATGGCCCTTGGACTTTAGGTGGAGGAGGGCATTGAGGTTGGAAGGTGAATTGGTGGGAGGGTTGTGGTGATGGAGGTGGTAGAATGAATTGAGGTTGGAAGGTGAATTGGTGGGAGGGTTGTGGAAATGGAGGTGGTGGTGGTGTTTAAGGCTTAGGATAGCCTTGGAGGTAGGGTAGTGGAGAAAATGGATGGGTTTGTGCATCTTGGCCTTCCATCTTGTCTTCCTCGAATGGCTTGTCACATGCACAAAGCACAACCAAACAAAAGAGAACAAGTTAGTAAACCAATATACACAAAGAATGCAAATAATGATGAATAAAGAATAGAAATGATGAGGGCAATAGGAAAAGTCAAAGTAAAACTAACTAGCTAGGCCGAGCGCCTCTAATCCCCGACAACGGCGCCAGAAAGCTTGGTGCGATTCTGTTAGAGGTGCAACACACTAGCCGATTTGACCCGACTAGATGCGCCCCACGAGGTCAGAACACACGATGGATTCACTTTAAAAATTTATAAACCTAACTAACGCACCTACTTCTACTAAAACAACTACACCCGTAAGCGCACGGGGTCGTGTCGTAGTATAGGAAGGTGGCAAGTATAGGGTCGATCCACAGGGAAAAGAGGGGGCACTAGAGCTAGGTTAGTTTGGCTAGGTTCCTACTGCGGAGACTAGGGTTAAGGGTTTAAAGGTTGTTTTGATTGTTAAACTATTATGAACAAGCAAGAAATTAAAGGTAAGAATGAAATCTACGTTAACCCTAGACTAGATTAAGGCTAGACAAGCAAGAAAAGACTAAGCTAGGTATGAAAAGGAAAGTTACACTAAGGCAAGCAAGAGAGAAGCAAAACAGCAATTAAAGAGCTAAGCTAGCATGAACAAAGCATGAGTAAGGAAAGAAGCTAACTAAGCAAGAAAAGAACTAATTAAGCTAAGCAAGCACAAAACTAGGGTTTTAAGCAATAAAGAGAGGTGTGGGCTGTTTAGGGGTATAAACTTATCACTTAAGTTGGGGGGGTGACATATGAACATTATGATTTCATTTAGATCATACAAACCAAACAACAAGTTAGAGTCTAATGGATTAACCTAAGCTACTAACTGGCCATGGATATGCTAGGTTGTGTATAGGGGAACTAGTCCCTAACACCCCAACTACCCTTACGAGGCTCAATTGGGTTAGGGGTTAGGTTCAATCCAATTAGAGTCTAATCAAGTCTATGTTTCTAGATTAGACATTCCTAGGGCAATTAGGGACCGAGGGTAGTAATGGGGGTGAAATTAGGGTTTTGGACCCGCATTCCCCCACATTCTAGCCTTTAGAAGGCTCCATTCTAATTGCACTAGAATTACCTAATCTAGCTACTTAGATCTCTCACTTAGGTTTAGGGAGATTGATTAGGATGTAGGAAGATGGGAGGCAACCTAGGGATCCAAGAATTGGACCTAGGGGCAAATCCCAAAATTCACACATATAAGCAATTTGCCTAAATTCCTAAGTGATTTCACACATAAATCAACAAACAATCCATGGAGAATGAGATGAAACAGAATATAATCATTAACAAATGGAATTAAAACGTTTACATGTCATTATCCCCCAACATGGTATCAAAGTAACATAATTTCCCCCAAACAGCCCACCCAAGGGGACTAGCTACTCATAGACATGGAAAATACAAAAAGAGAGAAGATAGAGGAAGAAGTAGCCATGGAGCTCGATGTAGATGAAGGACTCCTCCTCTCCAGTAGCTTCAAGGTCGTCCTCCTCCTTCTTCTTGGATGGAATGGAGTGGGATGATGGTGGGAAGTGGATGGAAGGCTTAGATATGGGGGGTTATGTGGTGGAAATGGTGAAATGGAGTGGATTTGAGGTGGAGGTGAAGGGGAATGGAGTGGAGGTGACAAGGGGGCTAAAATGAGGTTCTAAGCAGACAACCCCTGACCCTCAGCCATCACTAGGGCTTATATAGGGATCTAGGGGGTCTAGGGTTAAGTTAGGAGCAAAATGGGGAAAGTAGTGAAAACTAGGTGGATTTTGTGAGTAGCACGGCCGTGGTGGGTCACCACGGTCGTGGTGGGTTGGGTAGACCACGACCATGGTGGATGGGCACAGTCGTGGGTTTATTAGAATGTGGAGATCACAGGGAGGTGTGCATGGATGGCCACGACCGTGGGGGGTCACCACGGTCGTGGTGGGGACCTATGGCCATGGTCGTGTTGATCACCACGGTCGTTTTGGCCATTTTCATCAATTTCTGGGAGTTTTACTGATTTTTTTGTACTTGGGGCATGTCCACCACGACCGTGGGGACTCACCACGGTCGTGGTGGTGTCTCTTCCATGCATTTGAGCCTTGAACTTGATCATCCATGGAGGGTATTGCTTCAAAACTTTCTTTGACCACTTGGGGTAGGTTGGAAGTGGTTTTGGCCTCATTTTGAGCTCCTCCAAGCCTGAGGAAACCCTACACTGGACCATCCTCTTTCCATGCCATCAAGTAGTGGACAAAGTACCTATAAAACATGCAAAAAGCCTCCATAAGTGCATTTGATATAAATAAGCATATTCACTACTACAGAAATGGCTTATAAAGTCACTTTTCAAGGTGTCGGTTGTATAAATAAACCGACACCTAAACTCTACAGTGTCGGTTGATAACATAAACCGACATCCAATCTATGAAGGGCGACCAGACACGGGTACCGCTTTTATTAAGTGTCGGTTACTTAATAAAAAACCGACACCTAAAATTAACCGCCAAATCCAAAATTTCCAGCGAAAAAAATTACCTCCAAAATTTGACATATGGCGTCGGTTGATAAATAAAAAACCGACGACTAAAGGTTATTCGCGAGACAGAAATTGGGCACATTTTGGTCGTCAGTTTTACTACAACTACCGATGCTTATGAGTTTTCCCGCGCTGTCCGCGGGGAATTTTTCACACCATTTAAGCGTCAGTTTGAGGTAGAAATCGACGACTATGGTCATAAATCGAGAACGATTTTTTTAATTGGCATATGAATATAGACGTCGATTTTTTTGTAGCTTAAAACCGATGACTATAATCACGTATTGGTGTCAGTTGTTGTTCAGAACCGACACTGTTAGTTTTAGTTGTCGGTTTTTTTGAATAACCGACGCCTATGGTACAGTTAATAGTCCCCCAAACAGAACTTTTCCCCATTATTCTCTGTTTCATTGTGACTCTAGCTTCTAGATCTGGCAATTATGCTCCCCTTCATCACCGCCGTTGCTCCCCCGCGCCACCACCACTCGCCGCCGCTCCTGCTGCTCTCCCTTCCGCCGCCTCTCCTCGCCGGCACTTCTCCTCTCCTTGCCGCCGCCCCCGCCGGTGGCTGCTGTGCTCTCCTCGCCGCCTTCGTCGCCGCTCGTCTTCTCTCCTCGCCGTCGGTGCCGGCTGCCAGCTGCTGCTAGGTCTTCCTCCGGCCGCTACTCTCCTCTGCCCTCAAGGTATGCCCGCCCTGCCTTCTTCCTTCTTCCTCTGCTCTGGCGGCTTCTTGGGCGGTGCCAAGGCACGCCCAAGCAGCTGCTGGGCGTTTTTTTATTTTTTTTAAAGTTATTTACTTATTTGTGTTTAGGGTTTAGGTACTGATTTGGTTAGAACATTCTATTGCAAATTGAAATGATTATTGATGATAATCTACAATGTAGTCAGATTACTATACTGAAAGGTAGTTACTAATGTTATAGCCTAGAGTTCTCCTGATTTCTTGAGAATTTTGCATCATGCCATGTACACAATCACAAAATGGGTTTTCTTAGGATCCATTTGCAATGGTTTTGGTCCAACATTTTGGTAGATATTGAGTATATTGAGAATGGTTTCATTTGCAATGGTTACTAATGGTTTCATTGTTGAGTATATTGAGAATCCTAATCACTCTTCTTGCTTAATGATGAACTGTAATGCACGTACACATGTGACATGTTTGGAATGTAAATGATGAACTTTTCCCTAAATTGCCAATCATGCTTTTAAAGACATCAATAATCACCCTAACTTGAAGAACTAGGATTTTAGGTATAAGAATGACAACACATTATTTGTTGGCCTAGAAACCCGTCCAAGATTTACTCATTAGGAGTAAATCTTGGATAGTCCCCAATTTGGGACTGTTCTTGAACACCTAATCTCGCTTAGGATGTAAGTGTATAATGTGTATTGGGTTTTCAAGAAAATTTCGGCAACATTTCCCCGTTTGTTCTCTAAGTACATATGTACTTGGAGAACAGCGGGGAAATGCTGCCGAAATTTTCTTGAAAACCCAATACACATTATACACTTACTAGTGAGATTAGGTGTTCAAGAATGGGATAGGTGGTACACATTTATTATATATAATAATGACATCACATGTATTTGTTAACCCTAGACCCTAATCTTGTTGTAATATATACTTGTTTTCTCTTTGATCATAGAATGGATAGATCGTGGATGTCCATTCACAATCGCTGCACCCCAGAGTTTATTTCTGGTCTTGACCAGTTTTTGCCGAGGAACATAGGAAACAACCTAGAGATAAGTTCTACTGTCCATGTAGGCATTGCGGTAACAACTTGAAAGTCAACACTGGTGATGAAATCAAAAGTCATATCATGTGCAACGGGATTATACAAGGCTATACAGAATGGCACTGGCATGGAGAGATTTCAAACCCGAAACCAGTGGATGTCGATAGCAGTATTTGTGTGGAAGAAGAAATTGCCTACGATGACGTAGATGTGAATGAACCAGTTCCAGTAAACATCGTTGATGCAATGTTGGATAGTTGTGGGGTAGAGCACACCGATCCACCTCCCATTTTTAGAAACATCGTGCATGATGCTGAGATACCGTTATACACAGGTTGTACTAATTTTACGAAGCTTAGCACTGTGTTGAGATTGTATAAGCTGAAAGCTAACAATAGATGGAAAGATAAAAGCTTCACGTCATTGCTGTCTTTGTTGAAAGAAATGCTTCCTGAAGGAAATGAGCTGCCAATCTCAACATACCAGGTAAAGAAATTGTTGTGCCCAAAGGGAATTGATGCCAAGAAGATACACGCATGCCCGAATGATTGCGTATTATTTCAAAAGGACTATGCGGATTTGAAAGATTGTCCAAAATGTGGTGCGTCACGGTATAAATTGACGACTTCGGGGGAGTCCAAAACTGGTTCTCCTGCTAAGGTAATGTGGTATCTACCTATAATATCACGGTTTCAACGCTTGTTTGCCAATCCGATAGATGCGAAGAATTTGAGGTGGCATGCAGATGTTAAGAAAAATAATGATGGGATCCTACGACATGCGTCTGATTTCCCAAAGTGGAAGAAGATTGATCTATTGTACCCTGAATTTGGTGAAGAAGTCAGGAATCTAAGACTTGGGCTTTGTACAGATGGGATGAATCCGTACGGGACATTGAGCAGCCAACATAGCACTTGGCCAATCATGCTTGTTATATACAATCTTCCTCCGTGGCTGTGTATGAAAAATAAGTACGTAATGTTGTCGTTGTTGATATCGGGCCCTAAACAACCTGGAAATGACATCGATGTTTATCTTGAACCTCTGATTGATGACTTAAAAAAACTCTGGGGTGAAGGTGTGATGACTTATGATGCTTCACAAAGAGAGACATTTCGTTTGCATGCTATGTTGTTTTGCACTATTAATGACTTTCCAACATATGGGAATTTGTCTGGATATAGTGTCAAAGGAGCTAAAGCGTGTCCTATATGTGAAGAGAACACTGATTCAACAAGACTAAAACATGGTGGTAAGACTGTATATCTCGGTCATCGAAGGTTTCTTCCAAAATTCCATCCCTATCGTAGGAAGCGCAAAGCATTCAATGGATTGAATGAGGAACGGAGTGCACCTAAACCTATACCAGGGGAGGTTGTTTATGAAAGAGTAAAAGACTTTGTCAATGAATTTGGTAAGAGATCACAATGTACTATGGCCACACGGAGTGACAAATCTTTATTCAAGAAGAAGTCAATATTTTGGGATCTTCCTTATTGGAGTTCTTTGACAGTCAGGCATTGTATCGATGTCATGCACATTGAGAAAATGTCTGTGATAGTGTCATTGGTACTTTGTTAAATATACCAGGTAAGACTAAAGATGGGATAAAATCTAGACTGGACCTACATGAAATGGGAATAAGGTCTGAATTAACAGAATTTCGTGAAATGGGAAATCAGAGAACATACTTACCTCCCGCTTGTTACACATTGTCTAGAAAGGAGAAGAAATCTTTTTGTGAATGTTTGGTAAATGTTAAGGTGCCACATGGTTACTCATCCAAAATCCGTAGATTGGTATCAATGAAAGATCTGAAGTTGATAGGTCTTAAATCTCATAATTGTCACACTCTAATGCAAAAAATATTGCCTGTGGCAATTAGATCTATATTGCCGAAGCATGTAAGGTTTGCAATCACCAGACTTTGTTTCTTTTTTCAACAGTCTGTGCAGCAAAGTTATTGACCTTGATACTCTCGATAAATTGCAAAGAGAAGTGGTTGTTACCCTATGTCAGCTTGAGATGTATTTTCCTCCATCATTCTTTGATATCATGGTACATCTTGTTGTCCACTTGACTAGGGAAGTGAAAATGTTGGGACCAGTTTTCTTGCATTGGATGTATCCCTTTGAACGATACATGAGCATTTTTAAAAGTGATGTTCGAAACCGTTATCAGCCTGAAGGGAATATTATCGAGGGTTATGTGGTGAGAGAGGTTATGGATTTTTACAATGACTTTCTCAGTGGTAATGACACTCCTGATAATGACAAGAATATTGACGAGCAATTTGGCAAAGGAATTTTGGGATCACGTGTGAAAGTAATCAGCCGTGAGCAGTTGGAACAAGGTCACTTGTATATTTTACACAACATGGATGAAGTGAACATTTATATCGAGGAACATACCAATTTCATCAAGAGACAATATCCTCGAGCCAATACAATGTGGCTTGCTAGAGAGCATAACAAGACATTTATTAAGTGGTTTGAAAATAAAGTCTTACATCAACTATCTCAAACACCAGATGATATTACTGAAACTATCAAATGCCTCACCTTTAAACCAAAATTGACTGTTATGTCTTATGAAGGGTATGACATTAATGGATTCACATATTACACAAAGCGCCAAGATGATAAGAGTGTCGTCCAAAACAGTGGGGTCACCCTTCAAGCATCGACTATGTTTTTTGCAAGTGCAAAGGATAAGAGTCCACGTGAAGCTAAAATGTCATATTACGGTGTCATTGAAGACATATGGGAGTTTGACTACATAGATTTCAGAATTCCGCTCTTCAAATGTAATTGGGTTGATAACACCAAAGGAGTTATAGTGGATGAATTGGGTTTCACTTTAGTGAACTTTGAAAAGATTGGCGAGAAGGATGAACCATTCATATTGGCATCACATGCGAAACAAGTATTTTATATCGATGATCCTGCAAATGATAAATGGTCGGTTGTTCTTCATGGTAAAAGACAGTTCATTGAAGATCCTATAGATGAAGAACAGTACTATGTTAAGTATGATGACTCCGGTCCATTCTCAGTTGGATTGCCAACACCAGCAAATATTGAAGCTAATGATGACTTGTATGTGCACGGAGATCACAATGAAGGATTGTTAATTGATAAAAAATCGCAATATTAGAGGCATGTATATGTTTTATTTTTCTGAATGTGAACTTTACGATGTGAATGTGAACTTTACAATGTGAATTTTACAATGTGAATTACTTTATAATGTGAACTTTACAATGTGAATTACTTTACAATGTGAATGTGAACTTTACAATGTGAATTTTACAATGTGAATTACTTTATAATGTGAACTTTACAATGTGAATTACTTTACAATGTGAATGTGAACTTTACAATGTGAATTTTACAATGTGAATTACTTTACAATGTGAACTTTACAATGTGAATGTGAATTTTCAGATGGCTGAGCATTCTCCTGATGACTGTGCTGATGATTACCGTGAGGGTAAGGACATCAATGTGCTGCCTCACAATGTAAGTTTTAAAAATATATCATATATTTATATCTATATGTCCATTTATAGTTATATCTTGTAAATGTGTTTATTTTGTCAAATTTTAGGTTGATGATGCACATGTACCATCTGAAGCACTTGAGGCACTTGATCAGCAACACCAAAAAGTTGACAAGAGAAGGGGCATCACTATGATGAAGAAGTTAATAGCGCAAAAGGGCAATGGGCCCAAACTTGTTGTTGATTTTGATAATGCAGGAAATGCATCTGGTGTGAATCACAATTCATTTGTTTCATATCTTGGGTATGTTACTCGTAGCCATTGTGGTTGTAAGATAGATTCTTGGCATAAAGTTTCTAAGGAGAAGAAAGACATAATATGGAAGGATTTATGCGTGATTATTATGAATTTACAATTCTATTTTATAGATTACTAATTTTTTGGATACTAGTTAATAACAATTCTATTTTGTAGAGTATATTTGAATTGGATGAAAAGATGCATCGTAAATACATGATGCAACGCTGTGGGAGAGTCCTAAGGAACTATAGGACAAATCTCACCCGAGAATACATAAAAGAAGCTGACAAGAGGAAGAAGACAACCACTGAACAGTGGAACTTCCTAGACAAAGAAGAATGGGACGCGTTTGTTGCTTCAAGACAAACGGATGAATTCAAGGTATTAGGCGTTAGTCCCAATCTCATTAATATATGTTGTATTCACCTATTCAAGATTAACATTTACTGTTACTAACCAAATCATTAATGTGCATACTAACTAGGCCCTCAGTGAGGCACAAAGATCAAGGCGTGCACTGAATGTGCATGACCACACAATGGGTCCAAAGGGGTATGCAGGCATTCGCCAAAGACTACAATCTGAGGCTACTGCTCAGTCTGCTGCTACTCAGGAGTCCTCCACTATAGGTAGCACACCTCTGCCTCGCCATGATGTCTGGATAGCTGGGAGGCAAAATAAGAAGGGAGAAATAAGGAAGCCCGTAACTGCTGAGGCGGATGCAAAAATGGTAAAATACAACTCCTACAGCAATCGTTCGAATATTGATTATTTGTGGTGTTTACTTAATTACAAACTTTTGTTTTGGCGATTAGCGGGAGCTGCATGAGCTGAGGAAACAAGGCAAGTTCATCCCTGAGGGCACAAGGGATGAATTGACAGTTGCTCTGGGTAACCCAGAGCATCCTGGACGTGTTAGGGCTGCAGGCGCTGGTGTGGGCATCAAAGCTTTTTTTGGTCCATCCCAACGCAAACATGTCCCAAAAGTGGGACTTTCACAAGAAGAGGTAACATATTTTTTCCTTGTAGATGTTACTGTAAAAGAGAATTCAATAATTAGAATTTGACGTTTCTTTTATCCATGTATAGGTAGATAAGCTATTTGATAGGAAACTCGAAGAAGCAATGAAAAAGTGGCAGGCATCTCAGACTGCCACTTACCAGACAGTACCTATGGTGTCTCCTACTGCAGGCTCTACTCCTACTGCAGAGGTTGGGAGTAATCCTGTAGACCCACCACCTAGCAAATCCGCTGTAAGTATTTTTATGACATAGTAACTAGTTTTTTAATTCAAGATGATATGTTTTTAAGATGATATGTATATATATATATAACATTCTTTACACAAAAATTTGTAGGGGTTGAAGCCATTCCGTCTAAAAGTTAATGAATATGTCGTCTCAGAGGCGTCGGCTTACCCATCCCTACCAGGGGAAATGTTTCACGGGTCTCCATTACCAGCTGGTTGGATTCGTGTGAGCCCGGTACATATATTCCCCAAGTGGATGGATCTTCCATTGCCATTTGCCCACCCAGATTGTGAAACACTTGGTGAGGCACAAGGCGGAGTGATATTGTGGCTAAAAGCGGATGTCATCTTTACTAAAATTGTATGGTAAATTTACATTATGTTAAATTGTTAGTGTGTGTATATGATGTCAGTTGATCTGAAATTATTATATATATATACAGGTTAAAAAGAAGACACCCACAACATCTAGGCCTCCACTTCCACCTCCTACATTACCTAGTTGGGTTCCACAGGACCTAACTGTCCCGTTAGGTCCTAACTGTAGGGGTATGACAATATGGTTAGGCGAAAATGATATAAATTTCCCTATAACTGTTTGTATAGATTCAGATGTTGCAGGTCAATCATACGAAAGCAAACTATTTATACAAGATATTTTGGAGTTGTTTCAATATGATTGGCTAAATACATCTGTGATAGAGTTATGGATAAGGTGAGATCTTCTTTATACATCCATATACCTTGTGTAGGATCTGGTGATCTGGTTTCTTATTTATTAATGCATGCATAATTAATACATATTTTGCAGCTACTTAGACAAGATATGTGCAGATTTTGCATTCGAACATGTAGGATTTTTTATTCCATCTTTGATTAGTCTAGTAGCTAAAGATCCTCCGTCAGTTCAACAATACTGCTGTGAGGCTTTTTCAATTTTTGCTCAAAATAAGAAGACGATGATAATGGCTCCATTCAATGTAGAGTAAGTTTACTTTGCTTATTATAATTTGGACTTAAGAAAATTACATTTTTATTGTGGATTTTGAGTTATTAATTTTTAACTTTTTTACCTCTAGTGGTATGCATTGGGAGTTACTGGTTATTGTCCCCGAGACGTTCACTGTCTATTATCTAGATCCTAAGGGGAGTAAATTGAATACAAAATATGGACACATAATGAAAATGGCATTATTCCGGTGAGAAATATTTCATTTTCATATCCGTTAACATATGTTATTACATTACTATTTAATTATGCAATGTACTGTCTTACATTAACATGTAGGGGTTTTGATGAGTTCAGAAAGGCTGGAGGAAAGGTCCCCACAAAAAAGAATCAGCCAATAATTTGGAAGAACGTGAAAGTAAGTTCCTGACTGCAATATATGTATATATTATTTATGTGAATAGTGCTTAATTAGTTGTATTTTTTAATATTTTGTATGTTTGAATTTATAGTGTGCTACACAAGACAATGGATGGGCATGTGGATACTATGTGATGCGATTTATGCACATGATTATCAAATATGCCGCAATGGACATCGATTGTATTGCTGAGGTATTATATAGTCTCATTAGATAATATGAAATATATCAATCTTATTTATAGCTCATTAATTATATATATACATCATTCTCTTTACAGGTGTTTAAAACTGACCACACTACAGGAACGGCCTTACCAGATGTACATGCTACCTATACGACAGGAGAATTAAATGAAGTAAGAGAAGAATGGGCAACAACCATACAAGTAGTGGGGGATTTAAGATATAATTGGGATGTTGATAGCGAATAATGACTAAAGAATGATATTTTGTAAATGAATTTCTGAATTATAATATATGTGTGAATGTTTCTACATGTCTGGATGTTTCTACATGTGTCTGAGTGAAAATGAATGAAACTGTTGGTTGCTATATGAATGTTTCTATATGTGTGAATGTGAAAATGAATGGAACTATAGATTGCTAGCTACATGAATGTTTCTAAATGTGTGAAAATCAAATGGAACTGCAGGTTGCATTGCTAAATGTGTGCATATTTTTGTTGTTAATTTTGCAGGTTTGTGGCCTGTTGTTGGCTGATATCAATGGATGTCGTAAAACCTACAGTTCATAACTGAACTGCAGGTTTCTCATCTTGCAACCAGCCATACAGCAGGTCTGCAGACTGACAGAAAAAAAACAAAAAATAGGCGTCGGTTATTTGTATAAAACCGACGCCACATCTTTACAGTGTCGGTTTCTACTCGTAACCGACGTCTATTTCCTTAACACCACGGCCGTGCTGGCCAGCACGGCCGTGGCAGCGGACCAGACACCACGGCCGTGCTGGCCAGCACAGCCGTGTTGGTAATGATATGATGTCGGTTTCTTATCTAATAACCGACGCTAATAGTGCCCAAAATGGCGCCCTTTCTGTGGTGCGAAGGTATATGGCGTCGGTTTCGTATCTAATAACTGACGCCTATAGTGCCCAAGATGGCGCCCTTTCTGTGGCGCGAAGGTATATGGCGTCAGTTTTTGATCTAATAACTGACGCCTATAGTGCCCAAGATGGCGCCCTTTCTGTGACGCGAAGGTATATGGCGTCAGTTTTTGATCTAATAACCGACGCCTATAGTGCCCTGCTGGCGCGTTTTTGGTGGCGCGCGAAGGGTTTTGGCGTCGGTTTTTGAACTGACGCGTAACGGCTGGGCTTTTAGCGTCGCCCACATAGGTGTCTCTTAGAAACCGACACTAAAGGCCTTAAATAACCGACACTAAATGTCGGTTATGTACTAGTGATTGGGGGAAATAACATGTAATCTAACAAGTATAGATGTGGCTGAAATGCAAAATGACACAAGATAAAGCCCTAAAATAGGGCTGAATCAATAACTAAGGCTAGTGTTGGTATGCCTAGCATGTCATCATCTTTGAAACTATGCTAGAGCCTTGGGGTGTGGCAATGAGTTTTATAAATGGTATCATAGCTAGTTCTCCTCTAAAATGTGCCCCCCATCCCCCATCGGCGTGTTATAGGTTAGTCTTGTGCCTTTGGTCGATGCATATTGGAAAGTCCTATCAGGGTTGATGGAGCCATTTTTGCATTGGTAACCATGAAATGGATTTGGGTGTACATGGGCCATTATGGGTCTATACAAAAGTAGAGAAGATAATATTAGGTCATACAATTGAGACTTAGCGAGGACATCAATAGTCAAGATGAGGATATTGTGACATCCCAAGATTTGAGACCTCATATAAATGACCTACCTTACAAGGAATGCTTGGGCTATCCATATCAACAAGGTACATCTCTTTCTAGGTAGCCCATTAATACACAGTGAAGAAATCTCAGCTCATAGTAGTATTAGGATGGGTAAATTGTATGTCAAGAAGTCTTCATAGGCTATGTTTGAGAGAGGACAAAGCACACAATAGAGGAAAGTGTCATCTACATGTCTAATTTTCATTATTGAAACCATGTTAGAACCTTAGATTGTGGCATGGACATCGCATGTACTTTGGTTATATATCCATGTCTACACTATCACTGATAAACCAACTAGGCTTGTATTCCTCACTCCCTAATGTTCACCTAGAGGTTGTTGATAGTATCTAGGGAAACATTACCAAAATTTCTTATTGGATTTGTTATATATTGGTTATAGTAGTTGATCTCCCAACCTTGGAAAAATGATATCGTATGAAACTTAACTTGGTACTAGGACAACTATGATAATAAATGCAGTAAGAATGTATTAAGCATCATAACTATTGTAGATAGCATGCGGTTCAGTCCATTCCCTGCATCATTTGGCTTGAAATCAAAATGTTTTTGTTTATACCAAGACAAGGTGAAACAAGCTAAATGTTATCATACTAACATTGAAATTAGAGATCAGAAAATTGTGAGTATAGATTCAAGATACTTTTATAATGTACATTAAACATACAAAATATCAATAAATTTCACTTCCATCTCAATGTATATTCACCACATTTAATCCAAAAACTACCCACTTTTCATTAGAAAAGGTATTGTTCAAGAAATTCCACAAACCTTAGAAACTTAGCTTAAAACGTCCATTTGATTAATAATCTTTGACATATTTATGTAAGTATTCAAGCATCTTACCACATTTATGATTCCATAAAATTTCATGAATATTAAGATAATATACTTTCAATGTATAAAATCACTTTCGATTGTCCATATTAGTATGAAATTGGTAGCATTTGTTCATCTAATATGTAAGAACTAGGGAAGAGGAACTCACCTTGATTGTTAGAATGTGCTCATCTCCCAAAGACAATACATGAACAACAAACAAAGTTTAAAACTTAATTAAGATTCCCAAGCACAAAAACCACGATTGCCTTCAACATGCACCAAAAGAACCAAAACTTAACTAAGAAATGGAAAAAATGTTCCTAGAACCCTTCACAAGTAATCAATCAAGAAAGAGAAGAAAGGGCTTTAGAGGAAGAAAGAATTGAGTAAGAGTCAGACATAAGCTTGTGTAAACAAATTAACCTAAAACAAGTAGCTTCTAGCTACATATGATATGAAATGAATTTATTTTTTATTGAAGAGGGATGAAAATCTGATACAATCCCATATAGAGAACAATGAATGAAAATATGGCTTGGAGATCACACTAAATACAAACGAATGCAAATGTATGAGACTCCTTAGAGACAACCCAAGGAGACTTATATGTATACATACAAGAGATGCAACCTTGTTTTACAAGAATAAATGAACCAAGAGTGGATCAGTAGCATATGTACATGAATGCAAAAAGACTCTAAATTCCTAACTAGCAAACCTGAATAAATGAACCAAGAGTGGATCAGTAGCCTATGTACATGAATGCAAAAGACTCTAAATTCCTAACTAGCAAACCTGTAACAGCTTATTCGGTTGCAAACCAAAACGGAGGCCTATTGGGAGAATATGGTTGTAGCAACAGTAACGAGTGCAGTAATGGGATCCCCAGTGAAGACGGAAGCGAGGATGGATAGCAGTATCTTGGCGATCTTGATGACCCGTGAGATTCGTTGCCCGTAAGAAGCATCAGCTTTACCCTTAATAACATTTTGTTGTGAAGGAGGCTGCTGGATTATGCTGGATGAGGCGGAACCAAAGAGCGATCCCATCCAGTCGACTTTTTCATTGGGACCTTTAGCTATAGTTCTGTCCAGTTCAACGCCTTGAAGCAGCAAGTCCTCGAAACTTTCGATGACCTTGTTCCTCAGGCAACGAACGTGGTAGGCGTAGCTATTGCACTGGGAGACATAGACCCATGTCTTGACGCCATGGACCTTCTTCTGGCGGCAGATGGCGCATTTGGCAGAAGAGGGGAGCTCCTTCTTGAGCACGAGAACCACGTCGCTAACGTCGTCGTAAGAATCTTGGACGACGTCGCTGCCGGCTTTTCTCTGCTCCTGTTTGACGAACTGGTTGAAGTGTATCTCTGGCTGTAGCTCCATGCAGGCCAGGTGCAAATCCCGCCTCTCGCGTTTCCGGAAGCCCTTGTTATCCCAATATCCTTGGTAGAAGCAGCCTTCAAAATCACCCCCGCAGGCGTCGCAGTACTTCCATTCTTTGCCCTGACGTCGGAACTCGAAGATGCGGCCTTCGTAGAGGTAGTGAGTACGCCTGCTTTCCGGTCGCGCGCAGCCCATGTGGAGGCAGAAACCGCCGACGTCGCTGAACTTGCAGTCGGGGTTCAGGCAGGTGTAGCGCTTGCCGAAGCCGACTTGCTTGCACCCGTCACAGCGGAACAGATTCTTCTTAAACTGGAGGGTCAGGTGGCCGTCGCAAGGGTGGCCGGAGGCGACTGCGTCGCTTAAGAGGCCGTACTTCTTCTTTGAATTCCCGTCCGGCAACACAGCAAGTACGATCTGTTTAATTAAGAGAGCATGGTCATGGATCAGTTTGGAAGGCCGACTGTGCTGGGGATCGCAAATCACATGAAGAACTATACGGAAAGCAGGTGAACTAACTGATTTACCTTTCGTTTGCTGAAGTCCTGTAAGGAATGGCGGGAGAAGTGCTTAATGGGGAAATGTGTGTCGCTTGCCAGGCACAATACATTGATGTTAAATAGGCCACCGTTGATCATGCCCTTCATTTCTAAAATCTAGAAGTGGTACATCAGAATGCATCACGCGAACTCTCGCGCCGGTCATACGCAATCACATGCTAACTTGGTGGCAAAGTCTGTAAATATGACATGTTTGTGCGTGTGTGGAAGCTGCCGACATGTCAACAAAAAGAGTGGGTTCAAGTTTTTATTTATGTGTTGTTTTGCTTTTAGTCCAGACTTTTTCCCCAAGAAAAAAAGATAATGTTCCAACACCAGTACCAGCAACCTCCCCATTCGCCGAGGATTCTACAACCTCAATATATCAAGTAAAAGAAGGGAATTACACGTTTGCTTTGTGGGATCTAGCCGGATAAGGAGGAATCCTGAACTCCGTCAGTCCCTATTTCACTAATTTCCGAACTATCAGAAATCCAGAGACGTTTGTTTCACCAGGACGCCGTCTCTGTATTTACAGGTGGGGACCAGTCGTCGTGTGGCAGAACACACAGAGTCCTTAACATAGCTGTTCACGCAAAAGTTGTTGTAGTGTCCAGCGTTTTTGAGAAGGGGAAGGCAATCCCGCAGCCATATATTTCAACAATACTGGATTCTCCTCGTTTTACAGCTCCCATGAACCAAACTCAAACTTTCTTCTAAAAGATTCATAATTACAATCCAATACAGCCGAATACGGCAAATCAAACATGAACGAAAGGAAGATCCCGCACTCCCTCTTTCTCCCGCACTATCAATATTGTGACTTGACCTGGTTGTCGTGCACAAAAGCAATTGCACTCCCTCTTCTTCTCCAGTTTTCCCTTCCGTCTTCCCTGATATAATGAAATTAATATGTGGTTCCTGTTGGGATTAAGCTGGTCTTGCCAGCTGGATAAGTTGGCCCGTGCCAACTAGATAATGTAGGCATTAAAAAGAAAAAGAAAAAAAGAGTGGAAGAGGTGTATCAGAGTCTGTTCCGGGGAATGTGAGTTCATCCCGTAGGTGGGAGCGTGTAGATAGGATCGCACGTCTCCTTTGTTATCAGGTCTTTTAGTCTGTTATAAAAAGAGTCATGTAATCGGTTGATTAATAATAGCGACAACTCTTCCACCATTGATCGTCTTCTACCCATCTACTTGATAAAAAACCCAGCGCGACGAGGTAGCAAAGCTTCCACAGGTGGTATCAGAGCACTACCTGGACGTCCTCAGTCGCAATGGCGCCTGGCGGCAAAACAAGCACGGATGGCGGACGAGAAAGCTCGGTGTCCTTGAAGTACCCGATACTTACAAAATCCAATTACCGAGTGTGGCTAATGAAGATGAAGGCCAACATGCGCGCCCAAGGGGTTTGGGCGGCAATTGAGCCTCCAACGGAAGCTGCTCCGAAGAGAGGATCGATCAAATGGCCCTCGCCATGATCTATCAGGCGATACCTGAGGAGACAATGCTCCAATTGTCGGGGAAAGAGACGGCACGCGCAGCTTGGGAAGCCCTCAAGACTGTCCATGTCGGCATAGAACGGGTCAAGGAGGTCAAGCTCCAAGCCATGCGCTGGGAGTTTGAGAACCTCCGGATGGGGGACTCGCAGCCGGTCGACGAGTATGCCGGAAAGCTGTTGGGCATCGTCAATCAAATTAGATCACTTGGAGAGACCATGGAGGAGAGCTACGTCGTCAAGAAGCTATTGCGTAGTGTACCTCCTAAGTATCTCCAGATTGCTGCCACAATGGAGCAGTTCGGTGATCTAAAGAAGATACAGACCGACGAGGTGATCGGAGCTCTAAAGGCGCACGGAGAGCGGTATCGTGACTACGACGGCCGGCTTGAGAAGGTCCTTCTCGCCAAGAAAAATCAAAGATCGGAGCCCAAAGCCGTTCGTGGAGAAGATCAGCAGCAGGGCGGCTCTCGTGGACGAGGACGAGGGAACCCGCGAGGGCGCGGAAGAGGAAAAGGAAGGGGTCGAGGTGGACGTGGCGACGCTCGCCCAAACAAGCAAGGAGACGCACTGCAAGAAGACACGCGGGATAAAAGCCGATTACGTTGCTTCCACTGTGATCGCCTTGGTCACTATGCTTCAGAATGCCGAGGAAAGAAGCAAGAAGATGAGGTAAATCTCACACAAACTAATGATGATGAGGCTACGCTTCTAATGGCGGCAGGTGTCAACGATGAAATCCACTTGAACGAGGATAAATTGATGCCTCATCTCTATTCGAATCTGGCGGACAATACAAATCCTGACCTATGGTACCTAGACAATGGGGCTAGCAACCATATGACAAGAAGACGGGAGAAATTCAAGAACCTCGACCAGCATATCCATGGACGAGTAAGATTTTGGGATGGATCAACAGTCTGGATTCAAGGAAGGGGCACGATCATGCTCCAGATCAAAGACGGAGAACAGAAGCTCTTGACAGATGTGTATTACATCTCGAGCCTAGAGAGCAACATTATAAGCCTGGGTCAGCTGACGGAGCAAGGGAGTAAAGTGGTTCTGCAAGGAGCCTATCTATGGCTTCACGACAGGTCAGGAAAACTATTGATGAAGGTGCAGTGATCCGAGAACCGTCTGTACAAAATGATCATCCAGTGTGGCGAGGCCATATGTTTGTCACTGAGCATCGGCACCCCAGCCTGGCTATGGCATGCTCGCATGGGCCACATCAACTTCCAATCACTAAAAGCTATGGTGGTCAAGGAGATGGTGATCGGGATACCAAAGATCGATCACCCAAACTAGGTGTGTGAGGCGTTCCTGGCAGCGAAGCAAGCTCGAGCTCCTTTCCCCATTGAAGCGAAGCATTGCGCACCTTCCGCCCTGGAACTCATCCACGCGGATCTGTGTGGTCCCATATCTCCCATGACCCCAGGAAACAACATGTACTTCCTACTCCTCGTTGATGATTGTACCAGGTTTATGTGGCTGCGAGAAATCAAGTTGAAGGACGACATGCTCGAAGGCTTCAAATCTTTCAAGCTGGAGGTAGAAAAGAAGACGACCCTCAGGGTAAAGATGTTGAGGACATATCGTGGTGGTGAATTCCTTTCACACCATTTCTCCAAGTTCTGTGAAGATGAAGACATTCGTCGCCAGACAACAACTCCTTACACACCGCAACAAAACTGAGTAGTGGAGAGACGCAACTGCACGGTCATGGAGATGGCCCGAAGTCTGTTGAAAAGCATGGGCGTTCCAGCAGAATTCAGGGGAGAGGTTCTCTGACATGCAATCTACTTGTTGAACAGATCCGCTACGAAGGCCCTAGATGGGGTGACTCCATATGAAGCTTGGACGGGAAGGAAGCCGCATCTGGAACACCTGAGGGTGTTTGGCTGCACGACACATGTGAAGGCCCCTGGCTTTCATCTGAAAAAGCTTGACGATCGAAGCTCGAAAGTGGTATACTTAGGCATCGAACCAGGCAGCAAGGCTCATCGCCTCTTCGACCCAGTAAAGAGACGAATATGCGTCAGTCGTGATGTAGTATTTGAGGAAGACACGCCATGGTCTTGGAGCAATCACCTATGGGATTTCTTAGTATTAGATGCATCTAGTGGGGGTGTCCCTAACCATTGGAGACGAGCATCAGGGTAATGTCTAGAATCCACCCCTGGGAAATGAGATGTCGAACGACGTGAATCCTCAAACACCACAATCAAGTCACTCCACCTCAAGCTCTTTTCAAGCAGGTCAGCACTCGATGTCGCGCTCATCATCAGGAAGCGTGAGTGCTAGCTCCATCTCGTCAGGCCCAACGAGGTACCGATCACTTGCTAAGATCTACCAAGATATAGACACAACTGAAGGCGGAGAACTTCTGATAGCAGACGCCCAAGACCCGATGACCTACGCACAAGCAGCAAGGGATGCAAGTTGGCGACAGGCAATGGAGGCAGAGATTGAAGCAATCAACCGAAATAAAACCTGGGTTCTTTCGGATCTGCCTTCAAGTCACAAGGCAATTGGTTTGAAATGGGTGTTCAAGACAAATAGGAACTCAGCGGGACACGCTCTCAAGCACAAAGCTCATCTGGTAGCAAAGGGATATGTCCAGCAATTCGGAATTGATTACGACGAAGTATTCACACCAGTTGCTCGTATGGAAATTGTGAGACTCATCCTTGCACTCGCCGCTCATCATAGCTGGTTGGTGCATCACCTCGACATTAAATCTGCATTTCTGAATGGCGACCTAAAGGAAGAAGTCTACATCACCCATCCTGAAGGTTTCCTCATTGTAGGGCATGAGACCAAAGTGCTCAAGCTTAATAAAGCAATTTATGGTCTTCTCCAAGCACCTCGAGCGTGGAACACGAAGCTAGATTCCAGTTTAAGAAGCCTATAGTTCGAAAAATGTGCACACGAGCAAGTGGTGTACATCCGGCGAAAGGAGGAGAACCTGCTTCTTATTGGAATATATGTAGATGATCTAATCGTGACAGGATCAAGCTCATGAGAGGTTGAGGAGTTCAAGGAGCAAATGAAACATGAATTCGACATGAGCGATTTGGGCATGCTCTCACACTACCTGGGGATAGAGGTGTATCAGGTAGACGAACAAATCACATTGAAGCAATCTGGGTTTGCTCGGAGGATCTTGGATGCAGCTGGACTAGGCGACTGTAATCCAACCAAGATACCCACGGAGCCCAGAACAAAGCTCGGCAAAGATCAAGACAAAATTGTTGTGGACGATACACAATTCAGAAGCTTGGTCGGGAGCTTACGCTACCTGCTTCACACAAGGCCAGACTTGTCTTACTCAGTAGGAATTCTCAGTGGACACGTCGAGAGGCCTACATCAATTCACCAGCAAGCTACAAAACAAGTCTTGTGATACTTCAGAGGAACTCTACACTATGGGATAGTGTATCGCAGAAGCAAGGAAGAAGAAAGGGTCACTGGCTATTCTGACAGTGACCTAGCTGGGGATACTGATGATCGAAGAAGCACAAGAGGGATGGCATTTTACTTGAATCGTAACCTGATCACTTGGGGATCCCAAAAGCAGAAAAGTGTGGTGATGTCATCTTGTGATGCTGAATTCATGGCAGCCACAACTGCCGCATGCCAAGCTATTTCGCTGCGAAATCTACTGAATGAGATCCTAAATCTAAAGTTAAAACCAGTCAGACTTCTTTTGGATAATAAGTTGGCCATCGCACTTATAAAGAATCCGGTGTTTCACAGAAGAAGCAAGCATATTGATGCGAAATTTCACCTCATACGCGAGTGTGTAGAATGTGAACAGATAATTGTGGAATATGTAACCAATGACGAGCAGAAGGCTGATATATTTTCAAAGCAGCTTGGGAGGATGAAGTTCTTGGAGATGCGCGAGCTGCTGGGGATGGAGGACCTGGAGCCTACAAGCCCAACTTAAGGAGGAGAATGCTGGGATTAAGCTGGTCGTGCCAGCTGGATAAGTTGGCTCGTGCCAACTAGATAATGTAGGCATTAAAAAGAAAAAGAAAAAAAGAGTGGAAGAGGTGTAGCAGATAGCGGAGTATGTTCTGAGGAACGTGAGTTTGTCCCGTAGGTGGGAGCGTGTAGATAGGATCGCACATCTCCTTTGTTATCAGGTCTTTTAGTCTATTATAAGAAGAGTCCTGTAATCCGTTGATTAATAATAGAGACAACTCTTCCACCATTGATCGTCTTCTACCCATCTACTTGATAAAAAAAACCCAACGCGACGAGGTAGCAAAGCTTCCACAGTTCCATCTCTAGAACGCAGCTCTAGGGCAGGATGGCGGGCGCTGGCCCTACCGGCTCTGGCCGGCTTGCTCCCCCCACCCCAACTTCTCAGTCCTCTATCCCACCCTCTTCGTCTACCACCACCACCTCCACCACTGCAGCCACCACCACCACCTCCTCTCTATGCTGGCCTTGCCGATGTGTGCGACTCCAAGATCCTTCCTTAAGCGGATGTCACTACCGGTCAAGCTTGGGCAGATGATGTCGCCAAACCCCTGGTGGTCCAATGCCTGAAGATTCAAAGGAACCTTTATTCAGGAAAGAGGAGATTGGGACATGTACTAAATTCTCTGACCAGGTGGGGAACAATTTGGATGACTTCCACATATGCACCATTACCGTTCAAATCTTGGGCAAGAAGTACTCCCTCCCTCAGGTGTATGGCAGATCATAGGGGAGAACAAAGCAAGCTTGGTTGTTTGCTTGGAACGTCAGATCAGAAGAGAACTGGAACACTGAGTGAAAGGACTATTTCCAAATGGTTGGTGCTACAACTCCAATTTGGAAATGGTTGAGGGTGGGAATATTGCTATAGGGTGGAACCCACTCATTTGATACACGGGATTGACCAAAAGTTACCATCAGTTGCATTAAGAATGGCAATTTTCACTGTGTTATTTCAGTTGTCTACGGTTCTAATTCATAGATGGATAGAAGAAGGCTATGGGATGCCATTGTCTATAATATACAACAGGAACTTCTCCATCTAGTGTGGGTAGGGTAGGGTAAAGGTTCACCCTTACCCTTACCCACTTCAAAGTTGCGGGTAGTGGGTAGGGTAATTACTCTTTTCCTAAAAGCTTTTACCCTACCCTTACCCCACACCCTTATACCACACCCTTATACCCATAGGGTACATGGGTAGGGTAACGGGTGAAAAGGGTAAACAAACATGAAAATATATATTAAATATTTTCAACAACAATCTCATATGATATTCCTTATACCAAACACAAGATACTTTTAAAATTAGTTTTCGAAAGTATTAATTATATTTTTAGTGATATACAACAATAATGGTAGTATTTAACCCAACATTTTTCTAGAAAAAGGCCTAACCTTTTTGATATATTAGTTCTTATTGATGAATTTATTTTTCAATCTAATATATGGCTATAAAAGGTGCCACATACTACTCATCATTTATTAATGTTTTGGGAATCATAATAGTATAAATTTAGAAAGTAGTGATGTTGTTTTTTGAGATTTTTAGTAGTATATTAAAATTTGCAATTATTGATTCAAATTTATACTAATGGGTAAATAGGTAAAGCGGGTAGCGTAAAGTTTCTCTCTTATTATTCCCTCTTTAGATGTGGGAAAAGCTAGTAATGGATAAACGGGTGGTGGGTAAAAAATATGCTTACCCTTACCCTACATGGTATGGGTGGTGGATAAATGGGTAATACCCTACCCATTTACAACCCTACACATTAGGAAGGTTCAATGATGCAGTTGATGTGACTCAGCTCATGGAACTGAATATAAAGAGTGGCATAACAAAAGAACCTTGATTAGAAGAATTTCTAGTAATCTTGATTATGGCTTGGTGAACGAGGCTTGGCTGGACACTTTTCCTGAGATTGTTGTGAAGTTGGGCGCACACTTGAATAGTGATCATGCTTGGATGGAGGTGGAGTTGATATTTCAGCCTACACCCAATCAACCTTTTTAGTTTCTTAATAACTGGCTCACCTGTATCGGTTTTGAAGGAGTGGCAAAATAAGTACAAAAGTAGAATATGAGAGAAAACCCTTTGTTTGTTTTGGTTTACAAGTTGAAGAAGACTAAGGACACTATTAAGAAATGGTCTAAGGATTGGGTTGATCTACCTAATCTCATCAAGAAAGCTCAACTAGAGTTTGAGTCTGGTGCCAGGGAGATGATTACTGACCCTACCTCACCCGAATTGATGGATAAAGAAGAAGTGGCAAGCAAATGAGTGATTGTGCTAGAGAAGGCCCAAGAAGTAAGTTTTTGGCAAATAAGTATATTGAAATGGATTATAGAAGGTGATAAAAACTCTAAATTTTATCATTCTACGGTGAACATGAATAATATGAAAATATACGTACACAAACTCATTGACTCGAGTGGCATGTTGGTGGATGAAGGGTTCAAGATAGGGGAGTTATGTCAACTACTTCTCTGAGTTGTATAACCAAGATGGGATGCATTTGTAGGACACTACTTCCTTATTGGGGAGAAGAGTTACAAATGCTATCAATAGAGATCTGATGAAGTTGGCTACTGACGAGGAAGTAAGGAAGGCAACCTTATCTATTGGTGCTTCCAAAGCACCGAGACCTTATGGGTTCAATGCAAAAAAATTTCATGGTTGTTGGCCAATTATTGGGCCTGACATTTGCAAGGATGTCCACTAGTTCCTTGTGGGATGAAGGATGGTACGCCAAGCTAACCACACCTTCATCATGCTCATCGTGAAGAACAATGCTATGACTACCATCAATGATTTGTTGACCATTGTCTGTTTTCTTTCATCTACAAGATTATATCCAAGGTCCTTGTTGGGAGCTAAAGAGCTTACTTCTTGAGGTGGTGTCTATCAACCAATCTGCTTTTGTACAAGGGCATGCTATATTGGATAATGCCTTGATGGCTATGGAATTCTTCACAGACTTCCAACTCAAAAACAAATCTAAGAAAAAGCTTATGTCAATGTGGATATCTCCAAGTCTTATGATAAGGTTGACTGAATGGCCTGTGGTGCACCATTTTTTCTATGGGCTTCTCAAGTAGATTCATTGAGGTGATTAAACAATGTGTTGATACAACTTTTTTCTCTATGTTAATTAATGTTGTTCCAAAAGGTCTCTTTAGAGGGTTGGGACAAGGGGGTACTTTGTCCCTATTGATGTTTATCTTTATCATGGAGCATCTGACTAATTTGATGGACATAGATGAAAGAGAAGGGTGGCTTAATCCATACAAGGTCCAAGGGACCAAAGCATGCACACATATGATTTTTAGTGATGATGTATTGTTCTTTATTGTTGGTTGAGCCAAATATCTCAATGTTGTTCATGAAACTCTAATAATGTTTGGGGATCTCAATGGTTTGTACATCAATGATATCAAATCGCAAATCTTTCTCTCCAAATTCCTTTCATTCGAGGAGGGATAGACTCATAAGGGATACTGACATTAAGGAAGGGTGCTTCCCCACTAGGTACTTGGGGATCCCAATCTCAAAATGCATTGACAAGGGTGCCCACTATAAAAGATGTATTGATGATCTTTGTTCCATTTTGGAGAAATGGACTGGCATCAATGTTTAGGTAGAGTCGTGTTAATAAAAGTTATTATTGTTAGCAAGATAAATTACTGTGTCGCTTGGCTGAAATACCTGAATTTGTTCTTGGAAAATTCAGATCTTTGATGTCTAGTTTCTTGTGGGGAGGTGGTTGTCATGATTTGTCCAGGGCTATCGTGGCACAACCACGACATGGTGGTGGGTTGGGGATTTTAGATCCTGGTGACATCGTGTGGATAGAAACTTCTAGGAGAATTCATGATTTCCTGATGAAGTTGAACAATCTTTAGGCTACCTAGATTTGTTGTAGGTGTGGTATCCTGTTGGACCCTACTCCTACATAAGGAGGGTCGAGAATGTTTAGTAAAATATGGGCTCTCTAGCCGAAAGCCAAAACTTGATACCTTATGATCAACAATATATGGACAACTACTTCTATTTGCAGATCGTGGTTGATGACTAGAAACCTCCCGTAGGATCTCTGGCACCCAATGATATGGGATAAGGGCCATTGTCCCAAATGGAGAAACTGGATGTACAAATCTATCCTGAAGAGGCTTCCTACACATAATAGGCTAATTAGGTGGGGCATTCCATTTAACATTGTTTTCCCTCTCTACAAGGAGGAGCTAGAAGAACACTCCCACCTCTTCTTTGGGTGAGAGTTCTCCTTGCACCTATGGATTAGAATCTTCCCTCAAGTGTGGATGGTGTGGACTTCCCCCTACCAACATTGATGAGGCCGTTGTGTGGATCTCAGAGAAAATGATAAGCAATCAAATATGGAGAAGCTTCAGCAGGATTATCTTCATGTGCCTCATTTTTCATATTTATAGAGAGAGAGAGAGGAACAATAGAGCCCATGGTAAAAGGGAGGTTGGCACCCTTAATTTTTTTAGTGTATTGTGTATAGTTTATAATGGATCACCAAAGCTAATCCAGACATCCTTAGAGGGGTGAAATCTGAGGTTATTTGGATGTGGGGTCTTTAGTGGACCATGTACACTATTGGGGATTTTATTTGAGCCCCTTATACCCTTTTTGAGAAAGTAGCAGTATTTTACCTTTTTGGGACTGGTGGCACAACTTGTTGCCCATCTCCCTTCTATTTCTTTGTAATCTTATGTTTACCTATTTAGAAAGAAAAGGTATAATGAAATATTCAATTTCATATGGGAGGACTGCAAGGACCCTGACCTTTGTTTTGGGCTTACCCTGTTTGTTTTTCCTAAACCTTATGCTTGGTTGCTTGCTAATCACCTTTAGTGGTGATTAGGGTTGTCTGTGTTTTGTTGGGATTTGGAGGTGCTACTTGATAACCTCCCATTTTGTGACGTTATCTTATTGTTTCTCCTTAATTTTCCATACTCTTTCTTAGATAAATTAGATAGAATCATTAACTTTTTACTGTATTGCTGATATACCAATAAACTAAACTTCTCTTCTTTATTATTGCAGGAAAACACAAAAAATTATTACAAACACTCCATACGGTCCCAAGACCGCATGAAGGTCATACGGTCCCAAGACCGCATGAAGGTCATACGGTCCCAAGACCGCATGAGTGTCATACGGTCTCAAGACCGCATGAAGGCCATACGGCCTCAAGACCGTATGAGCCCATGCGGTCTCAAGACCGTATGAGCCCATTCGGTCTCAAGACCGTATGAGCCCATGCGGTCTCAAGACCGTATGAACCCATGCGGTCTCAAGACCGTATGAGCCCATGCGGTCTCAAGACCGTATGAGCCCATGCGGTTTCAAGACCGTATGAGCCCACGCGGTCTCAAGACCTTATGAGCTCATGCGGTCTCAAGACCGTATGAGCCCATGCGGTCTCAAGACCATTTGAGCTCATGCGGTCTGTATGAGCTCATACGGTCTCAAGACCATTTGGGCTCAACTTAAGCCTATAAATAAGACCCCAAAGGTCACTTGAAGGGGGGGATCTCTCAGACGCCCAAAGGCTGCCCCTCCAGTTCCAGAGCAATTCCATCCTTCATCCATCGCCCCAAGGCTGCCGGTTTGAGGTCCACGTCCCATCATCAAGCTACCTTCTCTCTCATCAACAAAGAAGGTGGGAAGAGAAGATCCATCATCAAGCAGCCACAAAGTGTGAAGATCGTTGCTCTCTCCACCAAGGGTTCAACCTTCCCTCCTCTGTGGAGATGTCGTTCTTTCTCTCTCTTCTCGCCTCCTCCTTTTCTCTTGAGATGAGCGAGTAGTCCTTTTCACTAGGGTGCGGGGAGTAGCCCCGCTACCCATGTTTTCATTTCATGCATTGTAATTCAATCGTTTGCAATAGAGATACTCTCCTTTTTGGCTCAACATCAATCGTTTAATGAATGCTTGTTGCTTGATCACCAACTCGTGTTACTTATTGTCTCTAGGTATGAATTGTCTATGTTTATACCCTTAGATCTGAATATCGATTGAATGTTGGTTCTAAATATATGTAGTCACCATATGTCTGTTTTGGTATCTAAGAGTGCTTTCACGAGTGGAGTAAACTCACTCCCATCGTTGCACTTTCATACTATGAAATGGAATCAGTTGACGTATGGAAGTGCAACCTTGGTAAGGTCGAGGAACACACTTCATGAAGGAGTAATGCAAAGAAAGTGACCATTCGTTAGGGGATGGCTGGCATTGTAATACTCCACACTCCTCGTAGTTGGTTATTCGAAAGGAAGCTAAGTCTACAAAGATACTAGCTGATTAGTTTCTCTTTGCAAGTCTTTTTATTATGTTGCATGTTTATGATCCATGTGTAGTGGTGTGAAACCCGGCAACATCCTAGTGGTTTTAATCATTGCCTACAACTTTAATTTCTACTTTCTTGCTTTTACTTTCCTTGCATCTAGCTTAAACAATCAAATCAAACTTTCGGTCTAAATATCAATCGTTAAGTAGTTAAGTATGGCTAAAACGTTTTCCATCTTGTTTAAACTCTAAACAAGACCATTGTCCCGTGGATCCGACCCTTAAACTATATTACGATAAGACTTCCGCGTGTCTTAGCACACACGGGTGGAGATCTTACCATAATACAAGCAAGGCTAAACTTAGAGATTCATCATCTCTAGGATTTTTAGTGGCGTTGCAAAACTCCATCAAAAATTGGCGCCGTTGCCGGGGACAACGGAACATTTTAAGATTTTACTTAACAACTTCTTGGTTGATTAGGATTTTACACTTTTTCTTGATAACTACTCCAAATCTTCTTGATTTCTTCGTTTCCTTCCATCATCTTAACGTGTGATTTTCTTTCTACTCAGGTAGAAAACGTGTATGCAAACCCCGCATAGCATCGGATTCTCCCCTGAACCAGAGTATGACTCTGAGGTAGAAAGAAGTTTCCACCGAAGGATTAGACTTAATCGCCAAAGAGCCAGACAAATGGCTGACGAGCAACGCCTCGTTGCGGAGAGAGTTAACGCCGCCATAGCGGCACAAAGAGCACAACTCATCGCTGACACTCGTGCTCAAGTGCAAGCCGAGATTCGAGCTGAAGAACAAGCTCGCATCCAAGCCGAGAATGATGCTGCTCAATTAGCATTAAGAAGCAAGCAACTCCGGGATAACGCGGTCCCAAAGAATTATGAAGATGACCACCCAGTACGACCACCAATTATCAACATTCCAAACTTCGAAATCCGGATGCAATGGATCCAGATCATGCAAGGCATTTCTTTCTCTGGAGGACCGGGAGACGATTGCATGGATCATCTTAAGAGATTCAAGTCACTCTGTCGACTTGTACCTCAAGCGGGAGTTGCTCTTGAAGCTATAATGTTACACCTCTTCCACTTCACCTTATCTGGGAGAGCTCTAAGCTGGTACAATGCTTTGGATAGGCATCCTATCATCACTACTTGGACTCCTTTAGAAGAAAAATTTCTTGAGAAATTCTTTCCACCTTCACTAACCTATGAGATCAGGGGACAAATTAATCACTTTGCCCAACTACCGGGAGAAACACTTGTGGAAGCCTGGGAAAGATTCAAGGAACTCCTGAGGAAGTGCCCTCACCATGGCATATCTCAAAATCAACTGATAGAAACATTCTATAGAGGAGTAAGTGATGATATAAAGCAATTTTTAGATTCCTCATCTGGAGGAAACTTTATGAGAAAGAATTATGAAGATGCTTGGAATATAGTTACGATAGGGGCCGAGAACCAATCTAATTGGGGAAGGTCATCTAATCAAACCAAGGGAGTTCTTAAAGTTTACAAAGCTGAAGAATCCATGGAACTCAAGGCTATTGCAGAGGCCCTAAAGACTATTGCTAACAAGCAACAAGCTCTCGAAACTTCTTTTGGAGAGTACGACAAGAAGAAAAGCTCTCAGGTTCAACAAGTGAAAGCTGCTACCAGAATTTGTGAAGCCTGTCATGCATCTGATCATCCCACATTATCATGTGGCATGTTATACAATGTTATGATGGATTTACAACCACCAGTGCCGCAATATGAACCCATTATTGAACACCCCGAGGACCAAATGCCGGAGCAAGTCAACTCTATTCACTCAATACCCGGCCAAGTGTATTACAATCCAGACAAACCAAGAAATCACCCGGGTTTCCAATATGGAAACCCTACAGGAACTGCCAATCCTCAACAAAAGACACAAGGTGGATCTTTCAGCAAACAACCACCAGGATTTCAGAATAACTTTGCCCAAAATCAAGGGAATTATAGAAATGGGTTCCAACGATCCAATTATTCTAGGAATCCCTCTTATCAATACCCAAGACTGCACCCACAGCTGCAACAACCTCAGATGCAACAGCCACAACAACCGCAGTTGACATCACCTCCACAGCAACCCCAGGGGCAACAAGTCACTCAATATCAACAGAGGAGTGCTCCTCCCCAACCATCTGATGAAATATCTTTGATCAGGCAGATGCTGCAATCTCAGCAGACCATGCTTGCGAATCAACAAGCTCAACAAAAGGCTGTGGAGGCCCAATTAGCACATATTGCTTCTCAGTTGAAACCACCAGCAGGTACCTTTGCCGGGCAACCAGAGGCAAACCCAAGGCATGACCAAAATAGACCTGAGCAACTGAATGCTGTCACCACAAGGTCCGGTCGTGTCCTTCCTGATACCATTAGAATCATCCATGATGATGATAATGTAGCTATTCTCTCACCAACAGAAAGCTCAACTCATGAAAAGGAAAAATCCACTAAAACTACTGAAAGAGAAAAAGAAAAGGGACCTATGCCAGAAGCTCCACTCAAAATTCCTTATCCGGACAGGCTGAAAGGAACCAAAATGGACACTAGGTTCCAGAAATTCAAAGAAGCTATGAAGAAACTGTATATCGATATCCCATTTCTAGATGCCCTTTCTGAAGTGCCCGCTTGGGCCAAATACCTGAAAACCCTGCTGTCGAGAAAATATATGACAGAAGAGCATGAAGCAGTGAAACTAGCTCAAACCACTTTAGATATTCTGCTTAACAAAATGCCAAAGAAAAAGAAGGACCCAGGTTCCTTCGGTATTCAGTGTTCGATTGGAAATGGCTCTAGCAAAAAGGGATTGACAGATCTAGGAGCAAGTATATCCATTATGCCCTATTCTATGTGTAAAAGATTAGGCTTCACTGATTTGTTACCTACGTCAATGACAATTCAGTTAGCCGACTCTACTATAACTGCTCCCCTTGGAATTATTGAAGATATACCCGTCAGAATAGGAACAAATTCTTATGTCCCGTGCGATTTCGTTACTATGGACATACAAGAAGATCTAAGATACCCGATAATCTTCGGAAGACCCTTCCTAGCTACCGCCCGAGCACTCATCGATGTAGAAGCGGGAACGATTATACTAAGACTTGGGAAGGAAGCTTTCCAATTCAGAGTCCTTAACAACATGAAAGGACCAAGCATTCAAGAGGAAGTTTTTCTCCTAAATGCTATATATCAAATGTCCCAGTTAGAAATGTTCGAACCCTTCGATGAGTTGGAAAGTGCCTTGACAAACCCGGAAGTAGAATTTTCGGCAAATGAACTAGTGCAACAATGCCTTCAATATTTAGAAAAAGCTGAAGAAGCCCCAACAGCCACCTTTGAAGAACTCAAGGTTGTCACCATTATAGAAGCAACCGAGCCACCTAAGGCCCCTGAATTGAAGGCCTTACCTGAGGGACTCAAACATGTCTTCCTTGACAGCGAGAAACTTTGTCCAGTGATTATCAGCTCTACTCTGGAAGAAGACCAAGAAAACAGACTTCTTGATGAGCTAAAGAGACACAAGAAAGCTATCAGATATAAAATGACTGACTTAACCGGTGTAAATCCAGCTTTATGCATGCACAGATTGCCTATGGTGGAAGAATTCAAACCATCAAGGGAACATCAAAGGAAGTTGAACCCTAATCTCAAGGAGGTAGTTCACATCGAGGTTCTCAAACTTCTGAAGGCAGGTATCATCTACCCAATCTCAGATTCTCAATGGGTAAGCCCCGTGCAGGTGGTCCCTAAAAAAGGGGGGGACCACTGTTGTTCTTAATGATAAGAATGAACTGGTACCTACTAGAACAGTAACTGGGTGGAGAATGTGCATAGATTACAGAAAACTTAATAAAGCAACAAGGAAAGATCATTTCCCCTTGCCCTTCTTGGATGAAGTCCTCAAACGTCTCGCCCACCAAAATTTTTTCTGTTATCTTGATGGATATTCAGGATTTTACCAAATTCCAATCCACCCTGAAGATCAAGAAAAAACAACCTTCACTTGTCCTTTTGGAACATATGCCTTCCGAAGAATGCCTTTTGGGTTATGTAACGCACCCGCAACCTTCCAAAGATGTATGACTGCTATCTTCGCTGGACTAACAGAATCTATCATGGAAGTCTTCATGGATGATTTTTCTGTATACGGAGATTCTTTTGATAACTGTTTACTCAATCTACGAAAAGTCTTACAAAGATGTGAGGACACCAACCTGATCTTGAATTGGGAAAAATGCCACTTTATGGTGACTGAAGGTGTGGTCCTAGGACATCGAGTAAGTGCAAAAGGGATTGAAGTAGATAAAGCAAAGGTCGATGTCATCTCAAAGCTAACTCCACCTAGAGACGTCAGAGGAGTCATGGCATTCCTTGGTCATGCAGGATTCTACAGAAGATTTATAAAAGATTTCTCAAAAATAGCAAAGCCAATGACTCACTTGCTGACCAAAGAAGCAGATTTTATTTTTGACCAAGAATGCCTTAATAGCTTCACGACTCTGAAGAATGCCCTTATCTCTGCCCCTATTCTAAGAGCTCCTGACTGGACACAACCATTTGAAATTATGTGTGACGCTAGCGATTATGCTATAGGGGCAGTCCTTGGACAAAGGATCGACAAAAAGCCTCATGTTATATATTATGCCTCCAAGATGCTTGATGAGGCACAAAAGAATTATACTACTACCGAAAAAGAGTTTCTGGAAGTTATCTATGCTTTTGAAAAATTTCGGTCTTACCTAATAGGGTCAAAAGTCATAGTATATACTGACCATTCTGCTATACGATACTTGATCCAAAAACAAGATGCTAAACCCCGACTTATCAGATGGGTGTTAATGCTTCAGGAATTTGATCTAGAGATTAAAGACAAAAGTGGGATTGAAAATGTCGTCGCGGATCACCTCAGTCGCATTAAAGATAAAGACACTTACGAATTACCCATCCAAGACTCTCTACCGGATGATCAACTAATGAAAGTTACTACTGGATTTCCTTGGTATGCTGACATTGTGAATTATTTGGCAACAGGAATCATCCATCCGTCTGCATCATATCATGACAAAAAGAAATTCCTTCACGACGCTAAGCAGTATTTCTGGGATGAGCCCTACCTATTCCACTTATGCGCTGATGGACTTTTTCGCCGATGCATTCCAGAAACAGAAATCATCCCAGTTTTAGAGCACTATCACTCAGGCCCTACTGGGGGGCACATGGGCTCTAAGAAAACCGCTCTTAAAATTCTTCAATCTGGTTTTTACTGGCCAACCATCGCAAAGGATGCACATGAATACGTGCGATCATGTGACAAATGCCAACTCTCTGGAGGAATAACCAAACAGAACGAAATGCCTTTGAATATGTGGCAAGAAGTCGAACTTTTTGATGTTTGGGGAATAGATTACATGGGTCCCTTCCCCTCATCTTACGGATTCACGTACATTCTATTTGTTGTGGATTACGTCTCAAAATGGGTGGAAGCTCTACCGACCACTTCCTCTGATTCCAAACCAGTCATCAAAATGTTTAAATAAATAATATTCCCCAGATTTGGCGTTCCAAGAATAATAATATCCGATGGCGGATCTCATTTTCTGGAGCGGAGTTTCGAAGCACTTTTAAGAAAATATGGAGTCAACCACAAAGTTTCCACACCTTATCACCCACAGACTTGTGGGTAGGTTGAAGTCTCTAACAGGCAACTCAAAGCTATTTTGGAAAAAACTGTTAACAGGCACCGCACGGACTGGTCTACCAAACTTCCTGATGCTTTATGGGCCTATCGCACAACTTTCAAAACACCAATTGGAACAACAACATTTCGATTGGTGTATGGGAAGTCATGTCATCTACCAGTAGAATTAGAACATAAAGCTTGGTGGGCTATCAAGCAATTGAACCTTGATCTCAAAAATGCTGGTGAATCTAGACAACTTCAATTACAGGAATTGGAAGAACTGCGAATGACAGCATACCACAATGCCAGAATTTACAAAAAACAAACCAAGATGTGGCATGATGGCCACATAAAAAGAAAGGATATAATCATCAGAGATAAGGTTCTCCTATTCAATTCCAGACTGAAATTGTTTCCTGGAAAACTACGTACAAAATGGTCGGGGCCTTTCACAATCAAACATATTTACCCGACAGGAGCAGTCATTATCCTTGATGATAACGGGGGAGAAAGAACCGTCAATGGTCATAGATTAAAGAAATACTACACTCCAGCAGACAAATTACCAAGACAAACTATAGAGATCCAAGATCCTATAACATCAGCATAACTGGAGCAGAATTTTGTCGAGCCAGCGACGTTAAACCAAGGCGCTTCTTGGGAGGCAACCCAAGACCTGAGTATCACCTTTTCTAATTTTCTAGTCTTTTATTTTCTTTTAAACTTTTTTCTACTTTCTTTACGTTCTTTCATCATTAATCTAAAAATACATAAAAATTCACATAATCTAAAAACAAATATAAAAACACAAGGTCTTTTGCGGTTAGGGGCACATCCCATAACCCTTAAATACCCCCCTCGCCCCCCATTCTTTCTTCCACTTTCTCGAATTCTCGGCTTCCCTGTTTCATTCCTGAGCTTCATTTTCGTGCTCGTTTCCCTCTCTGACGCTGCCGTCGTCTCCACCGCCATTTCATCACCTCGCCGTCGACTCAGCTTCTTTGCTGTCGTCTCTGGCTCCGACGTCGTCCCCGCGCATTGCCGCGCTCCCACTCTGCTGCTCCCCGTGCCCAGCTTTCTCGCCGCCCTCTTTACAGGTAGACCACCCAGCAGTTCGTTGGTTTTCACCACCGCCAGACGGTCACAATTTTTCGAACTCTGTCGTCGCCACCATCGCCGTCGGTAACGTCGGCGTGCTTACCCTTCGTCGCCGTCGCTGTTCCCTGCCAACAACCGCCGCACGTTTCGTCTCCCACGCAGTTCATCTCCCTTTCGGTCTCCAAACCGTATGGAACCATTCGGTCTCCAAACCGTATGGAACCATTCGGTTTCCAAACCGTATGGAACCATTCGGTCTCCAAACCGTATGGAACCATTCGGTTTCCAAACCGTATGGAACCATTCGGTCTCCAAACCGTATGGAACCATTCGGTCTCCAAACCGTATGGAACCATTCGGTCTCCAAACCGTATAGAACCATTCGGTCTCCAAACCGTAAGGAACCATTCGGTCTCCAAACCGTATGGAACCATTCAGTCTCCAAACCGTATGGAACCATTTTGTTTCCAAACCGTATGGAACCATTCGGTCTCCAAACCGTATGGAACCATTCGATTTCCAAGTCGTATGGAACCATTCAGTTTCCAAACCGTATGGAACCATTCAGTTTCCAAACCGTATGGAACCATTCGGTATCCAAACCGTATGGAACCAATCGGTTTCCAAACCGTATGGAACCATTCGGTCTCCAAACCGTATGGAACCATTCAGTTTCCAAACCGGTTGGGACCATCCGACCTCCAAACCGTTACTTTGTTATAATTTCAAATTTAATAAAACCAATCTAATAAGCCTCAAACTCCAATAACATTACTTTGTTATAACTTCAACATTCTAACTATTGTTTTCTTGTCAATAATTTTAAAATGACATCACCTTCCAAGCAACCTCAAGGAACATCTGATGCCCCTTTTTGGATAAGGGAACAATTAGAAGCTGAGCGTGACAAACTACAACAAGTCATAGATAACTATGAAATGACTGGAAAGCTCTCGGCAAAGGTGAACCTGCTCACAGTCATGCATGAGATCAAACGCCTCAACAGATGCTTAGGTGAGGTGCACTCCGAAGAAGAGGTCGAGACAATTTCATCTGACGAGGACTCGGAATATCAGCCTTCCCCCGAGGCAGAATCACCCACTGCAAAGTCTAAGGAGAAAAGAAAATCCCAAGCAACCACATCAGAACCAGCACCCAAGAAAAGGGCCAGGAAACAAGTTCACCCTGCCACTGCAAGGGAACAAACTCTGGCAGGGTACATCCCATCACCCATCACCACCACCACCACCCCTTCCACAATTACCGTTCCTATTTTTCCCCCCATCACCACCACAGCACCACCACCTGAAAATCTTTATCTCAATAACATCCCTTCCATCAGCCAAATTCTTAAACCAACAAAGTATGTCTGCCCAAGCATACTTATGAAGATGGGGATCTATAATAGAATCCTCACACTACTTGACAATTCCAATCTTGCTCAGTTATGCTATGTACCCGAAACACCCTATATTGAGCCAACAACAGAATTCTTCACCTATTTCCACAAAGAATCGGTAGACATCATGGATAGAGCAAGGGACGGTGGTGACCGTAGAATAACCACCAGAATCTTTAACAACGAAGTGGTCATCACTGAAAATATGCTGAATGAAATCTTCATCGATAACCAAGACCAGCTGAAAAAAGCTAAGGCCGTTGGAACAGAACACCCCAAGTTCAACAAACATACCTTCTGGAAATCACTAACGGGGATACCAAATTTTGATGCAAAGACAAGCAAGGCCTCTAACATTCATTCTGGCCTAGTGCGCACACTTCACAAAATCATCGCTGGCGCACTCTTCCCTAGATCATAAGGAGGAACTGTACTCATATCTGATCTCTATGTTCTCTGGTCCGTCCTAAATGGAATGCCACTTAACATTGGACGTCTTATGCTCATCAAGCTATCAGCCTTCGCCCTAGGAAAAGAAATTTGCACGGGTGGTCATATCACATCCATCATAAAATATCTTAAGATGGATAGACTTCTACCCAAATGCAACCCAATAAAGGGCGACATCCTTACCAATGAACAGACATTAAAGAACTCCTTTATCATAAAAGAAAAGGATGCAAAGCTACATTACGTGTTCTGCCCCACAACAAAATCTTCCAGAACCCTGCTCCCACTTCTAGAACTTGCTGACTATGACAAGGACAAGCTCCTATTCTCAAACAACGAGATCGTCAAACTCATAGCTTCCGTCAATGCCACAGTAAAGAAAGCAACAACAGGGCAGGCAGAGCTCAGCATAAATGCCCCAACAACCAAAATAACAAAAGTTCCAGTCAAACGACCTTCTAGAAGGCTTCTGAAGGCGCACGAGCTGTCAGGGACACCAACATCAAAACCCCACCCCGAATTTGAACCCTTCCTTCCAGACGAGCATATTACAACCTCATCACTAGACTCTTTTATAATGAGTCTAAATGTTGAGCTCACTACCACCTCTCCACCTTTCACTACCCCAACATCCACTACCCCACCACCTTCAACCACCCCACCATCTTCCATTTATCCACCATCAACCACTCCTCAATCATCCTCCACACCACTTTTTACCACACCAACCTTCTCCACAACCATACCACCACCCCCACCCTTCTTCACTTCGTGCATCCCATTCTCCACTACAACGCCCGAATTCACCTCCTTCACCTCCACTGCCTTTCCATCAACATTCCTGGATCCATTCCTCTCTCCGGGTATGTCACCACCTTTTCCATCCACCACCACCCCGACATCGCTGGTGACCCCATCCACAGTCACCACGCAGTTCGCGGGTCCATCAATAGTGTCTTTTCCGCATGACACTACCATTCCACCCCGACCCCAACCTCCTCACTCTTCATCTACTGGGGTCCCTTTTACTAACGTCGGTGAGGAATTCAGACGTCAATTCGACACCATCCGAAACCTTCTCACCGATCCCTCTAACATTTTAAATTCTATTTTTTCTTATGTGCAGGGTCTAACACAACAGGTCACCAAGATCGATGAGCAGAACCGCGCCATGCCAAGCATTCTCCAAGGAATCCAACAACGCCAAGATTTAGTGGCCAAGCAAGTCGACCACATCGACAACCACTGTAAAACTTTGCCCGAGCTGATCCATGGAGTACAATGCCAGCATGATGCGTTGGCAAAGCAGGTCGATAGGATCTCTACGCAGACTCAACCTCTGCTAGAGACCCTCCGCGAGCTCAAGCAGCAACAACAAGCTTTCAGCACGCACCTGGACGACATCAATAACACCCTCACACAACTACATAAAAGCCAGGAGGTGTCATCAAACAATGAGCTTATTCAACTACGAGCTCAAGTAACTGACCTCACAGCACGACTCCTCTCAGTCGAAGAGCATCATTCTGATTTAAAAGAAACCCACGAAGCACTGCTCAAAGCACACGAGCACGTGCAAGTGGCATACAACGAGCTACAATCCCTCCATCGTCAATGCAAGAAGAAAGCACATAAGAAAACAACTGATAAATCAGCAGCAGATGAAGCTGATGAAGATGACGATGAAGATTCTGATTCCTCCGCTGACTCAAACAACAGTACCCCCTCAGCTGATGACTCCAATAAGCCAGATGATGCTGGGGTGGGCCCCAGCCAAGGAACACAACCAAAACACCAGAAAGATCACCAAGATGGTGATAAAGATCCCAAATCCCCTGCTTCCACGGAAAACGTCAACATATATTATGGGGATCAATTCCTAAACTACTCCACGGGATCTTTAGGGGAGGCTGCGAAAGAAGTGGCTTTTGCTGAGTTCGAAAAATGTATTCTGGGAACCAGCACCAGTATACCAGCCACAACAGCTCCAAAACTCTCCGCACCTGAGCCTTCAGTGCCTGAGCAGGAAGAATCAGAAAGAGTACGCCTAGACACTGATGAAGAACTAGATACTCCTTCTGATTCTGACAGAGATGAAGATCTGCAGCATTACATGGACGACTTCGAGCAGACTTTTTCCCCCACACCACAAGAACTACCCCCGCCGCCACCTCTACCTCATAAAATGCACGACCTTGATATGGCGGCCATCTCTACCTTAGATGCACAGGATATCTTCATCCTGAACACTATAGTAGATGATGCCAAGGAAGGGGGGGATGTTAACTATCAAAACACAAAGACCAAGCGCAAGTTGACACGTGAGGATTTCCGCTCCATCCTCCGACCCCGTTCTGAGGTGAAGATGGCGACCTTCCGCACCCTTCTTACCAATTCTATTGAAATTTATAGAAGTCCCAGGCGGAAGCAACCAGTTCTGAACACCTCACCAGCTCTGGGTTTGTGCTTACTATACAAAGAACTATAGCACAAATCCATTGAGCGGTTGCATAGGGGAATGGCCAGAAGACCACATTTTATAACCGTGCCATTTCCAGTCTGTGGTCACTGGCTACTTATGATCGTGGACACCTCAGCTAGAGACGCAAAAGTGTACAACTTCTGTGCTAGTGAACTAAAGGCCGGAATAATCAACTTTGTCGGTACTGAAGCTGGGGAGGCAAGATGCATCCCTTTCCGGCTTCTAAAACTCATATGGGCCGCATGCCCTCCTCTCCGCCAGGATTGGAGTCAACCCTGGTTTCGAATAATCAACTCCCAAGTCCAAACCACTAAAGGATTAGGGGACTGCGCTTTCTACGTTATACGACACATTTTAGCGCTCAACCAGCAAGTCCCATTCACCGATCTCATTAACGAAGATTTCCACTCCTTACGAGGGCGGTACGCCATGGAGCTTATCTGTGATAGAAGGTTCTTCAACGACCCTACTATGGCGCCAGATGACGTCCCTCCTTACCTTTTTTCATCCATCCAACATCCGCAGAGGAGACCATTCAGACAAACCCTAATGGAGTTGGAAAAAGAAAAGCAGCCAACCAAAGTCACAAAGCAAAGACAATGGAACCCTTTCATCTTCGACCTGGCCCCAGATAAAGGTGATGTTGAGTTGATATCCGGGGCAATCATCAAGAAATACTCACTACATATGGTTCCCCCATCTGCCATTGAACCATCATTTCCAAATTTTGATCGAGAAGCTTGCAAAAATCTTTCAGACAATGAACTCCGGCTCATAATGTCACGGCTATATGCCGAAAAGGACGACCTTGTATATATTGATGGGGATATCTTGGTTATGGCAGATGTCCTCCGTGAAACTGTACAGATCAAAGGTTCCATGTCTATAAGTGTAATGACTGCTTATCAATACTTGCTCGCACGGAATCGCCACACAGTCTATATGGTATCAGCTTACATGAAGGATGATCTTTTAGGGCTGAAGAACTTCGGAACAAAGGAGCCACTCATCTCTTATCTTTAGCATACAACTCCAAAGTTCATCATGCTACCTTTCCTTCATTAAGAGCACTGGATGTTACTGGCAACTAATCTTCATGAAGGAACAACAATAATCTACAACAGTTCCGACAGCCAGTATGATCCGGAACTGAAAGAATATACTACAACTCCAAAGACACCAACAGAGGAGGTGGCGAAGGAGTGTGCTGACAAATTACACGATCTTTTGGGTCAGCACACGCGGGCATATGACAAAGATCACTTCAAACCACCAGCCTTCTTCCACAGGTGCCCCCAACAAATTAAAGAATCCAACGACTGCGGCTTCCACATCCTTTTCTGGATGTATACAATTTTGACCCTTCACAAGCCTATAGAGGACATGACAGAAGTGGACTACCACGCACTACGTGGAAAGCTCGCAGCCACCTTACTCAGAACTCATGGGGCAAATAAAGGATTAACAGAAGCCTAATGCCCTTGTCCATGCACTTCTCAACCTATCACTTTGACACTCTGTGGACAGAGTGAGTGATAAGTTAGGGGGGGAGTGCACTGGACAAGGGCGAGGTATCATTCTTCTTCCACCCTTCTATCTCTACCCTTTCCCTTAACTCATACTTTTCCGCACATCTTTTTCAAAACCTTCTGTTCATATTTAGACTTTTTCCAGCAACTTCTTCAATAAAATAACTCTTAAGTATAACTTTCATCCTGGAAAGAGTCACCCCTAGCTAAGTTAGAGATAAAGTAGTCCTCAAGAATAAATAACAAGATTAGCATATAGGCATGAATGGCGAATTTATACATTACATTCACAATTGGTTTTTATGCTTTTACTTCAATTCTATCTCAGACTCTTCACAGGTCAACTTCAGGGCCAAAGCAAACCGAAAACTCTCAAGGTCAAGAGGGAAATCAGGGGGAAATCCAAAATCAAGAAATCTCGCAAGCGGACCACCAAACAAAAATAAGTGCATGTCAGGAACCCTAAGAACAGTTTTCTTCTTTCAATAAAAGAGGCTTGGCCGCCCAATCAAAAACCCTAACAAAAACCCACTTCCTAAGCCTGTGAGTTTCGAATAAAAGCCAGAGTGTTGAATAAAAACATGAGAGTTGTGCCACGCATAAGGACCTATATGAAGAGCCAATAAAGATCTCACCCGGCCGGTACATACAGCTGCTCTCAAGAAGGCAGATGTGTCGTGCCCGGTAGTGAAATCATAAGGTCTCCTAATATATGAAAAGGCTGATAAAGGACTTGGCCGGCCGGTACATTCAGCTGCCCTCATGAAGGCAGATGTGTCGTGCCCGGTAACGAGACCCTAATAGCATAGGACAAAACCTCCCCCACTTGAAGGGGGAATTACACAATAAGCCTTTTAAGCCAACCCTCATACCCACTCTAGCTGCCGGTAGGTTTCTCAAAAGAAGTATAAAACTGATTAGAGTCGATGACATGCACATAAAAAAAGGGGTTCCAATGCGAGACTCGCAATATGAAAGGAACCTGAGATCCATGTAACTCTTGATACCCGAAAGAGTTAGTGTAAGCAGAAGCCCTAACAAGACCTCGATAGATCTCTGATCTAGAATTGAAGTAAGAGTATGAAAACCCTAACTAAATAAAATCGCCTCGCCACTACATGCCTTAGCTCTATCTAACTTGAGGACAAGCTAGACTCTAAGTTAGGGGGGGTGATAACCTCCCATTTTGTGACGTTATCTTATTGGTTCTCCTTAATTTTCCATACTCTTTCTTAGATAAATTAGATAGAATCATTAACTTTTTACTTTATTGCTGATATACCAATAAACTAAACTTCTCTTCTTTATTATTACAGGAAAACACAAAAAATTATTACAAAGACTCCATACGGTCCCAAGACCGCATGAAGGTCATACGGTCCCAAGACCGCATGAAGGTCATACGGTCCCAAGACCGCATGAGTGTCATACGGTCTCAAAACCACATGAAGGCCATACGGTCTCAAGACCGTATGAGTCCATGCGGTCTCAAGACCGTATGAGCCCATGCGGTCTCAAGACCGTATGAACCCATGCGGTCTCAAGACCGTATGAGCCCATGCGGTCTCAAGACCGTATGAGCCCATGCGGTCTCAAGACCGTATGAGCTCATGCGGTCTCAAGACCGTTTGAGCTCATGCGGTCTCAAGACCGTATGAGCTCATGCAGTCTCAAGACCGTTTGAGCTCATGCGGTCTCAAGACCATATGAGCCCATGCAGTCTCAAGACCGTATGAGCTCATACGGTCTCAAGACCGTTTAGGCTCAACTTAAGCCTATAAATAAGACCCCAAAGGTCACTTGAAGGGGGGGGGATCTATTAGACGCCCAAAGGCTGCCCCTCCAGTTCCAGAGCAATTCCATCTTTCATCCATCGCCCCAAGGCTTCCGGTTTGAGGTCCACATCCCATCATCAAGCTACCTTCTCTCTCATCAACAAAGAAGGTGGGAAGAGAAGATCCATCATCAAGCAGCCACGAAGTGTGAAGATCGTTGCTCTCTCCACCAAGGGTTCAACCTTCCCTCCTCCGTGGAGATGTCGTTCTTTCTCTCTCTTCTCGCCTCCTCCTTTTCTCTTGAGATGAGCGAGTAGTCCTTTTCACTAGGGTGTGGGGAGTAGCCCCGCTACCCATGTTTTCATTTCATGCATTGTAATTCAATCGTTTGCAATAGAGATACTCTCCTTTTTGGCTCAACATCAATCGTTTAATGAATGCTTGTTGCTTGATCACCAACTCGTGTTACTTATTGTCTCTTGGTATGAATTGTCTACGTTTATACCCTTAGATCTGAATATCGATTGAATGTTGGTTCTATATATATGTAGTCACCATATGTCTGTTTCGGTATCTAAGAGTGCTTTCACGAGTGGAGTAAACTCACTCCCATCGTTGCACTTTCATACTATGAAATGGAATCAGTTGACGTATGGAAGTGCAACCTTGGTAAGGTCTAGGAACACACTTCATGAAGGAGTAATGCAAAGTAAGTGACCATTCGTTAGGGGATGGCTGGCATTGTAATACTCCACACTCCTCGTAGTTGGTTATCCGAAAGGAAACTAAGTCTACAATGATACTAGCTGATTAGTTTCTCTTTGCAAGTCTTTTTATTATGTTGCATGTTTATGATCCATGTGTAGTGGTGTGAAACCCGGCAACATCCTAGTGGTTTTAATCATTGCCTACAACTTTAATTTCTACTTTCTTGCTTTTACTTTCCTTGCATCTAGCTTAAACAATCAAATCAAACTTTCTGTCTAAATATCAATCGTTAAGTAGTTAAGTACGGCTAAAACGTTTTCCATCTTGTTTAAACTCTAAACAAGACCGTTGTACCGTGGATCCGACCCTTAAACTATATTACAATAATACTTCCGCGTGTCTTAGCACACGCGGGTGGAGATCTTACCATAATACAAGCAAGGCTAAACTTAGAGATTCATCATCTCTAGGATTTTTAGTGGCATTGCAAAACTCCATCACTACTTGCAAAATAACCTAAGATAGGGTTGGAGAGCAAGTTTGTCACCTTGAGAGATGTCTTTCTCTCTCTTTGCTTCCTCTAGGGTTGAGAGGAAGGTTTGGGCTGATGCCTTGAGTTGCCTTGGGCATTGGTTGAGCTCTTTTGGACCTTGTTTTCCCTTGTTTGGGCTTTGCCTTGTTTGGTTGAGCCCTATATTGGGCAGGGTAGCTTGTGTCAGCCTTGGTGTGTGTCGGCCATGGGGTGTGTCAGCCAAGGTAGTGGTGGTGTGTCAGCCTTTGACTTTGTTGACCTTCTTACTTTGGTTGTGTCACCCTAGCTTGGACATGTGGCCGATCCTTGGTTGAGTTGTGGCATGGCATGTGCATGTGTTTTACAAGGTGGCAAAACATGTGGGCAAGTGTCCCTTGGTAAGGTGACACCTTTCCTTGGTTTAACCTTGACCCTCATCTGTATATGCCTTGCCTTTCTCTTCCTTGGGAACCCTTTAGCTCTTTTGTTGCTCTTCCCTCCTTGTGTGCACGACACACCTTCCTTGGAGCAAGTTGGTGGCCGATCCTTTTCTTGAAGTCTTCTTCTTCTTCCTCTAGCTTGGTGGACGAACCCTAGGTGGGTCTTGTTTGTTGGTAAGCATCTTCCCTCTCTCCTTAGCATCTTCTTCTCCATCTTACCTACCCTTCACCCATGGTGGTTATGATCCTTGTTCCTTTTCTTGAGGTGTCCGAAAGTGGTGTGCTTGGAGCTAGGAGCTTAAATCTTAGAGCTTTGGAGCTTGAAGAGTTTGCTTAAGGCGGGTTACATAACTTCTAACCCTAGCTATACTACCTTCTCTATGTGGCATGATCCATATATGTGGATGATCGGTCATTGCATGTTATGTTTTTTGCTCTAGTACATGTTGTTGATCTTATGGATATAGTGAGCATGATGTTGTTGATGGTTTACATACCTTTGGATCTAGTTGGCTGAAACATAGTTTGGGTTTCCTTGTTGAGCAACCCCCCTTTCTCTCCTTGGTCTAGAGAAGTGAGTTTGAGCTCTAGTGATGTAGGAGATACCCCTCTCTCATTTTAGTTGAGAGGTGAGTCTACATTCTAGTTGCTTGGGCAACACCCTCCTCTCACCATGGATTTGAGAGGCGATCTCTTGGATATGTGATGACCTAAGTTGAGGTTGATCCTTGTGGTTTCCCGATTTGTGATAGAGGTTGTGCAAAACCCCTCTCTCTTGGTTGTTGAGAGGTGAGCCGATCTTCTTGATCAATTAGGGTTTGGTGCCCTTGTGCTTGAGGTTGAAGATGACCATGTTGGGTTGTGCCTTGCACGATATGACCTTGGAGTAGTGCTGCCCGATAGCCTTGTCTTGGGTTGTACCTTTGGCCGATATGCCTGGTTGAGCTTGGCCAATACCCATTGTGGAGTTGGAGCTTGGGCGATACACCTTGATGTGCACTCTGCACGACACACCTTGTGATAACTCTTGGCCAATATGAAGTAGTCTTATGGTGCCAGTTATAGCCTCTTGACCTTGATAATGACCTTGGGTGATGTGCCTTGACCTGATAGTTGTTGTTCTTTGGCCGATAGAGTGCCTAAGTGGATATCCCTGGTTGAGAGCCTTGGGCGATACATGTTAGGATGGTCTCTTGAACGGTATGGGGTGAGTGGTGAACCTTAATGAGTATCTTAGTGGTGACCAATATGATGTGTTTGATCTTGTTGGGCGATGAGCCTTCTCGAGGTGTCTTGGTATTGATTGTTTTCATGAGCATGGTGGGCGCTACAAGGCTGAGCTTGAGTCCCATGCTATTGGCTGATACCGGTGTTGAACGCTAGGGAAGTTGTTTCCCGTTACAACCCTAAACTCTTGTTGAATGATAGGCTCTCTTGTAAAACCTTTGTGGTCATATTGCCCATGGACGACACGATGCCTTGGCCGTCATGAGGGTCCTCTGGATGACATGGTTTGGTGGCTGGACGATAGGCTCCTTGGGCGTCATGACCTTGATCGTTGTGGCCTTGAGCGTTATGAGGTTGGTGGATGCCCGACATGAAACCCTAACCCTAGCTCATGTGCATGAGAGGCCTTTGGCCGACATCCCCTGCTGATGATGCACGATTCATCCTTGGATCTGCTTGCCCGACACCATGTGAGCTGGTGGATTCTTGTTGCATGATAGATGAGGTGATGGGGTTTGTCGACATGGTGGTGAGCCTGCTTAGGGTTGGGAAACCCTAGCCGATACATCTTTTGGTGAGGGTTACATGAGCTTAGTGAGGAGTCTGATAACTCGGAATGTATATGGCTAATAATGATAACACAAGTGATATGGTGTAATCACCTTGAATCATGTAAATATGATAATGAGATAAAATGATAGGTTGTGAACCAGGAAGTTTGGAAGGATATGATGTTGCTTCACATGATGATGTGGCTCATGATTATGATCACATGTATGGAGCATGATATATGCCTATGATTGATGATAAAACTATGCTTTCTATAGCTTATGTGTAATATACCCATGGATGTTGCTTTATACCTGACAACATGATAATACTGTTAATCCATGATGACTTTAGTTATCTATATGGATGTGTATACTAACCATGCAGGTATTTTATGAGATGTATGTGCTTGAGTAGCACCATGTGATAATGAGATAACAAATTGATAGGTCTGAGGACCTGATATAAGGCTGAGTGCCTAGTTGAGGTGTTATCCTCTGATGATGAGATAAGGGATGCGTTCCCAGAATGCTGTTGCATGATTATAATGTCTTGAGAGGCAGTGGTTGATATCATAAGGGATTGAGCTCCCAGGACAATGTGATGATGGAAATAATGATGGAATTCTATAAGAATATATTTATACTTTGGTTGCCTCAACAATTGGTTTAAAAATATACTAATTAATTACAGATGAACATATCATGTAGTTTGCCCTGGCCATAGATCCATCGTCGTCATTATTTGGTGATGGTGAAACAGGTTTATCCTGCGGGATTACCTGGAGCGCATATTGTTGAATATGCAAGGTTTCCCCTAGCCTAAAATAGGAGGGTTTGAGTGCAATTGTGGTTGCAGACTTAGGATATATGGAGCATGGTGAATAGACGCATGGATCAAGATATGTGATGATGATCATGATGCGTTCATGGCTAGGATGTATGTACTAGCACCTATGATGAGGTGAGATAGAGAGATGGGTAGCTTGCGGAGCTGACCCAGAGGCTGAGGCCCTATAAACATAAGACTGTGGTCTTGCTTGATGATTCGTGTACTGACCACGAGAAGGTGAGGTCATGGAGTCCGAATCTCCTTAGACCTTGTATGGCACCGGATCGGGTTTCACAGCCAATGGTTGGATTTGAGCAGGGAAGGCTCACTTCCTCAGGGCATAATAAAATGTAATCCAGCCGAATAGTATATATCTTGCTTAGGGCAAAATACGGAACATTGATTGAGGCCTTGCTTATATAGCTAATCTAGTTGTACTATGCAGTTGTGTGTACGATCCTTATATCTTGTGATAAGTTCTTATAAAGCTTATCTTGTCAATCATGTTCCATAAAGAAATGCTTGGTTATATGCCTCTTGGATATCTTGGTAAGATTGATGGTAATAATAGCCTTACTCAGTATGCTGCACTGGTTATACAATTTATCAGTTAACTGCTGTTGTTGCCTTAACCTTCTGAGATTTTATAGTTTTGGCTGGGAGTTATGTTTCTCGCTGGGACTGTGTGTCTCACCCCACTGGTTTACACCCTTTTTAGGTGATCGCTCTAGACGTGGTGGTGGTCGTGAGGTTGTGGTCGAGCAACAAGAAGAGCAGTAGAAGGCAAGAGATGGACATGTTGCTATTTTGGTGGTTTTATAGTAGAGTCCTAGAGTCATCCCTGTACTCTTAGGTCCTCGGAGGTGTTCAAAGATGTTTCACGACGACTAGCTATTGTAATTTTGGTTTATCCTACAGCTGGCCGTATGTGGCCCGTTATGTATATATAAACATGTGATGAACTCTGGTGCTGACAGTACAGCTGGCTCCGATAAGCGATGAACATATATCAAAGCCTGTAAATATTTTTATAACATGCTTTCTCTACAGGATCTGGATGCAAAAGTTTCCTTGAGTATGCTTTCCGCAATCGGTTTTAATTAACCCGTGTTTTCAGTAACATGCGGGTTCCGCACGTTTTCACATGTCATCTCGTTGTCTGTGTGATGGCGGGGTGTCACAGTTGGTTTATCACCTTGCCCCATGAAACATTACAACAAAAACTTGAGGGAGATACATTTATTGATCTACATCTCATTAATCTAGCCCTTTTATATGGACTCATGGTTTCTCTTAATACACATGAAGTAGCACCTAAAAAAACAACTTGACTAAATTGCTGCATAAATAGACTTTTGCATCTCTCACTATTCCTCATGTTCTGTCAAGCATTTATAAGCCACATGCTAGTATTGACATCATATCTTTTACGCCTAGGACATCTGATAGAACAACAAGACATAAAAATATTTTATTAGAATAGCAACATATAAAAGGAATGATACATTGTTATTGAGGAACACAAAAAGCATACATAGCACGTTAATTGATAAGTATGCAATCTGAGTGCAACAAGATTCTACATACTTTTACTGAATAGTTAAAGATATATAGCCAAAAATAAAGAATTTGCAAAAAAAAAAATTACCCATCCAGCAAATCAACTTTCTAAATTTTGTAAGTTATGTATATTTTCTCTTTTGAGGCACATGAAGTCATAAATAAAAGCTAGCATCAACAATATAGTCCTAAAAACGGACATTGTCACATGCACTGGAAAATAGCCAATCTATTGGTGTTGTTGAGCTTAGATGGGGCATCACAAAGACTTCTTGAGTTCTTCTATACGTGTTGAAGGAACACCCTTGTCATTATCATGAAAAGAGAAGGTTGCTTGATGCCCACGAAAAGAGAAGGTTATTTATGTCTAGTATAATAATTATATATATTCCTCCCAGCTCGTCCACTGTCACATGACAAACCTCAATGAACACTTGAACCTGAAAGTTGCTAGATGGTGCCTGATGAATGCATACTCATCTGAGTATTATTGCATTTCAAGTCCAATTTTGCATTCATCTTCATCATTTCTACTTAGAACTTGCTAGAATTTAGGTTTTCTCAATTTATGGTAATTTATAAGGTTTTAATTCAAATTTTGGTTTTTCATTGCAGGTTTGAACTTTATTGCTTGTGAGGAATGTAGGAGGTAGTGGTCTTATCAACCCAGAATGTGGATAAAACTAAGAACTTTGTTGGCTTGATGGGAAGTGCGTCCTCAGAAGATCCCTATTTGATGGTAATTGTCCGACGGGATTCCTGCACTTGTTGGCCCAAAGAGAATCTTGCATTTGACCTGATATCAAAGTTGGAAGATGGGATTTCTACATTCATTGATAGAAGGGAGACCTACAACCCATCCCAATGGGTTCTCTGCTAAGGTACCCCAAGGAAGACTACTTCCGCAACGAATGAGAATATTTAAGGGGTGTGAGACCCTTCGTCTACCTCCAGTTGTTGACCCCTTGTATCCATGGAAGACATACAAAGTAGCTGGGATGGGTTCTAAACCCTAGACCACACCTATAAATAGAAGACCAGAGCAGACAAGAAATAGATCCACGATCATGTCGTCGAGCTGCCATTTTCACTCCACATCACCTTTCTCCATCCTTTGTCGACCCCTCCATTGGCTGCCTTCGTCGACCTACCAGTTGACGAGGCTCCTGCATTGCCAAAACTCCAAGTTTCTGGCCTCAAAAGAATTCTATACCAATGACGTCCTCCACCATTGTTGTCCACCATCTACCTCACGTCCATAGAAACAACCACATGAACAAAGAAGAAAGATCAGCAGTTTCCTGTCCCTCTCCGATGAATGTCAAGGGGTGTGCTTGTCGTTGCTTTGCAGCCTTTGTTCTAGAACTTGAAGAATCATTCATGTACACCACTACTCTGATTTCCTCTCCTTCGATGATGAAGAATTATTCTCTCTCCTTCCATGTTGTTTTTTATTTTTGTAATGAGCAAGTAGTCCTCTCATTAGGGTGTGGGGAGTAGTGTCGCTACCCGATTTTGTTCTCCTTACTGCATCTACCGTTGTATGGACTGATATTGTAATGACCCTGACCTGGGTTATGAGTTAACCCTATTTTTTTGGCTAAGTGAGTTGCTTAGAACTTCAATATAATCCTCTAAGGTGTTTTGTTATCATGTGACACACTTATGCTCCAAGTTTGGTCCTAATTGAATGCTGTTTGAGCAATGTTCCTTTGTTTTGGACTAAAGTGCAATTTACCCAAGTTGAGGGGTTATATTGCAAAATGTCAAATGTTGAAAATGCCTTAAGTGTTTTAGAATCATAAGGGAGAGAATGATGCAAGGTGGTGGCTTGTGAAAATCCTAAATTCCAATTTTGAACTTGTTTGAATAATGCTAGTGCATTGTGCACCAATTTTGGTACAAAATTGTAATTTACCCAAAATGTAGGGTTGATATGAAAATTACCACCTATAGAGTGTCCCTACTCACTCTTAGTATCATGTAGAGGAGAGATAAAGAAGGAGACACCATGTTTTAATCAATTATGAGTGATGGTAATCTTGGTGATGAAATGACCAAGAAAAGGGTTGAATATGAAACCTTGAGTTGTATCAAGTTGAAAAGCTTATATATGAGTTCCTATCAGCCAATGAGCCATAGGAGGAGTCCCATATCGTTTTGTGGAATCTTGGAAAATCCCATGACGTGCAAAGCATCTCAAGGAGTTGAAGTGTATTGGGTTACAACTTCCTTAGAAAAGTTGTATTGGGTTGTGGATAAAGTGGTGATTTAGTTGATATATTTTATTCAAAGGGATAAGTAATGGACGAAAATTCATCCCTATATTATCCTCAAATGTTTTTCATGTCAAGATAAATGTTTATGCATGAATGTACACGTGTCATCCATGCATGGACACGTGGCACCTACTATCTCAAATTGATGACACCTCATTTTCACACTTCTTGATGAACAACAAGTATATATACCCCTAGTTTCATCCCTCAGTGAAAGTTTTTGAATTTTACCACCCTACTTCCCTAAGGTATCATGCATAGGGTCCTTGTATCGTGCAGGAGTGAAGTGGTATCGTGAATAGGACCTTGGATATCATCCATATCAAGATCATATCGGCCAAGTAAAGTGGTATCGGCCAAGAAGGGTGATATCGCCCATTGTGAAGTGTTTTGATCATAAGTGAGTGGCATATAATGGAAGTGAGTGGCATATCATGAATGGGTTTTGGAATATTTTGCAAGAGTATTAGGGTATCGTGCAAAGGTGCTAAGGAGCAATAAGGAGCTCATACTTAACCCTAAGGTGAGGCAATGATCATCTTTAACCTTGAATTGAAGCATGATTTTAGGGTTTTGATCTTCCTTTCTTTTCTTCTTCACCAATTGCTTATCCATGGTGATTCTTTGCATATAGAAGAGTTTTGAAGTTCAACTTCAACCTTATGAACGTGAATATTTGGAGCTTGGAGCTTTGAAGTTGTTCTTGAGGCGGGTTATCTAACTTGAACTCAACCATGTTATTATTCATCACCTAAATTGTTATACTTAATGATCTACTTTTAATTCCGAATTTTTTTGAAATAGTTGATGATATTATGAGTTCTAGTAGTTGCGTAGACCTATTTCCATGAACTTTAATAGTTATAAAGAAGGTCTAGAGCTTGAATAAGATGGTATCACCTTATAAAGTGATATCGGGTTCAAGCACACAATCAAGCACCTCTAACCTGATATGGTGATGCACCTACTTCACTAAAATGATATGGATATGATTTTATACTTTCTTGAACGATATGGTGGTGTAGTATACACCTCTTGCATGATATGAGGTCAAGCAAACACCTCAAAATTGATATTTGGTTAAGCACACACCTCTCTTCCCGATATGGTGTGAAGCACACACACACCTCTCTACCCGATATGGTGTGAAGCACACATACACCTCAAAAGTGATATGGATCAAGCATACGCCTCTTTGCCCGATATGGTGTGAAGCACACACACACACCTCTTTTCCCGATATGGTGTGAAGCACACACACACCTCTTTGCCCGATATGGTGTGAAGTACACACACACCTCAAAAGTGATATGGAAGCACACATACACCTCAAACCCGATATGGAAGCATACATACACTTCAAGGGTTATATGTTAAGCACACATACACCTCAAACCCGAGATGGTAAGCATACATACACCTCAAACTCGATATGGTAAGAACACATACACCTCTAAGGTGATATGGGTAGCAAGGACACACCTCAAACTCGATATGGTAAGCACACATACACCTCTAAGGGGATATGGGTAGAAAGCACACACCTCAAACCCGATATGGTGGAAGCACCTCAAAACCCATATGAAGGAAAGCACCTTAGATGCAACGTACTTGATGAAGTAACACATGAAGCATCTTATATCAAGTCATACATTAAGAGGTATGGAGTTTAATGAATATTGATTAAGTAGGCTAATTTACCTTGAAGTAAAGGTTGAGCCAACTTAATAAAGTATGAAGTAATCAATATCCTAGTAAGGATAAGAGAGAAACTCATACTTTGTGTTGATAATCATTTAATGATAAATGATGAGAATAAATAAGTATGATTTAATACTTATGATATTAATGTATGCTCCTAGATGTGTGGAGAAATGAATTAGGGTTTGGATTGATAATATGAACTTGAAACCCTATTCGGCTATAAAGGAAAAGCCTAACCCTAATAGTTTTTGCCTAGTGAGAAGTGACAAGATGTTTAATGGCCTTGTGAGCCATGCGAATAGTTTTTTCCTAGTGAGAGGTGACAAGATGTTTAATGGGTCTTGTGAGCCATGTGATTAGTTGTTGCCTAGTAAGAGGTGACAAGATGTTTAATGGGACTTGTGAGCCATGAGAATAGTTGTTGCCTAGTGAGAGGTAACAATATGTTTATAAAAGTGTCATGTCAGAAATGATAATGTTAAAAAAAACTAAGAAATGGAAACTTAGTAACATAATATTAATAATAAATGGATACAATAATAATAATGAAATCTTAATCACACATGCTTTATGCTTATAGCCAAATAAGGGCTATAGTGTTTTGAATATGCTTAAAGGAGATAAGAGGAAAACTTGTATTATATAAACGTAGAAATAATATGATTATGCTTAATAATATAGATCATGCAATATGCCCTTAAGTATAGCAAGTTAGGTGACAAATAATAATATGATTGAGTTCAAGTTATATAACCCGCCTTGTGAACAACTTCAAAGCTCCAAAGCTTTATGTCCTAAGGTTGAAGATGAACTTCTCCAAGGCCCAAGGCAATATGCCTGGAATAAAACTATATGATTGGGAAAACTTGATGCCTAGATACAACACTCACAGGATTGGTAATAACCCAATACCTGACTATTAATCACAAGATTGGTAGAGTCCAATACCTGGCTGTTAATCACAGGATTGGTAATAACCCAATACCTTGCTGTTAATCACAGGATTGGTAGAGTCCAATACCTGGTTGTTAATCACAAGATTGGTAATAACCCAATACCTGGCTGTTAATCACAAGATTGGTAGAGTCCAATACCTGACTATTAATCACAGGATTGGTAATAATCCAATGCATGGATGTTATCACAGGGTTGGTAATAACCCAACACCTGGCTGTTATCAAAGGATTGGCATGGTCCAATACCTAGAATAGTTGCACATGATTGGCAAAGCTAATACCTGGACAGATTATGATGATATATATTCACATGACTGGTACAATTCAATATCTGGTTAGAAAATTGGCTGAGGCCAACAGATAGAAATGAGAATGATTCATGGATGACATACCATGATAATGAGCATCATAGGATAAGCTTGAGATATTGATATAGTATGATGGGTAAATGACATACATGTTCTTCATATTCCTTGTAAAGTGAATAGATGAATTACTGCTCTATCATAGATAGTTGCAACGCTTTAAAAGATGAGAATGTTCTAAACTGCTTATACTCTGCTCAGTTTAATACTATTTACCTGTGATAATAACATTTTTGGCGGAGAGTTATATCTCTCGCTGGGACAATTGTCTCACCCCGTGGGATCCACTTTTTTTTAGGTGGACGTACATGAGGGGGTTTGAGATCATACTGCAGAGAAAGAAAAACAACAACATGGACAACAGTGATAGCTCAGGTTGAGTGTACTGTCTATCGTGTCTTGTAGATAGAAGTCCTATGTGTCGTCTCTGTACTCTCAGGTCCTTGGATTTAGTACGTGTTGGTTTTATGAACAATCTGAGATTTTGGCTTGTATGTCTCGAGGTTTGATGTTGCTTTAAGTATATGTTTTGAGAAAGCAACTGTTATATGTTGTCCTCGAGAAGAAATGGTACAATGTATGTACAATATATGATCAATGTGAATATAAGGTATTGGTTATTCCTTAAAGAGTTTTCCTAGAAATGGATCTTTTTACAAAAATGGTTTTAATTTTTAGTGATTTTGTTAATCTGTTGTTTATGTTTATTCCACTTAATTAGTAACGATTTGTTTGTCAGTTTGGCGACAGTCATTACATATATATATTTTGAATCAATGCTTATATTCTTTCCTGATTATCAAGTTTATATGTAAATCAAAGCTTGGGTGTAGAGAACTTCAAACTTAGGATCTAAATATCGATTGATTTTGTTAAATCCTTGATTAGAACTTTGGATAGGTGTTTTCCAAGGTGATAGATGTATGATTTATAGGTAACATGACAACAATCTTTGATTGATATCTATCTAGATTTTAATCCTATCTCTAAAAGGGGTATTTTAACATATATATTTTCATGATTAATATGATTCAAAGAGAGAGAAAATTATAGGTAGTGGTCATGAAACCTATTCCACCGTACCATTCTCGTCCTTTGAATTATCAATTCTTAACTTAATTTTTTCTATTCCAACTTTACTATAGTCAACAATCAATCTTTATGATAAATAATAATTCTCATTTAGTTACATTATTTAGTCTATTATTAAACAAGTTATCCTTTGGGTTTTATACTTACTATTCTACGATAAGATTTGTCTTCTTTGTGGGTGGTAATTCTTGCACTTGGTATAACTAAACTCAAGGAATTTCACCCCTAGTGAATTTTTTGATGCAGTATCACACCCGTCAGGTTTTGGCATTGTTGCAGGGCGACACATTTTTTTGATCATTTTAACCAACTTGGATCAGTTAGGAATTTTCTTTTACAATAGACAACAATTAATATCCTCTTGAATTTTATTCCACATTCATCTCAATCATGGCAATCTTCCTTCCCCAGGTACCATATCTAGTGCATGTGACGCTCTTCTAGCACCAGTCAAAGACTAGACTTTGATCTAGAGATCAAAAGGACCTACCACATGCTCACTAAGATGGCCGAGGAAGAGATCAATTGCCAGGTTGAAGTAGCACTAGTAGTACAACATAATAGACTCTTAGGTGAAGCCAGAGCTACAGTGCAAGCTGAACTACAAGCAGCAGAAGAGGAAGAATGACATAGAGAGATGCAAGAGTTATCTATTTCTGAGGCCATCGACATTCAAAACCAAATCATCCATCTAGCCATCACAACACCCAACTTCCAAATCAAGATGCAATGGGTGATGATGATGAAAAACAATAGTTTTGCAGGGATACCCAACGAGAATGCTCATGATCATCTACAAAAGTTCACATACTTATGTGGACTAAGTAAGTAGACAAGTGTATATAATGAAGCAAGGAATTTGTGACTATTCTACTACTCCTCTCTGACAAGGCTATAGTGTGGTACAATTCACTTGATGACCCCATCATTAAAACTTGGAAGGACATTAGAAGTGGTTCCTCAAAAACTTCTTCCCACCCTCATTCATCTATCAAATCTGAGGGCAAATAGCTCAGTTTGAGTAGATCCCAAGAGAAACCCTATTTAAAGCATGGGAATGATTCATGAAGCTATTGCGTAAGTGTCATAATCACGCATCTCCTCCATACAACTTATAGAAACCATTTATACTGGAGTACATGATGACATCAAGCAGTTTCTTAAAGCTGCCTCTAACGATAACTTCATGTGTTAAAGATTTGATGACACATGGAAGGTAGGAGCCAAGAACCAAGTCAACTGGGGATCCTCACACAAAAGAGAAGTCCTTAAGGTGTCTATGGTAGAAGACAAATTCGAAATTAAGACATTTCTCTATCCTTGAAGGTGTTGTCACTCAAATAAGACAACCTTGAGTCATCTCTATTGAGGAATAGGTAGAGAGGTCACTCCTCTTTTCAATCTAGGTTAGGCCCAACAATCTACTATGTTTTTAGTGTAGAAGGGAACACAAGTATGCAATGTAACCATTTATACCAAGCCACCATAAACATGCACTGACCCTAGTTTGAAAGTAGCCTAGTCATTGTAGAATTCAATGTTGTCAACTCTATTCAAGGACAGGGGTACTAGAACTCCAAAATGCCTAGCAATCATCCATGTTTCCAGTATGGAAACCCATATGGAGAAGAAAACACACACCAACTCAATCAAGGACCCAGCTAAAATCATGTTTGAGGTCATCCTAGTTTTCAACAAAACCAAAACCACCAACAGAACAATTTCAATTAGGGGCAATACCGCAACATCTTCAACTAAGGTGACAACTATAATTAAGGGCACAAGCTCTACAACCAGCAAGGCAAACTACTCCTGGGGCAAGGTTTTCAGTAGAACACACATGCCTCTAATGACCAAATTTTCCTAGAGACTATTAAGATGATACTAGAAAGCCAACAAGCGTACAACAAATCCATGGAGGCCCAACTTGCACAAATTGGTGTTGCAATCTATCCTCCATCAATGTAATTTGTAGCAACCCGAAGGCAACACAAAGAACCAAGAAGAGCAGTGAAAAGTGATAAGCACATGCTCAAGATGTGTGCTACTAGATCCTCCAGTCCCAATCATCAACAACAAAAGGTTGGTTCTTGAAGATGATGATGATGAAAAACCACTCCAATGCCTATACCAATAGCCATACCAGTCGAACTAGTGGTTGAACCTCCAATAACAAGTGTTTGGCCCATTTCCTAGAAGGCATTGTAAGCTACACAAGTTTCTGCTTCTATACCCGTGGTGCCTATATACAAGCCTTGAGTTCCATACCAGAGTCGTCTGTCTTAGACATGACTAGACTTGAGGTTCATGAAGTTAAAGGAAGCGATGAAGAAGCTACATGTATATATTCCATTCCTTGACTCTCTAGATGAAATCCCTTCATGGTTGATGTTCTTAAATAATCTCCTCACTCGCAAGTACTTAACAGAGGAAGTCAAGAGTATGAAGCTCGCACTGACAACATCATATGTTATCCAAAGCAATACTCCCAAGAAACTAAAAGATCCTAGATCTTTTGGAATCTCTTTCTTTATTGAGAACACCACATTCTAGAAGAGTATAGAAAATCTTGGGGAACAAAAACCTATAATTTCCTATAACTTGTGTAAAAAAATAGGATTTACTATCGACATCCTTCCCACTGACATTGTTATTCAACTTGCTGACTCTTCTATGACGACATCCATGTGAGAGTGGGTCCCGAGTTGTATTTCCCATGTGACTTTGTCACCATGGATATCAAGGAGGACCTTCTTTATGATCTTATCTTTGGATGCCCATTCCTGGCAACATCTAGAGCACTCATTCATGTTGAAGGTGGAAACTTAATGTTGAGGCTTGAAACAGGCACAATCAACTTTAAGGTCTTTGAGAGTCTCAAGGGTCCCTCTTTCTAGGAGAATCGTTACCTAATTGATTGGTTGAAAAAATGGCAAAACTATAGTAGGAGTATACCACTTCTAAAGGCATTCTAGAGATAGAGCTCTTCATTCCAACACCCATGATCTGAATGATGAACAGGTGGATCAATTTATTCTCCACTTAAACTCTATCGAGGAGGACCTTAAAGCTGAGTTTGAGGAACTCAAGTCTATCCCGATCATCAAAGAAGAAGACAAGGAACTGACCACACCAGAAATGAAGCCTCTGCCTGAGGGGATAAATGTCTTCCTTGATTAGAAGAAGGTCTTCCTAGTCATCATCAATACAGATCTATGAACAAGAAGACAAGTTTTGACCAATTAATAAAGAGACAGAAGGCCTTGGGCTACAAAATGACTAACATAATAGGGGTGATCCAGACCCTATGTATGTACAAAATCAATAATATTGACAACTACAAGCCCTCCATCATGTCTCAATGCAAGGCAGATCTAATCCTAAAGGAGGTCATGTGTAAGGAGGTAACTAAAGTACTACTTTGTGGGATCATCTATCCCATCTCTAACTCACACATGGGTGAGACCCAACATGTAGTTTTGAAGAAAGGAGGCACTAAAATGGTATTAAACAAGAATAGTGAGCTTATTCCCACACACATTGTGATTGGGTGGCACATGTCCATTGATTATCATAAGCTCAACAATGCCACTAGGAAGGATCACTTCCCACTTCCTTTCCTTGATCAATGATTGGAGAAACTTGCACACCAAGAGTTCTCTGCTATGTGGATGGATACTTTGGCTTCTACCAGATACCCATCACCCTGATCAAGAAAGGACCACCTTCACGCGTCCCTTTGGCAATACAATTTCTATCAGATGTCATTCAAATTATGTAATGCACCTGCCACATTGTAGTGTTCCATGTCTGCCATCTTTTTTGGCCTCACTGAGACAATAGTAGAAATCTTCATGGATGACTTCTCTGTCTATGGATATTCTTTTGAATCATTCCTAAATCAAATTTCCCTTTTTCTAGAATGCTGTAAAGAAGCACATTTGATGCTCAATTGGAAATTCCACTTTATGGTAAAGGAGGGCATTATTCTAGGTATCGTGTCAGTTCAAGAGGCATAGAATTTGATAGAGAAAAGATAGAAGTGATTGCTAATCTATCTCTTCCAACTATCATCAAAGAAATTTGTGTGTCTTAGGACATGCCAGATTCTATAGGAGACTTATTTGTGACTTTGAGTAGATCACCAAGCCTCTGGTAAACCTTCTCTAGAAGGATGTGGAATTCATCTTCAAACCAGAATGCATGAAGAGCTTCAACATCTTGAGGGAATTTCTCACTTCTACTCAAATCCTTTGTGCCCCAATCTAGTCTCTTCCCTTTGAGATCATGTGTGATGCCAATGACTATGTTGTAGGTGTATTTCTAGGGCAGTGTGTTGACAAGAAACACCATGCTATGTACTACGCAAGAAAGATGCTTGATGACACATAGAAGAACTAGAAACCACTGAGAAGGGGATCTTCACCATTGTCTACATCTTTGAAAAGTTTTCTCCTATCTGATAGGCTCACAACTGATTATTTACATTGATCATGATGCTATCAAATAATTGATGTCAAAGAAGGATGCAAACCCCAGACTAATTAGATGGATCATACTATACAAGATTTCAATATAGAGATCAAAGACAAGAAGGGGACTGCGAATGTTGTCGATGATCATCTTAGTTGATTGCATATAAAAGATTTTGATATAGTTCCCATCAATGATTCATTACTAGAAGACCACCTACTTAAGGTACCTACATTTACCTCGTGGTATGTTGATTAATTACCTAGCTACATGTTTCCTTCATCTAATTGCATAGTGAATGATAAGAAGTTCTTATCTGATATATGCCATCACTATTGAGATGAGCCTGATTGTGTTCAAATGACCTCTACTATCGATGCATCTCTAAATAAGTTGCTCCCTTTATTCTTGAACAATGTCGTTCAAGCCCAACTAGGTGCCACATGACTTAGATAAATATTTGTGAAGTCCTCTAATGATCTTATTGCCATCTATCTTCAAAGAGGCTCACCAATATGTCAAGTCCCATGAGCAGTGTCATCGATCAGGTATTATCTCCAAGAGGGATGAGATGTCCCTCAAACTTTGGCAAGAAGTAGAGCTCTTTGACATTTTGGGGGGTGGACTATATGAGTCCATTTGCTTCATCTTATGGATTCTTGTACATCCTAGTTGTTGCTATTTATATTTCTAAATGGGTTGAATCTATCCCCATAGTCTCTTATGACTCCAATCCCATCATCAAGCTATTCAAAGACATCATTTTCCCATGATTTAGAGTTCCCCACACTATCATTTTTGATGGGGCGTCACACTTCCTCGAGCTTAGCTTTGAAGAGATCCTTCACAATATGGTGTCTCCCACTGGGTAGCTACTCTATATCATCCTCAAATAAGTGGTTAAGTGGTGGTTTCCAATCATCAGATAAAAGATATTCTTGATAAGCCGGTTAGTACGACATAACAAGATTAGATTCACAAGCTGAATGATGCACATTGAGCATATCAAACTACATATAAGACTCCCCTAAGAACTACACCTTCTTATCTCATTTATGAGAATATTGTCATTTACTGGAAGAGCTTGGATATAAAGCTCAATGGGACATCAAGTAGGTCAACTTTGACCTCTGTGCACCAAAGGAAAACCATGTATTTCAACTACAAGAGTTGGAAGAGTTGTGGCTGACAGCATATGATAACAGACACATTTACAAAGAGCTCACAGAGATGTGGTATGATGGCCAATTAAAGAGGAAAGATCTGCAAGTCATAGATCAAGTATTATTACACAACTCTCATCTCTATCTATTTCTAAGAAAGCTCAAGACCTGATGGTCAGGTCCATTCATTCTCAAGAAAATCTTCCCTCATGGCACTGTTATAATTTGGAGCGAGAAGATTGGAGAATTCATTTTCAATGACTAACAACTCAAACGTTAATTCACTATTTTTGAGATGCAGGACAACCAACTTCCCATACTTCTCCCTCAAACATATCATTATTTATTTCCAGGCGTCAAGCCATCAACGTTAAACAAAGGCACTTCTCGAGAGGCAACCGGACTGTTACTTTCATTTCTAGTTCTTTCTAATGTACATATTAGTTAGTTAATTTCATGACAAGATCATACATTATTTCAATTTTTTAGGTAAATGTGTTTTGCTAAATGGAGAGAAACCACAACCTACGGACCAACCAATTTAGTTCTTCCACTCTATCTCAAATATAGTGTTTTCTTGGGGATGATAAAGCATCTATGTTTGGGGTGCATGGTGGGTGGAACATATTGTACTTTCTACACACACCTATATGTTTGTAACTTATGATCTTATCATCACATTCATAATGCATCACATTTAGCTCAATCTTTAAATAAATTCAATTCTTTTTGTTATTGAGTATACAAAGACATTATCTAGATGGATCAGAATCAAAAATTTAGTTTGCCTCATTTCATGTTTCATCAATAACTCTCCTTACTCGAAGAAAAACCTCATAGTGACCAACTTATTGAAACAACCAATGGATAGAAAACACCCTATGTAGTCTAGGAACCTTAACATCATGTTTTCCTAGAAAAAATGGCAAGTATTTGAGGAACTGAGGGAGATCAACCCCATCATTCTTCTAACTGACTAGTGAAAAAATTCATGGATTCATCAAATTTTCCCTTATCATGCCATTATCTGAGCATAATGGAACTAAAAGAACTATCCAATGAACTTAGTTTTGAATCAAAATTGATATTGATCTGACCCCTCTTCTATACGGCTTCCTTCGTCTTCTTACCCTCCACCCATCAATAAGAAAATAAATTCCACAAAATTTGCCTAACTCCAGGTTTTGGGTGACACCGCCACTCTATCCAGTTCTTCCATACCCTATATATGTAGTAGGGGGTACCACCAAAAAGTAAAGATACCAATGTGAAATAAACCAAAAAAGATGTTGCAATATAGTTATTTGCACAAATAAAAACAATCTCAAGTTGAATATAGGAGATTTTTGTATCTTCCTTCTGCGACCCCCTTCTCACCATTTTCCATGCACAGAAAAAATGAATATATGACTTTGTTATTTTATTTAGACACTACAATTTCAGATCATTTGGATACTTGTTGTTCTACAAGATTCTCTAAATTCTCAAGATGTGCCTAGTATTGGGGATAGTGGAAGTGTTTTTAGGAAGCAAAATACAAAATGTGGATAGATGTATTTTAGGATCTCAAGAAATGGGATAGCTTGGCCATATCAGGGGATAGGGAAATGAGCATGATGTGAAGGTGAGGCAACCACATTGGTTGAAGGTATTCAATTGGATATTGTTTCATATTTTGTTTTACTCAAGGACAAGAAACATCTAAGTTCATGGTTATTTGATGAATGCATATTAATCCTAGTTTTAGTTGCATTTTCACTCTAGTTTTGTATTCATCTTCATGACTTTATTTTAGAACTAGATTGCATTTAGGTTTTCTTAGATTGATGATAATTTATAAGGTTTTTGATCCAAATTTTGTGTTTTCATTGCAAGCTTGAACTTTATTGCATGTGAGTAGTGTAGGAGGCAACGGTCACATCGACAGATTCCCATCGACTCACATCATTAGACCCTCACCCCGGGTGGGTTTACTTATCCCAAGAACTCCTTTGGCCTGATGAGAAGTTGCCTAACGAAGACCCATCGACTGACGACACTCCCGATCAACATGAATTGTGGCCTAATGTTAATTTACTTGACGAGATTCTTGCATGCATCATCAGAAGGAATTCTTGCATTTGACCCACAATAGAAGTCACCCAACGAGATTTCTGCACTTGTCCACCGACGAGAGACCTACACCCTAGCCTTACGAGCACTCTATTGATGCACCCCAATGAAGATCTTGCAGTCCCAATCAACGAGAATCCTAAAGGGGCATGATACCCTTCATCTACCTCTAGCCACCAAACCCTTGTATAGATGGTGGTTGTACAAAGCATTTGGGAAGGGTCTTAAACCCTAGATCACACCTATAAATAAAAGACCAGATCTGCCAAGAAAAGATCTGTGACCATGCTTCCAAGCTACCATTTTCACTCCACATCACCTTTCTTCAGGTGCGTCAACCCCTCCATCAGCACTTTCATTGACCTACTAGTCAATGGGACACCTACCTTGCAAAGATTACAATTTCTAACCCTTGAAAGGAGTTAGTACGAAAGACGTCCTCCACCAATGTCGGCCACCATCTACCTCATCTCCATAGTATCATCTACATACATGAAGAAGTGAGATCAGCGATTTCCAATTATTCTCCAACAAATTTCAAGGGGGGTGTACTTAATGGTTGCTTCAGTTGCATTGTTCCAGAACTATAAGAATATTTCATGCATACAACGACTACGATTTCCTCTCCTTATGGTATGATGACTTCTTCTTTCTTCTTACACGTTGCTTTTATATTTGTTGCCATGAGCGAGTAGTCCTCTTGCTAGGATGCAAGGAGTAGCCCCATTATCCGATTTTGTTCTCCTTACTACATCTACCATTGTATGGACTAGTATATGTTTTGAATCAATCATTTTATGCTTATATTATTGCATGACTATAAAGTTTATATGTAAATCAAATCTTTGGTGTAGTGAACTTTAATAGCTGGATCTAGAATATTGATTGATTTATGTTAAATCCTTGATTGGAACTTTGGATAGGTGTTCTTTGAAGCGATAGATGTATGATTTCTAGGTAACACAAATGATAGATTAGATTGGTAACTTTATAGGTTTGATTCTAACAATGAAGGGGGATTTTCTATCCTCAACACATATTTCCATGCTTAATATGATGTAGTGGTAGAGAAAATGTTAGGTAGCGGTGGTGAATCCCATTCCACCCTAGTGTTTCTATCCATTAAATTATCAACCCTTTTTTTGCTATTCCAACTTTAGTATAGTCGACGATTAACCTTTGTGATAAATACTACTTCTCATTTGGCCACATTGATCAGTCTATTCTTAAATAGGTTGTCCTTTAGTCTCAATCCTAGTTATACTATGATAAGATCCTTCCACTTGTAGGTGGTGATTATTGTACCACATCTAGGTAAACTCTAGGGATTTCACCCCTAGTGAACTAGCCGGTGAAATATCATGTACGTCAGTTCCAAATGTGACTATCACATTCAGAGCCATGTTATTTCAACTAATATTTCTACTATCATCTAAGAAAAAAATAGAATGATGTTGAATATGACATCCAACAAATAATACATAGATTCTTAATATGTATAATCATTACTTGTCAAGGCGCTTTGGTGGTGGGCTGAAACCAAGGGGAGCGCCTAGCCCACCTACTCTTTTCTAGGCATTTTTATTTTTATTTTTTTAGTTCCATATTTATATGTTTGTACACATGATATTAACTGTGATGATATAGTTATTAATTCATTATTGTTATGATAAATATAATTTGAATTGATAACTATTAAAGAATTAGGGGAAAGATAATTAAGAGGAATAAAAGGTAACAAAAATAAGAGGAAGATAGGTAGGAAGTAGAGATAGAATATGAGATAAAAAGAAACATGAAAATGGTAGGAGTTGTGCAAGAAGAAGTTAGAATTAGACAAATACAATGAAAGTAAAAGGAGATTGAAAGAAGAAGAATTCAACAAAACCTAATAGAAAACAATTGTACCAAGTGATGTGGAAATAGAAAATTTATTGAGAGATTTTCAATAAGTCATTAATTATAAATGTAAACATGCTAAAACAAATAGTTATGAGAGGAGACTTAGGATGAAGAAATAAAAAAATAAGAACAAATATATGCTAATAGTAGTAGTGGATTTGGGGGAAAGAAACATAGGATATATCAACAATAAGATATATGAACATAGTTGTAGGAGGGGATATAGGAGGGGGAATGACACACAAAAAAAACTTAGCAACATTAGGATTCAAAGATAAAATTTAAGATAAAGGATAAAAATGAAAAGAAAATAAGAATGAACAACTAACATATGAGGGAGTAGAAAAATGTTAAAAAAATACTCTAAGGACTTACCAATTTGCCATAGTTTCCGTAGGGTTCCTAAGTTGTCTTACTTGACCGAATAGTAACTGAACTGGCCCGCCTAATCTTGCTAACCTACCTATGACACCTAGAGTCCTAGGTTGAAAGACCTATGGAGCACCCAGGATGCCTAGGTTCCTGCCTTGATAACTATGCTAACATCGTGTTTGGAGGTTGTTCCCAAAACACACCCACTCATAGAAGCTATAACTAGAAGATAGAAGTATTTGTCCAAGTGACAGTTTCTATTTTGAGTGAAGAGAAGTAGCTACTAGGGATTCCCAAGTAATCCTTCACTCTACAACAACACAGAAACCAACTATCTATTGGCAACAAACGCATGTAGATGTAAATGTGTAATCTGATGCGAGTTATTTTCACATAAACAAATTCCCTAGGAAGGATTATAATTGGTTTTAAAGCCTCAAAACAATTAAGAATAACTCAAACACAAGTGGATGATCCAACTATATTATACTAAAGGGAAGAATCCCAAAGTACAACCTATCAAGAAATAGCTTCGAAACCAATTGTTGAGAATGATATTTAGATTTTGTTTGTTGAGAATGATTATGAGCTACAATTTGAATTGAAGGTTGTTAAAGAAAGTGATAATTAAACTAAGGGTATGATTCAATATAAAAGGCCACTGGGATGTCTGAGTTTTCCTATCACCCCTACATACATATCTAATCATTACAATGCAATAAACTCCTCAAAAATCAAACTAGGACTAACTTATTTCTTCTACTTTTGGAATGAGAATTCACACAAGGACTAAATTCCATGTGTTCTTTAGGTATCATTACTCACGATTCATGATTAAGTCATCCTATAATATCCCTTCCATGATTACATCCAGAATCCTACGTATCCATTTTGTAATCTAATCCTAAGTTTTATGGTCTCTATGCTTAGTATTATATCAAACATGTTAAAATAGAGATCAATTAAAGTACAAAGAAAGAAACAAATGGAAACAATGTAATCATATGAAGAAAATTTAATCTAATAAAAATGAGATAGAGTATAGGCGATGGGGACACTCCTTGATGCCCTAGTGATAAGGTCTACTTTCACAAGTTCAAAATAAGAACACAAATACAAGAAGAGAGAGGGAGAGAGGATAAATCATGTCAATTATAGAGAAGAGAAGAGAAGCCAAAGGTCTCTGACTACTACAGTCTGCTCCAACTTTGGCGAATCCAAGAAAGTCTGTTGAGATATTCTTCTTCCTCATCGGCTCCTATGACTTATTTATTTATAACTTTCTCTGGCTTGAGTGAGAACAAAATGAATGATGATTATGTCTATCCACCACATTTGTTACTTTTTTTTTGCTCAGTGGTTGTACACATTTGCATTGTTTGTTTTGATGATTGGGCAATCTTTGAGGGAGATTGTCCGATCTATCACTTGGCAGTGGGACTCTCGGTGTTTTGATTGGCTGATCATGGAGGGAGATTGGATGATCATCTCCTAATAAGCATTCTAAAGATTATGCATGATTGATTGATATATGAGGGAGATCTCTCAATCAAAAGGTCTAAAAACCCTAAAGTTATTGTTGTAAGAAGAGTAATTTTTTATTGAATGGGATTGTTCAATATTCTAGGGAGATCGTCTGATCTGAAATTTCTTCTTGGTTCTCTCCTATAAATAGATTTCTTGATATGGGGGAAGATAACCCAATCACTGGTGGTACTAGAAAATCACAAAGTCTATGATATCTAGGGTGGCTTTTCTGATTGAGAAATAAGAAAGGTAGATCACCCGATCTGGAGCATGTTTGTGGGATCTTTGGTATGAATAGGGTGATCAAACAATCAAGATATTAGATTTCCCAATATTACTATTGAATGAGCTGGTAAGATCAAATTCTGATGTGAATTTGATCTTAATCTTGTGCATGAGTTTAAGGAAGAATTTTCTGACTACACTGGAGTTGATATGTAATTTCATATGCATGAGCAAGAAATTTGTTGAAATACTAATTATTTGAGAAGAAGAACAGAAATGATGAAATATGCAAAATACAATACAATTAGCAAATAACGTGTGTAACACCAAACTACAAATCATAATGAAAAGATGATGGATATTTATTCATCATTTGTCCTGAATTCTTATTTTTTTTATTCTTTGGAATCTTTGGTTAGGAGAAAATCTGTACAAGAAAGCAATTATTCAATTTAAATCAAGCATTGGGATAATAAAAAGAAAGCACATTCCAACCATCCAACAACCAAGGTTATTAACCTCAATCATACATACTTGGTATAAAGAATTTAAGTGTCACCTGATTTAGCAAGTTAGGGAGGGGTTTTGGACTTCTGACATGAGAGACATAAGGGAACTGGAAATTAGGGTGACCTCCACTCTAGGCGCAAGCCCTAGCATCACAACACCAGACCGGTTGGATGATCTTCACCCTATGGCTTCGTCCATTCTCTCCTGACCCCACTACTCACGTGCCCTACCACATTATCTCTCTTTTATCCTCTCATTTTGACTATATTTAGCCTTCAATCGACACTTTTTTGATGCATCTAACGTTGGTGTTGGCTTCATCAACTAATTTTCTTAGGCATTTCATGAGGGGCCCTCATCTGACAGATTCACATGTCATTAAATATGGTGGTCATGTCCCCATAGATCACATTATGCTTGTAGCGAGGATGATGGTGTGATGACCCACTAGGTTGAATCTGGAGGCCTCCCTGGAGACTCTAGAAAACCTTTTTTAACATGTAGATGATGCAACCCCCACTTCATATAGAGTAAAGAGATCCAACTCACAAAATGAAATACCTTCCTCTTCAGACTGAGGCCTTTATGGAGTTGGGGCCTTCGTAGCTATGACACTGACTATCAGCATTTCTATCTTTCTTGACATTGAGTTGAGGGATGGGTAGCTCAAATTATAGGAAAATGGGGGACAAAATAGGCAGTGGAATTGAAAAAAATTCTTCCCAATTTATCCTTAAGAAGTAGATATCATCAATAACTATGTATCTAGGAAAGAGGGTGCAAGAAATACCTTGTCTTGAAGCAAGTCCAATGACTATTTTTTTGGAGATATGTGTTCCCTTCAAAAGTATCATACTACAACAATCATTGGCATCCTACGTTGGTATGGTATGACCATAAATCCAATCATGCGATGATTGACATGGAGCATACCATAAAGGATTTGATTAATACTCATAAAGACAAGCTTCCAATTCATTCTGTTTCATTCAATTATGAGATAATGATGAAACATTATGAATGTCTAAAGAATGACAATACTCAATGAATTATGTCTTCAAGTACATGACTTGGAGAATGAAATCATATAAATGCTAAGAGTATGTACATTCTTATTACGTCCCTAGTCGGTTGCTACCGTGGAAGGTAAGAGACACTAGTAACACATAAGACTGGAGTGTGGGTTGGTTGATGATAGAATCTCATTAGTCATGATATGGCATATCAAACCAAGCACATAGATACATGTTAAGGAATAGTGTATCAGGAAGACCTACCTTGAGAGTGACACATGGAAACCACCATTGGTGCACCAGTACAGATACTACCTTTAATATCAGTTAAAATGGACTTTTTACGTCAATTTCCAAGCGACACCCAAGTGGGCGACAGTAAAGGTAGAAGCCTATGGCGTCGGTTACAAAACGGACAACATAGATCCGACCCCGAATTATAATAAAAAAAGAACCGACACTTGTAGGATCCATAGTTGTCATTTATGTAAAGAAAACCGACACCTATCTCCATACCCAAAAAAAATTGGCCCGGTTAGGACACTGTCATTGGTTATTTATGTAAAAACCGAGCACTAACTCCCTTTCTTAAAAAAAGTGCTTGGTTCATAGTCATTGGTTCAGTGTAAAATTGACAATACATCTACAAATTGTCATCGGTTATGATTTCATAAACCGAAGCCTATCTCCATACCCGAAAATGATTTTTGGCCCGGGTTAGGACATAGTCCTCTATTTCTTATAAACAATCAACGACATATAACTTCATTGATGATTACTATAAATAACTGATGACTAAGTGTCATTTTTTTAGTACCAGCTTGCAAGCCTACTATCCAGATGGTAGTAGGTTGTAAAACCTGTAGTTCCATTCTGAACTGTAGGTTTACATCATCTTGTGATTTCATCCTAACAACAGGCCACAAACATGCATTAATAAGATTATCAAGATTATATATATACATCATGTAATTCACAAACATGTAGAAACACAATTAATTCATTCACATGATTCACACAAATGTAGAAACCTACAGTTCCATTCATTCATCTATTTTCACATTCACACACATGTAGAACTTGTAGTTCCATTCATTTCATCCATTTTCACATTCACACACATGTAGAAGCACATTCATTCATTCATCTTCACATTCACACACATGTATATAGATCAAATTTCAATAAAACAATTCAAAAAAGTCATTCACAAATGTATATATAAGCACCACATATATGCAGTAATAATGACACCAAAGTTTAGAAATGTCATTCTTTGTCATCAATACCCCAATCATAATAAAAAACTACCTCCCTTTCAAAAGCTTTTGCCCATTGTTCTCTTATGTCATCTAATTGTTCTAGCGTATAGGGCATATGTACATCTAATAGCTTTTTTTCTATATTGAAGTCACTACTTTTAAACACCTGCAAAGAGAATGACATATATATAATTAATAAGTTTGATATTTTCATATTATCTAATGAGACTATACTTATGATGATTAAGACTATATATTACATGTTGTATGTTTTTGATGTCTTGTGCACCATATCTGACAATCATGTCCATATACCGCATCACGTAGTACCCACATGACCAACCGTTGTTTTGTGCAACACACTATAAATTTCAACATACAAATTGTTAATAAATAAAAATAAGCATAGTTCACATAAATAAAATATTGATTGGAGTTAGGAAACTACATCCATATTCTTCTAAACTATCACTTTATTTTTCTTATCCATGTTTCCTCTATCATTTTTGAAATCTTTTAAATACCTATACGTTAATGTATAATGGCCTTTTCAAATCGTGTCCCAAACAGTCTAATTTGTTCCCCTTAGAATCTAGACAATAAACAGTCGTTGACTCAGGGAAAACAACTAGTAACTCTCAATGCTTACCTCTAGTGATAAAAAAGTAAAAAATATATAACTCAAAATCCACAATGAAATGTATTTTTCTTAAGTCAAAAATATAAGCAAAGTAAACTTATCCAACATTATATGGAGATATTATCACGTTCTTTTTCTTTTCACCAAAATATTTAAAAGCGATAGAGTAGTAAATGCAACTGATGTAGGGTCTTAATTTACAAGACTAATCAAGGATGGAACTAGAAATCCCACATGAGTCATTGAAAAATCTTTAGTGAAACCTATGTAAGTGGTTGCAAAATATATATTATGTATGCATTAATATATAATAAAACAAATCACCATATATAAAATGAGGTATATAGATATATAAATAAGATCTCACCATATCTATAGTTATATCATAGATGAATTTAGCCAACCATAATGAAATAACTCCCAAATATCTTGTAGAAAAATATCATAATTATAAAATTGGCCTATAGCATCCTCCTCTATAGAAATAATAATAGGTGAAGTTTCAGAATGTTCACCTATCCATATTTCCATAACCCTGCATTGAGGACCTATCATGTCGTATAGGTCCTTTGGAAGCCAACTAGGTACTTCAGGAAGAGGTGAAGGTGGAGGAGGACGATCAGTATCGGGTTTCTTCCCTTTTTCATGCATATATAATTTCATATCATTTGTCATGTATATACATATACCAATTAATGTAATGTACATTTACTATACATGATCAATATATATGACTCCCACTTCAGGCCACAAGACCACTCTGCCTTATGCTTCACCAAGCGTGTCAGCATCGGGGTGATCATATGACAATGGATGTTGCCTCCAAGTGGGGAAGAAAGCCTCAGGCTCACACAAACTGCATGATTAGGTACTGGAGTGCCATGAATCATGTGCCCTTGAAGGCCTGGGTAAGCCTCACCCTCTACAACAATGAATTCTTTCAATTTTAGATGGCATGGCCTCAACCCCTACAAATTTACATAGAGTATGCTATATATATACCTAAACATATCATCTTGAAAAGACTAGCTACTATGTCATAAAAATACTTATAGCAGATGTGCTAGGAGGCGGGTCTATAGAATTGCTCCCAACCACCTCTACAGGATCACTCCCAACCACCTCTATCGTAGGGGGAGAGCGGCATGATACAGGTACTTTCTGAGTGGTAGCCTGAGACACCTTCCACTTTCTCATTGCTTCCTAGAATCTCTTATCAATTAACTCATCTACCTATACATAGCCAAAAGAAATGCTTTTTGATTCCTCAATTCCCTTTGTAATAACATTTTAAAAAAAGAATGGGTTACCTCAACTTTTGAAAATCCCTATTTTTGGACATGTTTGTACTGTGATGGCCCAAAAAACACTCTTAGGCCCACACCATCGCCTACAACCCTAACACATCCAGAATGCTCTGGGTTACCGAGAGCAACTATCAATTCATCCCTTGTGCCCTCAGGGATGAACGGGCCTTGCTTCCTCTACTCGTGAAGCACCCACTTATCATCACCAATAGAAATTGTTAAGTAAACAAAACAATCATCTATACTAATTGCTCTGAGAGTTGAATTTTACCATTTCTGCAACGCCACAACAATTGCGGGGTTGTTTATATCTCCTTTTTTGTTTTGCCTCCCGACTATCCACACATCATGTTGATGCAGAGGTATGAGAGTAGTAAAGGACTCAACAGTCTCAGTAGTAGGAGCAGTAGACTGCTGAATGGAAGACGTTTGTAGTTTTTGGCGAAGGGTTGCGTAGCCACCTAGACCCATCGTTTGATCATGCACATTCAGTGCATGCCTTGCTCTTTGAGCATCACTGATAGCCTTGTTAGTAAGCACATTGAATTGGTTAGTAACAATCAAGGTCAATTGTAAATAGGTGAATTCATAAGAATGTATACTAATTAAATTGGGAGTGAGTACCTTGAATTCATCGGTAGTTCTCTTGGCAACAAACACTTCCCACTCAGTCAGGTCTAGGTAGTTCCATTGCTCAAGGGATGACTTCTTCCTCATATCAGCCTCTCATAAGTATTTTCAGTTGAAAGTTGTCTGATAGTTCCTTAGGACCCTCCCACACTGTTGCATCACCTTTTTATGATGTAGGCTTTTATCCAATTCAAATGTACTCTGCAAAATTTCATATAGTTAATAGAGTATTATTCTAAATAATAGAATTGTAAATAACTTTAAAAATATAATTGCAAATGATAATATCCAACACATATTTCTTTCCATACTAAGTCTTTCTTCCCTTTAGGAATTGTATGCCAAGATTCTGCATTTACACTACAATGGTTATGAGTAAGAACCCCAAGATATGAAGCAAATGACCCGTTGTTCTTTCCAACTAAATTTTCTACATGATCAAAATCCACAGCCAATTTTGGTCCATTGCCCCTTTGTTGTAGTAACTTGTTCATCACAGTGATGCCCCTAATTTTTTCAAAATTTTTATGCTTCTCATCAAGTGGCACAAGGTTTTCAGGGGGTACATCCTCAACCTAAAAATTGAAAAAAAACATATATAGGATATAACTTATAAATGGACATATAGCTAGATATATTGTAAAACTTACATTGTGACGCGGTGCCTCACCCTCATGGTAATCATCATCATGATCATCATACTCATGGTTAGCCACCTAAAAAAGTGTCATATAAAAAAATCAAACATTTAACATTTAATGAAATTAATATAGCATTATAAAGTTTACATGGATATAACATTAAAAAAAGTAAAACATTTAAAAAAATTAAAAACATGCCTCTAATATTGAGATCTTTTATCAATTAACATTCCTTCAGTGCGATCTCCACACACAATTAAGTCATCATTAGCTTCAATATCTGGTGTTAGCAAGCCAACTGAGAATGGACTGGAGTCATCATACTTATCATAGTACTCTTCTTCATCAATAGGATCTTTAATGAACTGCCTTTTACCATGAAGAACAATCAACCATTTTTCATTTGTAGGATCATCGATATAAAATACTTATTTTTCATGTGATGCCAATATGAATGGTTCACCCTTCTCGTCAATCTTTTCAAAATTCACTAATGTGAAACCCAATTCATCTAGTTAACTCCTTTGGTGTTATCAACCCAATTACACTTAAAGAGCGGAATTCTAAAATTTACGTAATCAAACTCCCATTTGTCTTTAATAACACCATAATATGACATTTTAGCTTCACTTGGACTCTTATCTTTCACACTAGAAAAAAACAATGAAGACGCTTGAAGGGTGACCCCACTATTTTGGATGATACTCTTATCATCTTGAATCTTTGTGTCAGATGAGAACCCATTTATGTCAAACCCTTCATAAGACATAACATTCATTTTTGGTTTGAAGGTGATGCATTTGATATTTTCAACAATATTATTTGGTGTTTGAGATAGTTGATGTAAGACTTTATCTTCAAGCCACTTAATAAATGTCTTGTTTTGCTCAACAACCAACATTGAATTGCCTCAAGGATATTGTTTCTTAATGAAATTGGTATGTTACGTGATATAAACACTCACTTTGTTGATGTTGTGTAACATATACATGTGATCTTGTTCCCACAGCTGATGATTGATTACTTTCATTTGTGCTTATAAAGTGCCTTTTCTAGAATAGTCCTGAATATTCTTGTCATTTAAAGGAGATTCATTACCACTCAAGAAGTGATTGCGAAAATCCATATCCTCTCTCTCCACATTACCCTCAATAATACTCCCTTCAGGTCAATAATGGTTTCAAATATCACCTTTAAAAACACTCGTGTCCTTCAAAAGGATGCATCCAATGCTAGAAAACTGGTCCCAATATTTTCATTTCCCTAGTCAATTGGACAACAAGATGTAACATGATATCAAAGAATGAAGGAGGAAAATACATCTCAATCTGACATATGGAAACAAGCACTTCTCTCTACAACTTATAGAGAAACTCAGGATCAATAACTTTGCTGCATAGATTGTTTAAGAAGAAACAAAGTTTGGTGATCGCAAACCTTACATGCTTCAACACTATAGATCGAATTGCCATGGGCACTATTTGTTGCGTTAGAGTGTGAAAATTATGAGATTTAAAACCTATCAGCTTCAGATCTTTTATTGATACCAATATACAGATGTTAGAAGAATAACCCTGTCGTACCTTAACAATAACCAAGCACTCACAAAAAGCTTTCTTCTCCTTTCTAGACAACATATAACAAGTATGAGGTAAATATGTTCTCCGATCACTACTAACTACTTCTATTAATTTTTTCCTTATTCCCATTTAATGTAGGTCCATTCTAGATTTGATGCCATCTTTAGTCTTACTTGGTATATTCAAAAGAGTACCAATGACGCTATCAAAGACATTTTTCTCAACATGTATGACATCGATACAATGCCTAACTGCCAAAGAACTCCAATAAGGAAAATCCCAAAATATTGACTTCTTCTTGAATAAAGATTTGTCACTTTGTGTGGGAATTGTACATTGTGATCTCTTACCAAATTCATTGATAAAGTCTTTTACTTTTTCTTAAACAACCTTCCCTGGTATAGGTTTAGGGGAACTCCATTTCTCATTCCATCCATTGAATGCTTTCTGTAACCTTCAACACAGATGGAATTTAGGAAGAAACCTTCGACGACTAAGATATACAGTCTTGCCGCCATGTTTTAGCCGTATTTAATCGGTGTTCTCTTCACATATAGGGCATGCTTTGGATCCTTTTACATTGTACCCAGACAAATTCCCATATGCTGAAAAGTCACTAATAGTGAAAAAAACATAGTATGCAAGTCATTAATCAGAGGTTCAAGACAAACGTCAATATCATTTCCAGGTTGTTTAGGGCCTGATATCAACAACAATAGTATAACGTACTTATTTTTCATACACAACTAGGGAGGAAGATTGTAAATAAAAAGCATAACAAACCAAGTTCTATGTTGGCTTCTCAATGTGCCGTACGGATTCATCCCATCAGTACAAAGCCCAAGTCTTAGATTCTTGACTTCTTACCAAATTCAAGGTACCATAAATCAATCTTCTTCCACTATGGGAAATTATACGAATGTTGTAGGATGCCATCATTATTTTTCTTAACCTCTACATGCCACCTTAAATTCTCCGCATCTATCGGATTGACAAACAAGCATGGAAACCATGGTATTATAGGTAGATATCACATCACCTTGGTAGGAGAGATAGTTTTGGATTTCCCTGAATTCGTCATTTTATACCTCGACGCCCCATATTTTGGACAATCTTCCAAATCCACATAGTCCTTTTGAAATAATACACAATCATTTAGGCATGCATGTATCTTCATAGCCTTCATTCCCATTGGGCATAATATTTTCTTTAACTCCTATGTTGATCTTAGAATCTCATTTCCTTTAGGAAGAATTTCTTTCACTAAAGACAACAATGACATGAAGCTTTTGTCACTCCACCTAATGTTATCCTTCAGATTATACAATCTCAATACAACACTCAACTTCATAAACTTAGTACAACATGTGTATAACAGTCTCTCAACATCATGCACAATGTTCCTAAACAAGGAAGGTGGATCAATGTGCTCTACCTCACAATTATCCAACATCACATTAACAATGCCTATTGGAATCTGTTCATTCACATCTACGTCATCGGTAGAAATTTCTTGTTCAACACAAGCACTGCTATTGACATTTACTGATCTAAGGTTTCGAATCTCTCCATGCTAGTATCATTCTATATATCCTTGTACAATTCCATTCCATACGGCATGACTTTTGATTTTGTCACCAGTGCTAACTTTCAAGTTGTTACCACAATGCTTACATGGTCAATAGAAAATATATCCAGGTTGTTTTCTATGTTCCTCCGCAAATCTAATAAACTGATGAAGACTAGCAATAAACTTTGGGATGCAATGATTTGGAATGGACATCCATGATCTATCCATTCTATGATCAAAGAGAAAACAAGTATTAGGGTTTAGGGTTTACATATTAAGTTAAAGATTTATAGATATATTAGGGTTTATTGTTTTATATTTAGGGATATGGATTTAAAGATAAGGGTTTACGTTTAAAAGATTACGGTTTAGGGTTAAAATATTATGGTTTAGGGTCTTATAATGAATGTGTGTACCACCTATCCCATTCTTGAACACTGAATATCACTAGTAAGTGTATAATGTGTATTTGATTTTCAAGAAAATTTAGGCATCATTTCCCCGTAGTTCTCCAAGTATACCAATGTACATGCACAAATGCCCACCAACATATGTACTTAGTGAAAAAATGGGGAAGTGCTAATGAAAGATCATGAAAACTGAATATACATTATACACTTACATCCTAAGTGAGATTAAGTGTTCAAGAACACTCCCAAACTGGGGACTATCCAAGATTTACTCCTAATGAGTAAATTTGAGATGCATTTCTAGGCCAACAAAATACATGTATATATGTTGCCATTCTTATACCTATGATCATAGTTTCATCATTCATATCCAAGGTTTTATGTAAAATCATTAAATTCAATTCATTCTTCCATTTGGACTAGTTCATTCACGCATCATTAACCCTAATTAATCAATATTAATCAACTACACAATCTTGAAGAGAAATTATTGAACTAAGTTAAATCAATCACTAACAAGAGAGAAAGAAAGCAATATTAATTACTTAAATTCATTGATGTATCATTAACCCTAATTAATCAATATTAATCAACTACACAATCTTGATGAGCAATTATTGAACTAAATTAAATCAATCACTCACAACAAAGAAACTAAGTGCAAATCTATATAATTAAGTTTATTCATGCATCATTAACCCTAATTAATCAAAATCTACTTCTGATTAACCACTCACCGCAATGATGGAGTAGGATATGGCAGTAGTGGCCGGAGGTGGAGGTGGTCACAGCTAGAGAAGAAGGAAGGTGGGGCTATGGTGATGGCTAGAGGTGAAGTAGGCGGGAGCGGTGACCGATGGCTACAGTTGATCGAGCGGCGGTCGGTGGCAATGAATGGAGTAGCGTCCTCCCAAGCTCATCAGGTGGAGAGGTGTCCTCCCAAACTACTCAAGCAGTGTAGCTACTCATGCAGTGGCATCCTCCCAAGCTACTGGAGCGACAGAGCGAGAAGTAGAGCAGCGGCAGACGACTGGAGGAAAAGAGGAGCGGGAGCGGCGGTGGCAATGAACCTTTGAGCTATGGAGGTGACACACACAAATAGGGATTGCAAATGACCACAGACCATAGGTGAATCATAATGAAACAGAGAATGTGGATTTTTTTTGTTTCACACGTGTGCTATAAAGTTACCCATAGTCGTCAATTGTTTAGAAAAACTGACACCTAACTCTTATAGCCATCAGTTACTTGTAAAATACTGACAACTAAGTGCAAATCTAAGAAAAAAATTACACTCGGTTGGGTTTTAGTCATCTGTTGCTAGAGATAAACTGACGATTAACTCCTAAACAAAAAAGAATAGTCTGACATAGTCATCAGTTACCAACAGAAAAACCAACATTTATATACATATCAAAACAAAAAAATGTGATCTACTGTTAGGGCCATAGTTGTCGATTGTCCAATAAAAACTGATGACAAAGGAGAAAATTGGGGGAAAATATTTGGGGGGGGGACAAGGTACGAAAACACCTAGTCTTCTGTTTCTAGTAACCAATCGACACTATAGACACATCCCCTTAAAATAGTTTGTCTCGCAAAGGGTGATTAGTCATCGGTTAGTTGGCAGAGCTAACGACTAATGAGAGGAAATTTTTTTTCATGGGGACATGGCGTGAAACATGTGTCTTCGATTTTAGCAAAAACTGACATCGTATTGAAAATTTTGGATGCAAATTTTTTTCCCTAGAAAGTTGTATTTTGAGGGTAATTTTAGACATTAGTTTATTTGAAAAGAAACTGATGTTAAAGTAAAAGAAGTACCCGTGTCTTTTCTAAATCGGAAAGACTTCACACATGGTGATGTTGTCTTATATAACCGACGTCGTTGTTCTTTGGCGTCAGTTGTTTTGTGTAACTGATGCCATAAAAGATGATGTTATATGTTATTTCTATACTAGTAGTGGTCATAGTTATCTCTCATAGTGAAGGTGATGATTGTGATTCTTATACCTGAAATCACTACACTCATCACATGTCGTTGCGTATATTTTGACATCATCAAAATTAATCTTGAAATATAGATTTCCATAAACGTGATGATTGGATAGTTTTGACACATTGGGACTGACTGTGAATGACAAAGATTGGATTTCTCCCTCCTACTGGAGTTTGATATCTTGGCCACTTGATAAGTGAGACTAAGAAATGCATGTGACTGCACATGTGAATCAATATATGATATTGAGGTTACATTATCTCAGATAGTCTGCTCTTAGTTCAAGAAACATGAGTTGAAGATTGAGAGGATGACAATTCCGACCTCGAGTTCACTTCGAATATCAGAGACAAAGGAATTATACAATCACTTCAACACCTTACACAGATTGTAGGTTGAAGTTGTTCTACAACTTTCCATTCACTTGGGTAGCACTGATGTGTGACTAAGCACCGCTCTCTGCTTGTGATGTCATAAGTTAGTTATGGGCATTCACTGCCAACGTGATATGGGATCTATAGGGTCAAACACATAGGAACTCATCTAGAAGAGGAGTTTAATCTTGAATAATGATTGGATAGATTACTAAAGTGTTTTGGTACTCAAGTCAAGCAATGGATCAGATGAATGCACCCTAGCCGATTGTCTCATAGGGTGAGATGGCTGTTTGGAGTACCAAATGATCCACTCAAATGTTGAGATGGCCATTTGTATTGTTAGGCTGATCAAAAATTGAACTGACTAAGTTCTGCCCAAACTGAGACATGAACTGATCGATTCATTTTATTGAACCGATCGGATTGGATCGGCTCACCAGACGACCCTCTGGGTGAGTGAGATGACCGTCTAGAATGTGCGAGATCACTCAACTTGTAGGGATATTTGACTGCATCAAGGATCATGCTGACATCATGTGAATTAATTGGATTCAAAATTGCCAATTTCACATGTGATTGGGAAACATGGCGAGACAATGTATCGATGTGCCAGATGACTATCTTACATGTGAGACAACTATTTTTCTTGCGAAACAACTATTTATGATGTCATAGGTTTTGAAAATTTAAGATCTTCCGGTCCCTTCCACTGCCACATAGATCTAGAACAAATTGGGAACCCTGGCCCAAACCCCGCCTATAAATAGAGGGGTATTTGGGGGCTTCCATAGACACACAATTGAGAATCAGTTGCTTTGACAATTTTTTACTCTATGGTTGTGGTAACCAAGAGAGCCCAAGAAAGTCCTACCAACTAAGGAGGGATAGCGATGGAAGAGAACAAATGTGGATTATTGTTATGGGAGAGCAAGTTGGTGACTAGTATGCCAACAGGAGGGACAACTCATTCCTATTCGTTCTAGCAGGACGAAATGAGTTCTAGTTGGTCTGTGAGGACTTCTCTAGAGGTAAGAGTCCTTTGGATGCTTCTAGGAGAGCAACATCAGACTTTCGTCTATGGAGAGACCACAGGAGCCACTGCTGAATCTGATCCAGTCTGTCGTCTGTAGAGAGACCGCAAAAGTCATTGCAGAAGCTGTCTAGTCCACCGTCCATGATGAAGACTAGGAGCTGCAAAGAGACTATCGAAGAACAACTATAAGCTAGTTGCATTACAATGAGTTGTTGTCGCTAGACTTTCTCCAGGAACATGTATAAACTTGTTAAACCATCCTTCCTATTTCATAGTAGTTGACGCGATCTTGCTATTATAGGGAATACATATAGATAAAATTTTGTTTCTACTGCCTTACTCTGTTCTCACATTTCCCAATAGTGGTATCAGCGCCACGTCAATTTACTATGTTTTAGGATAATCAATACGATTGGATTTTGGTTTTATCATTTATTTGTTGCATTCAATGTGAATATGTGAACTGTCTCACATGCTTATCCAATCAAAGACTACATAATTCCAAACTAATATATATATATATATATATATATATATATATATATATATATATATATATATATATGAAATTTATAAGGCATTGCCCTAAAAGTGATTTTGATGGTGGATGTGTAGCATGGTTATGGACTAAGCCCAATATTTGTGTGTAGTTAGATGGTTTGGTTTTATTTATGTTTATCTCATTCTGCATACCGAACCTCTACCTCCTTATTTCCAATGTAAAGTTAAATTCTTTCTTACCTTTGCTACCATCGAATGTAACTCAAGGTTTCTATTTATAATGTAATAAATTAGAAATAGGATACTTTCCTTTCTTGCAATGACAAAGAAGATGATAATAACCTGAATAGATGACCAGTTCGTAAGTCTAGCCGACCGTCTGAAGGACCATAGAGGACAGAACGAAGAAGCTAAATGACTGATCAGAGGGCCCAACCGACTGTCTGGAAGATGTGCAAACATCAGTTGGATAGAAAGGAGGATGACTGACCAGAGGAGCCAACTAACCACCTGGAAGGTGTCCAGACAATAGTTGGATAGGAGGACAGACAACCATCCCTGAGGACCAACCGACTGGCCAAGAGGCGAGACGACATATTCAAGGGTTGAACCGATCTACCCAGTTTAGCAAGCATAGATCTACACCAACAACAAGTTCATACATATGATGTGATTTTTGACCTAGGTGGTAGTAATTCCCTTTTGTCTCTAGGGAATTACAGTAGACATGGCCATAACCATCACTTTTTGTTTTATATTGTATGTTTACGTTATGGGATATAGAATATATATGATGTGTACTATATATGTGGTGATTTGATACAATATATGTATATATATAAATCCCTCAATCAACATATTAAGTCTAAGATGCTTTCCATCAGTAGCACACATGAAAAGCTTGATTGACTAAGTGTACATTATGCTAAAGCGTGGTGCGCCGTCTATCTCATGGAAGTGTGACGGTAATAATGTAGGTTCTGCCAAAGTAGGGTGCATTATTATCGTGTTGGCTTTTGGATCAGACTTACTGGTGATTATTAGAGCATCTAATCCAAAAAGCATGTAGATGATCATGGTAAGGAGTTTCCATATCATCTATCCAGAATTGCATATGATCCATTTGGCAAAAGGTGCCTACCTTGATAGTTGACTATATTTGTTGATGTTGGTCAGGTCGAAGTTGAATTAACTTGGATCTCAGCTCATTAGAAAATTGCTCACTACAATTTCTCAAATGGATATTTGAGGGTTATCAATTTGAAAAAAACAATGAGAATGATGGTTAATTAAAGACCTGATTAATATTGCAAAATCATAATCAAATCAAATCAAAATGAGATTTTGAAAAAATTGCAAATTCTATTGTAGAATCAAATGGAAAAACAACAACAATCATTTTTCTCTATGATCGGTCCTTGAAATGGAAAAACTTAATGGGAACAACTTCCATGACTAGTTCGGGAAGTTGAGAATGTTCTCACATAGGAGCACAAGCTCTATGTCATGGAGACGGCAAAACCAGATGAACCCCTTCCGAGTGCACCTAGGGCTGACAGGGATGCTTACTGTAAGCATATTCAAGATGTCTTGGATGTCAAGTGTTTGATGCTATACTCCAAGAACTATGAGTTGCAAATTTAGCATTAGAACATGGATGTGATTGAGATGGTCACAAGTCTCAATAAAATGTTCCAAGATTAGGCAAGACAATAGAGATATGATGTCTCCAAGGTGTTGTCCAAATGTAACATGGCTGAAGGAGACCCAATAGGTCCTCATGTATTCAAGATCATTGGGTATGTGGAGAACCTTGGTAAACTAAGATTCCCCTTGGGTCAAGAGTTGGCCACTGAAGTGATTCTACAGACTCTGCCAGAATCACACAGTTTGTCATGAACTACAACATGAATGACTTTGACAAATAATTAACAAAGTTGTTGGGAATGTTGAGAACAAGGTGAAACACAAGCCCAAGTCTATGATGATGATCAACAAGACAAATAGGAAGTCTAGAGGCAAAGGAAAAACCAAGAAGAATTCTAAAGTTGGTCAGAAGCCCAAATCTTCATATCTCAAAGAAAAGGGAGGAGTGAAGAAAAGTGGCAATTGTCACCATTGTCACCAGCCTAGACATTAGAAAAGAAACTACCCACTCTGGTTAGAGGAACTAAAGAAGAAGAAGGAAGGCATTGAGGCCTCCACTTTAGGTATAAATGTTGTAAGATAAATTTGATCACTTCTTCATTTTGGTATATGATACCAAATAGAGACTTGACATACTTGATGTGTAGGATCTGATAAGAAGTTAAAACCCTCATGGAAGGACAAAGATGGACAAGGTGGAGCATGTGTTGTGAAAGTTTTAGTCCACATTTAAATTTATCTTAGCCCAATGGGCATGTAATAGAGTTAGTTGAACTGCTATTTCATTATTCCAAGAAAATAGAAACATTTACTTTAAGCATCTTGTATGACAAGAATGATGAATCAATAAAGTAAGATATTAATGTTTCTATTTCAAAAGATATGATCTTTTATGAATATACCCAAACATATAAATGGTCTTTTTATGAAATATTTTGAGATGAGTGTTTATAACATTAATACCAAAGGATTGTAATTGATAACTCAAGACTACCATTAGCAATAGTCACCTTGTACGTGCATATAAGAATTTCTTGACTAGAATACATATTAAAGTTTATCTAGATTCCCTTGGTTATCAAACCTAAGAAAATAAAGCCTTATTTATGCACAATATTACATGACATCCATGACTAGATGTAGTGGGAGGATAACCCACTACTACAGAAATAACATTCAGTGTCACTTTTCTGGACGTCGGTTATTAAGGAAAACCGACGCCTTATATGTTAGGCGTCGGTTGTTTAAGCAAACCGACGTCTATATTCGAAGACCATCCAGACACGGGTACCGCTTTGTATTTAGCGTCGATTGTTTATAACAAACCGACGCTTAAAGTCGGCCACGAAATCCAAATTTTGATAAAAAAAAATAGTGTCATTTTCAGCGTCGGTTATGTAGGTATAAACCGACGCCTATGTGCGATGAAAATTTGCACGAAAAGTGTCACTTTCAGCGTCGGTTATCCTTTTATAACTGACGCTGAAGGTGGTTCCCGCCAAACAATTTCATGAAAATATCATCCAATTGGACGTCGGTTGTTGCAAACAACCGAAGCTAAAGAGGTTTAGGCGTCGGTTGTTTGAAACAACCGACGCTATTTGGGAACTTTATTACCCGCGATCGCCCTACTCTTCCCCTTTATTCTGTTTCATTGCGAGCCGATTACCTTTTCTTCTCTGCTGCCGCCAATTTCTTCTCCGGCGATTTCTTCTCCGACGCCCCCTTCTCCGGCACCCCCTTCTCCGGCGCCACTCCTGCACCTTCTTCCCTTCTCCGCCGCCCCTGCTGCTCCAGCGCCAGCGCCTGAGATTAGGCACCGCCACGCCTGAGATTAGGCGCCGCCATGCCCCTGGTGCTCCTCCACCGCCGTCGCGCCGCCGCAACCATCATCTCCAGCCTCGCTGCTAGCTGCTCCTCCACCGCCGTCGCTACTAGCTACTCCTCCAGCCAGAGCCACCAGAGCCTCTACCTTCTTCCCTCTGACAAGGTTGGTCTTCCCGCTGCTAGCTGCTCTACTTTTTTTTTGCATCGATTAAATTGTTGTGATAAAAATGCATGTAATGTATTTGATTAGAGTTAATCTAATCTGGATGTTTATAATAATGTAGTATGTTAAATATGATGATTAGGGATACATATAATGTCTAGTACACAAATATTAGATGATATTCAAGAAAACCCTAGTTTGATGAGCATGTTGTTAATCATGTTAATTATGATTCTTCTATATATTCTGATGTCATTATATAATTATGTGATCCCAACATATTAAATTGAATTAGAATGATTTCATGAATTATAGGGTTTTAAAGTTGATAAACATGTACATGCGGAAATAGGGTTATTAAACCAATGGTTATAACATAGTATGATCTTAATCTAATCTGGATGTTCATAATAATGTAGTATGTTAAATATGATGATTAGGGATACATATAATGTCTAGTAAAGATTCCTAGACCTTTTGTTTGAAACTATTGATTTCTTGATTTATTATTTAATAATGCTCTGTTGATTAGGATTAACCATTTTTCCTGTAGTTTATAGACATTTATTATATATAAGAATGACAACACATGTATTTGTTGGCCTAGAAACCCGTCCAAGATTTACTCATTAGGAGTAAATCTTGGATAGTCCCCGATTTGGGACTGTTCTTGAACACCTAATCTCACTTAGGATGTAAGTGTATAATGTGTATTGGGTTTTCGAGAAAATTTCGGCAGCATTTCCCCGTTTGTTCTCTAAGTACATATGTACTTAGAGAACAACGAGGAAATGTTGCCGAAATTTTCTTGAAATCCCAATACACATTATACACTTACTAGTGAGATTAGGTGTTCAAGGATGGGATAGGTGGTACACATTTATTATATATAAGAATGACATCAAATGTGTTTGTTGGCCTAGAAACCCGTCCAAGATTGACTCATTAGGAGTAAATCTTGGATAGTCCCCGGTTTGGGACTGTTCTTGAACACCTAATCTCACTTAGGATGTAAGTGTATAATGTGTATTGGGTTTTCGAGAAAATTTCAGTAGCATTTCCCCGTTTGTTCTCTAAGTACATATGTACTTAGAGAACAGCGGGGAAATGCTGCCGAAATTTTCTCGAAAACCCAATACACATTATACACTTACTAGTGAGATTAGGTGTTCAAGGATGGGATAGGTGGTACACATTTATTATATATAAGAATGACATCACATTATACACTTAGGATGTAAGTGTATACCCTAATCTTTTCCTAATATATACTTGTTTCCTAATATATACTTGTTTTCTATGATCATAGAATGGATAGATCATGGATGTCCATTCGTAATCGTTGCACCCCAGAGTTTATATCTGGTCTTGATCAGTTTATTAGATTTGCCGAGGAACATAGGAAAAAACCTACAGATAGGTTCTACTGTCCATGTAGGCATTGCGGTAACAACTTGAAAGTCAACACTGGTGAGGAAATCAAAAGTCATGTCATGTGCAACGGGATTGTACAAGGCTATATAGAATGGCACTGGCATGGAGAGATTTCAAAATCGAAACCAATAGATGTCGATAGCAGTGCTTGGGTGGAAGAAGAAATTGCCTCCGATGACGTAAATGTGAACGAACCAGTTCCAGCAGACATCGTTGATGTGATGCTGGATAGTTGTAGGGTAGAGCACACCGATCCACCTCCTATCTTTAGAAACATTGTGCATGATGCTGAGATACCGTTATACACAGGCTGTGCTAAGTTTACGAAGCTTATCACTGTGTTGAGATTGTATAAGTTGAAAGCTAACAATAGATGGAGCGACAAAAGCTTCACTTCATTGTTGACTTTGTTGAAAGAAATGCTTCCTGAAGGAAACGAGCTGCCAATCTCAACATACTAGGTAAAGAAAATGTTGTGCCCAATGGGAATGGAGGCCAAGAAGATACACGCATGCCCGAATGATTGTGTATTATTTCAAAAGGACTATGTAGATTTGAAAGATTGTCCAAAATGTGGTGCGTCACGGTATAAATTGACGACTTCGGGGGAGTCCAAAACTGGTTCTCCTGCCAAGGTGTTGTGGTATCTACCTATAATATCACGGTTTCAACGCTTGTTTGCAAATCCGAAAGATGCAAAGAATTTGAGGTGGCATGCAGATGTTAAGAAAAATAATGATGGGATCCTGCGACATGCGTCTGATTCCCCACAGTGGAAGAAGATTGATCTATTGTACCCCAAATTTGGTGAAGAAGATAGGAATCTAAGACTTGGGCTTTGTACAGATGAGATGAATCCGTACGGGACATTGAGCAGCCAACATAGCACTTGGCCAGTCATGCTTGTTATATACAATCTTCCTCCCTGGATGTGTATGAAAAATAAGTACGTTATGTTGTTATTGTTGATATCGGGCCCTAAACAACCCGAAAATGATATCGATGTTTATCTTGAACCTTTGATTGATGACTTAAAGAAACTTTGGGCTGAAGGTGTGATGACCTATGATGCTTCAGCAAGAGAGACATTTTGTTTGCACGCTATGTTGTTTTGCACTATTAATGACTTTCCAGCATATGAGAATTTGTCTGGATTTAGTGTCAAAGGAGCTAAAGCGTGTCCTATATGTGAAGAAAACACTGATTCAATAAGACTAAAACATGGCGGCAAGACTGTATATCTTGGTCATCGAAGGTTTCTTTCAAAATTCCATCTGTATCGTAGGAAGCGCAAAGCATTCAATGGATGGAATGATGAACGGAGTGCACCTAAACCTATACCAGGGGATGTTGTTTATGAAAGAGTAAAAGACATTGTCAATGAATTTGGTAAGAAATCACAATGTAGTATGGCCACACGGAGTGACAATTCTTCATTCAAGAAGTCAATATTTTGGGATCTTCCTTATTGGAGTTCTTTGACAGTCAGGCATTGTATCGATGTAATGCACGTTGAGAAAAATGTCTGTGATAGCATCATTGGTACTCTGTTAAATATACCAGGTAAGACTAAAGATGGGATAAAATCCAGACTGGACCTACGTGAAATGGGAATAAGGTCAGAATTAATAGAATTACGTGAAATGGGTAGTAAAAGAACATACTTACCTCCCACTTGTTACACGTTATCTAGAAAGGAGAAAAAAACTTTTTGTGAATGCTTGGTAAATGTTAAGGTGCCACATGGTTACTCATCCAACATCCGTAGATTGGTATCAATGAAAGATCTGAAGTTGATAGGTCTTAAATATCATGATTGTCACACTCTAATGCAACAAATATTACCCGTGGCAATTCGATCTATATTGCCGAAGCATGTAAGGTTTGCAATTACCAGACTTTGTTTCTTTTTCAACAGTCTATGCAGTAAAGTTATTGACCCTGATACTCTCGATAATTTGCAAAGAGAAGTGGTTGTTACCCTATGTCAGCTTGAGATGTATTTCCCTCCTTCGTTCTTTGATATCATGGTAAATCTTGTTGTCCACTTGACTAGGGAAGTGAAAATGTTGGGACCAGTTTTCTTGCATTGGATGTATCCCTTTGAACGATACATGAGCGTTTTTAAAGGTGATGTTCGAAACCGTTATCGGCCTGAAGGGAGTATTATTGAAGGTTATGTGGCGAGAGAGGTTATAGATTTTTGCAATGACTTTCTCAGTGGTAATGACACTCCTGATAATGACAAGAATTTTGAGGAGGGCAAAGGAATTTTGGGATCACGGGTGAAAGTAATCAGCCGTGAGCAGTTGGAACAAGCTCACTTGTATATTTTACACAATATGGACGAAGTGAGTGTTTATATCGAGGAACATACCAATTTCATAAAGAGACAACATCCTCGAGCAAGTTCAATGTGGCTTGCTAGAGAGCATAATAAGACTTTTACTAAGTGGTTTGAAGATAAAGTCTTACATCAACTATCTCAAACACCAAATGATATTACAGAAACTATCAAATGCCTCGCCTTTAAACCAAAACCGAATGTTATGTCTTATGAAGGGTTTGACATTAATGGATTCACATATTACACAAAGTGCCAAGATGATAAGAGTTTCGTCCAAAATAGTGGGGTCACTCTTCAAGCGTCGACTATGTACTTTGCAAGTGCAAAGGATAAGAGTCCACGTGAAGCTAAAATGTCATATTACGGTGTCATTGAGGACATTTGGGAGTTTGACTACATAGATTTCAAAATTCCTCTATTTAAATGTAATTGGGTTGATAACACCAAAGGAGTTATAGTGGATGAATTGGGTTTCACTTTGGTGAACTTTGAAAAGATTGGCGAGAAGGGTGAACCATTCATATTGGCATCACAGGCGAAACAAATATTCTATATCGATGATCCTACGAATGATAAATGGTTGGTTGTTCTTCATGGTAAAAGACAATTCATTGAAGATCCTATAGATGAAGAAGAGTACTATGATAAGTATGATGACTCCAGTCCATTCTCAGTTGGGTTGCCAACTCCACAAAATATTGAAGCTAATGATGACTTATATGTGCGCGGAGATCACAATGAAGGATTGTTAATTGATAAAAGATCACAATTTTAGAGACATGTATGTTTATACAAATGCTAAATGTTTGCCTTTTTCTAGTTAATACAAATGCTAAATGTTTGCCTTTTTCTAGTTAATACAAATGCTAAATGTTTGCCTTTTTAATGACATTTTCATATGGCTGACCATGATGAGCATGATGTCCATGATGAGCATGAAGTCCATGATGAGCATGCTGTCCATGACGAGCATGGTGAGGATACCAATGTAAGTTCTAAAAACATATCCTATATTTCTATAAAATTCATTATCTTCTAGTTATGTCATATATCCTATATTTTTATATTGGGCTAATTTAGTGTGTTTATTTTTGTCAAATTTTAGGTTGATGATGTACCTGTACCCACTGAAGCACTGGAGCAACTTGATGCGCAACACCAAACACTTAACAAGAAAAGGGGCATCACTCTGTTGAAGAAGTTATTAGCGCTAAGTGGTAGTGGATGCAAATTGGTGGTGGAGTTTGATAATGGAGGAAATGCAATTGGAGTGAACCGCAATAATTTTGTAAACTATCTTGGGTGTACCACTCGGAGCCATTGTGGTGTTAAGTATGATAATTGGCATAAAGTTCCTCAAGGGAAAAAAGACTTGATATGGAAAGATTTATGCGTGAGTTATTATTATTTGCAATTCTATTTTGTAGATTACAAATTCTATTATTTGCAATTCTATTTTGGATACTAGTTAATAACATTTCTATTTTACAGAATCTGTTTGCATTGGATGAGAAGTTGCATCGTAAAAGTGTGATGCAACACGCTAGAAAGATTCTTAGGAATTATAGGACAAATTTGAACAGAGAATACATAAAAGAGGGTGATAAGAAGAAGAAGTCATCCCTTGAACAATGGAACTTCTTGGACAAAGAAGATTGGGACAATTTTGTTGCTTCAAGAAAATCTGAAGAATTCAAGGTATTAGGCGTCACTCCCAATTTAATTAATATACATTATATTCACCTATTCAAGATTAACATTTAGTGCTACTAACCAAATCATTAATGTGCATACTAACTAGGCCCTCAGTGACGCACAAAAAGCAAGGCGTGCACTGAATGTGCATGACCACACTATGAGTCCGAAAGGCTATGCAAGCGTTCGCCAAAGACTACAGGCGGAGTCTGCAGCTACTCAGCAATCTGCTGCTACTCAGGAGTCTGCTCCTACTCAGGAGTCTGCCACACCCATGCCTCGCCATGATATCTGGATAGCTGGCAGGCAAAACAAGAAGGGTGAAATAAAGAAGCCTGTAACTGCTGAGGCGGCTGCAAAAATGGTAAAATACAACTCTTAGAGAAATCGTTTGAATATTGATTATTTGTCGTGTTAACTTACCAATTTCTGTTTATGGTGATTAGCGGGAGCTGCACGAGCAGAGGAAACAAGGCACGTTCATCCCTCAGGGCACAAGGGATGAATTGACAGTTGCTCTGGGTAACCCAGAGCATCCTGGACATGTTAGAGGTGCCGGCGCTGGTGTTGGCATCAAAGTATTCTTTGGGCCATCCCAGCGCAAACCCAGAGCGGGACTTTCTCAAGAAGAGGTAACCTATTCTTTTTTTAGAATGTTACTACAAAAGGAAATTCATTAATAAGAAGCTAATGTTTCTTTTATCCATGTATAGGAGAATAAGAGAGTTGAGGATTTGGTTGCTAAGAAGGTCAACGATGTAGTTGCTGAGAAGGTCAAGGAAGAATTGCTGCGGTGGCAGGCATCTCAGGCTTCCAATCAGCCTATGGCGACCCACTCTTCTCCTGATGCACAGACTGTGAGTAATCCTGGAGACCCATCGCCTAGCACGTCTGTTGTAAGTATTGTTTATGACATTGTAGCTAGTCTTTTCAAGATGATATGTTTTCAAGATTATATGTATATATGTATAACATTCTTTACGTAAATTTGTAGGCATTGAAGCCATGCCGCTTAAGAATGCAAGACTATGTTGTTGCAAAAGCACAGGCTTACCAGTCCCTTCCTGGGGCAACGTTTCATGGGACTCCAATGCCGCAGGGCTACATTCGTATGAGCCCGCTACATGTATTACCCGATTGGAGGGAAGTTGCATTGCCATATGCCCACCCAGATATTGATACACTTGGTGAGGCAGAAGGTGGGGTCATATTGTGGCCCAAAGCAGATTTCGTCTACACGACTGAAATTGTAAGATAAATTTACATTGATTTAGACTGTTAATGTGTATATATGATGTCAACTGATCTGAAATTATATATACAGGTTAAAAAGAAGACACCAGGAGCACCTAGGCCTCCACCTCCACTTCCCGCATTACCAACTTGGGTTCCAACTGACCTAACATACCCGTTAGGTCCTGCTTGTAGGGGAATGGCATGTTGGCTACGGGCACATAATATACATTGCCCTATAATAGTTTCTTTAGATGCAGATTATGCAGGTCAATCATACGATAGCTCTTTATTTATACAAGATATTATTGAGCTGTTTATGTATGATTGGCTGAATACATCAATGATAGAGACATGGATAAGGTGAGATCTTGTTTATACATCCATATACCTTGTGTAAGATCCGGTGATCTGGTTTCTTATATATTAATGCATACGCCTATATGTTTTGCAGCTACTTAGTTGAAGATCATTGCAAACAATTTGCATATGATCATGTGGGATTTTTGATTCCATAATTGATTAGTTTGGTAGCTAAAGACCCTGATAATGTTCAACAATACTGTATAGATGCTTTTACAATTTTTGGTCAGCAAAAGAAGACGATAATAATAGCTCCATTCAATGTCAAGTAAGTTTACTTTATTTATAATTTGGACTTAAGAAAATTCCTTTTTTATTTTGCATTTTGAGTTATTAATTGTTAACTTCTTACCTCTAGCGGTAGACATTGGGAGTTACTAGTTATTGTCCCTGGGACATTCACTGTTTATTAGCTAGATCCTGCGGGGAGTACATTGAACACTAAAATTGGACACGTAATGAGAATGCCATTATTCTGGTGAGAAATATTTCATTTTTAAATCCGTTAACATCTTTTATTACATTACTATTTACTTATGCAATATATTGTGTTATATTAACATGTAAGGGTTTAGATGCATTCAAAAAGGCTGGAGGAACGGTCCCAAGGAAAAAGAACCAGCCAATAAATTGGCAGAACGTACAAGTAAGTTCCCGACTCGAATATATATATTATTGATGTGAATTGTGCTTAGTTGTATTATTTTGTATGTTTCAATTTATAGTGTGCTACACAAGACAATGGCTGGGCATGCGCATACTATGTGATGCGATTTATGCAGATGATTATCAAATATGCCGCATTGGACATCGATACCATACATGAGGTATTATATATAGTCTCATTAGTTAGTATGAAATATATCAATCTTATTTTTATATTATTACTTATATATATACATCATTCTCTTTGCAGGTGTTTAAAACTGACCACACTATAGGTAAACGCTTAAAAAATATACATGCTCCATATACGATGGAAGCATTAAATGAAGTAAGAGAAGAATGGGCAAAAGCCATACAAGCAGTGGCAACTGTAAGATATAATTGGGATGTTGATAGCGATAATGAATGATACTTTGTAAATGAATATTTCTGAATGTTAATACATGTATTTGAATGTTTCTATATGTGTGAATGTGAGAATGGAATTGATGTCTGAATGTATGTACTTGTGTGAAATTTTCCTTGTGACTTTTGCAGGTTTGCGGCCTGTTTGTAGGCTGATATCAATGGATGTCGTAAACCTGCAGTTCAGAAAACTGAACTGCAGGTTCTCATCCTGCTGACCAGCCACAGCAGGCCTGCAAACTGATATGAAAAAAAATAGGCGTCGGTTATTTATAGAAAACCGTCAGCAAAGACCTACAGCGTCGGTTTTTTTCAAAAAACCGATGCCTGATGTGGCCAAAGCAGTCCTGGAAATGGCGTCAGATATTCGTATCAAACCGACGCCTATTTAATCTATAGGCGTCGGTCTTTTGGTATATAACCGACGCCAAAAGTGTTCGCGCCACAGAAAATGGCGTCATCTAGGGCACTTTATGTGTCGGTTATCTACTAAAAGACCGACGCTATATTCCATATAGGCGTCGGTTGTTTAGTAAATAACCGACGCAGGAAGTGCCCTAGATGACGCCATTTTCTGTGGCGCGAACACTTTTGGCGTCGGTTATATACTAATCGACCGACACCTATAGAATAAATAGGCGTCGGTTAAAAAACCGACGCCGAAGTGTTCGACCTTTAGCGGCGCCCACATAGGCGTCGGTCGGAAACCGACGCCAAATGGGGTTAAACGACCGACGCCAAAGGCCGTTTCTGTAGTAGTGACCCTTCCATCAAACCTCATACATATGATGCAAGAAGATTTTACACAATGAATGCTATACATAATTACTTATGCTTCATTTCATTTACTAGTAATATGATGATATGTACACAGTAAATTAGAAACATCTCTTGAAGTATTCAAGGAGATTATAAATGAAGTATAAGCTAGATGAAAGTATTAAGAAAATTTTATGAGATCAAATGTTGAAATACTTTGCATGAATATGTTGAGAACCTTCAGGAAATAACTGTGATATTGTATCACAAGTCAAATCCATCTGAACATGGTGATGTGTCAGAATGAAGGCATTATACCAAGATGAATCATGATATAATTATCAATTAATCTAATCTTCTTGTATAATCATAAATATATATACCTATCACTAAATCATGTACCATCAAAATGGTTTGTAAGACATCATGTATGATATAATATGGGAATGTCCCAATATGTCTTATGGATTAAAACCTATATAAAGTAAGTAGTTTCTTGAAGAGGTTTATCCAGAAACCATAACTGTTGAATATTACTATTAATCCCAATCCAATGAAAAAATGTTTTGTTCATAGGATAACTGAATTCCTAAAGAATTAGTGGGAGTAAAAGTAGAACATGAAATGTTTGAGGTTGATAAAGAGGTACAATGAGGACTAAGAGAATTATAAGTTGTTGTGGAAACTCAATTTTATCATATGACATAGAATAAAGTAGTTCTAGTATAACATGTCTGAGATTTAGGATTGAGAATCCAACAACTAAGACAGGTTGGTAATGGAAGGATGAGCCAACTAATCAACTAGAAGCTATTGAGAACCATAACCTGTGTCATTTTGAAGTCCATGTAAACTAGTAAGGTAGGACCTTGGTAGTTCCACTTAAAGGGTAATACCATAGGGTGCAACTGGGTCTTATGGAAAAGACCTACATGGATAACATAAAAGGACAAACTCATTGAAAAAGTTTTTGAAATCAGTTCAAGTTGTTGAACATCATAGATATTCCTTTACCAATCATCATGCTTGTTGTTGTAGTTAAATAAACTAAGAGATTTAGCATATGAAGATAAAATCTAGATTCTTTAAAGAGAGTATATCAGAGGATGTGTATGCCACACAATATAAATGTTTTAGAACTTCAAGAATGCAAATAAAGTGTATAAACTACAAAGTTCAATCCAAGATTGAAACAAGCATCTCATAGATGTGATATTTTAACTTGACAAGAAACTCAAAGAGTTTGACTTGAATCAAGATAAAAGATCAAGTCTGTGATTACAAATATTTAATGGGAGCATATGTGAGTATTCCACTTACAATGAGGAATTACATCTCAATATTGTGAATATTAAGAGTTGGCATGAAAACACTTCAAAAATGAATGATTAGGTGAAATATCTTATGAGATAAGGATCAAGACCTATAGAGATAGTTTTTGAATGTTTCACAATATAAGCTTGAGAACATACAATAGCAAGATGTTGAAAGAGTTCTACAAGGAAGGATTCAATGAGAGAGAATCCAGATTTGTCTCTCATGAACCATGTGTTCCAATTCTTGTGAAGAATGGAAATAACATGATTACAATGCCATGGGGCACAACAATGGATCCATCATCAATGTTGTAAATGTACTTGTCCCATATAATCTTGTATGTATAAGACAATACAAGATGACATTAAAATCCAATAAGGGTTATTGGAAAGTCATTAAAGATATCCATTAGTACTTGAGAAGTACTTAAGGATAGATTTCTAGCAATTAAATATAGCAATAAAGGAAGAGTTGGATGAAAATGTCACATCGATGCAAGCTTCCGAAATGATAGAAGTGATCACAATAAAATATGTTTGATTTAAACGGAGAAATGTTGTTAGTTGGAAGGGTTCTAGAAAAATAGCCATTAATTCTATTCTATAATAGAAGTCGAGTGGGAAACAACATGAATATTTCCTTCTGGGGTCAGCCTTGGCTTCCTGGTAATTGCTTTGTTGTGGACTTTTTAGGATGAAAATGTATTATCAAACTGGGGATTCAAGATGTATGTAAAGTGAGAATCTAATCACCAATGGATGATGCATTCATGATCAGATGAGACTTCACAAAGATCTGAACCTACCACTAAGAAGGCTTGATAATCCAACTGACAATGAAGATAAAATAATGTTTAATTGTATGGAAGCTATAAAATGGAAGAATGTGTGGAATGAGGTCCGTACCAAAGGTAACTCTATTCTTTGGTTGTGTGGATTTGGAAGTTTAAAGCTCCCAGTAGGTTTCTTATTCATGCATGAAAAGTGGATCAGGGTAGATTGTTGACCACTAACTATGCCAGGAAAATGGTGTTTATCATCCCATCTAATTACTTTCTCTGCAAGGATAGTGAAGAAGATTCCAACTACTACATGTTCACATGCTCTTACTTTGCTCAGGTGTGGAGGAAAGCTGTTGAATATGGACTTCCGATTTTCCCTGTTAATTCTTCTGATCTCTTATAATACAGTGATAGAAGAAGTCATCTCACTTCTATGTGCATTCTACATTGGCTTTGGGGTGAAAGAAATGCCAGATAACACCTTTAAAAGGAAACAAGTTGGAGGAAGGTATGGGAGTTGATTATGAAATATGTTAATCTCCTAAAAGGATATTGATTGGTGTTTTTAGACTCTGTTGGTGGATGATAGATGTTCCTTGGTGACGTTTCTAGCCTGGCCTTTTTTAGGTCTTTTGAGCCTTCTTTTTGTTGTAGAAGATTTGTAGATTTCTTTCTTTTCTCTTTTTTTGTATAGTTTCTTGTTAGAGACTACTATGTACATACAAAAATACAAAAATAGTAATATGAGAGCTTGTTTACCAAAAAAAATATAATAGAAGCCGAGTATATTTGTGTTACAAACACAAAGTGATACTATATGGATCTAGAAGTTCATATGAAGAACTTATAGATGTTCTAACCATTGATGACTTAGTAGTGAACTGTGACAACAATGGAGCTACTTGTTGGGCAAGGAATATCATATACCATATAATAGTGGTTTCATCTCACAACGAAGAGATAAGAAACATGCGATATGTCGACATAGAAAAAGTATTGCTAACTTGATGGATTAGCACTTGCTCAACAGAAACATGGTGGACATGTTTAGATCACTAAGAATGAGATTCATGGGTGATTGTCTCTAAGTGCAAGTGGGAGTCTTTTGGTAAGGTATGCCCATAAAGCCAATCATGTGATGATTGAGATGACACATACTAGAAAGGATTTGATCAATACTCATAAAGACAAGCTTCCAATTCAGCCTATTTCATTCAATTATCAAGTAACGAGGAAACATTATGAATGTATAAAGAATGATAATACTCAATGACATATGTCTTAAAGTACGTGACTTGGAGAATGAGATCACACTAATGTTAAGAGCACGCACATTCTTATTATATCCCTATTTGGTTGTTACTATGGAAGGTATATAGATACTAGTAACACATAAAACTAGAGTGTGGGCTGGTTGATGATAGAATCTTATTAGTCATGATATGTCATATCAAACCAAACACATAGATACATGTTAAGGAATGGTGTATCGAACAGACCGACCTTGAGAGTGACACATGGAAATCATCATTAGTGGTCATAGTCATGTGTCAAAGTGAAGGTGGTGATTGTGATTCTTAGACTTGAAATCACTGCACTCATCACATGTCGTTGGATATACTTTGACATCATCAAATGTAATCCTAAAATACAAGTTGCCATAAGGGCGATGATTGGGTAGATTTGACACATGGGGACTGACTGTGAGTCATATATATGGGATTTATCCCTCCTACCGGAGTTTGACATCCTAGCCACTTGATAAGCGAGACTGAGAAACACATGCACATGCAAATGTGAATGAATATATGATATTGAGGTCACATTATCTTAGATAGACTCTTCTTGGTTTGAGAAACATGAGTTGAACGTTGAGAGGATGATGATTTCGTGCCTTAAATCCACTCCGGATGTCAAAGACAAAGGATTTATACAATCACTAGAACACCTTACAGAGATTGTAGGTTGAAGTTGTTCTCCAACTTTCCATTCACTTGGGCAGCACTGATGTGCGACTAGGAACCACTCTCTGCTTGTGATGTCATAAGTTAGTTATGGACATTCACTGCCAACATGACAAGGGACCTATATGGTAACACACATAGGAACTCATGTAGAGGATGAGTTTAATCTTGACTAATGATTGGATTGGTAACTAAAGTGTTTAGGTACTCAATTCACAAAATGGATTAGATGATTGCACCCAACCGATCGTATCATAGGGTGAGACAACCCTTTGGAGTGCTAGATGATCGACTCAAATGTTGAGACGGCCATTTGGATTGTCTGGTTGATCAAAAATTGAATTGGCTAAGTTCTACCTGAACTGAGATGTGAACCGTCTAATTCATTCTATTGAACCGATCGGCTCAGATCACCAAACAACTGTGTGGGTGAGTGAGACAACCGTCTTACATGTGCAAGATTGCTCAACTTGTGGGGAAATTCAATTTCATCAAGGATTAGTACTGGCATCATGTTGTGCATTAATTGGATTCGAAATTACCAAATTCATATGCAATTGGGAAACATGACAAAACAACCATCTGGATGTACCAGAAGATCATCCAAAACAACCGTTTCAGATGTTGTAGGTTGCAAAAATTCAAGATTTTCTAGTCTCTTCCACTCCCACACAAATCCTAAATAGATTAGGAACCCTGGCACTAACCCTTCAAGATTTCCCAAGACACGCAATTGAGAATCAGTTACTCTGACAATTATTATCCTCTATGGTTGTGGTAACCAAGAGAGTCCAAGAAAGTCCTGCTCGACTAGGGAGGGATAGTGACAGAAGAGAACAAGTGAGGATCATTGTTGTGGGAGAGAAAGTTGGTGGCTCGTACGCCAACGGGAGGGAAAACTCCTTCCTATCTGTTCTACCAGGATGACATGAATTCTAGTTGGTCCTTTGGACTACTCTAGAGATAGGAGTCCTTTGGCTGCTGCTAGGAGAGAAATGTTAGGCTGCTGTCTATGGCGAGACTGCAGGGGCCATTGTAGAATCTAATCCAGTCTGCCATCTATGGCAAGACTGTAGAAGTCACTGCAAAGGCTATCCAGTCCACCATCCTTGGTGAAGACCAGCATCTGCACATACACTGTCCAAGAGAAACTAGAAGATAGTTGCATTGCAACAAGTTGTTGTCACTGGACTTGCTCCAGGACCAGGTATAACATAATTAAAACATCCTTTCTATTTCATAGTAGTTGACACAATCTTGCTATTATCGGGAACATGGATAGATAAAATTTTGTTTCCTCTTCCTTACTCTGTGTTTGTATTTCCCAACATCCTCTTAATGTAGAACATATAAATCACTTCACAATGTCCTCCTAACATGGCAAAAAAATCTTCCACACCTCTACCTAGTCCACATAGACCAGCGAGAGCTCGAAGTTGCGCTTAAGAGCCAATATGATGGAGTTGTGCTTCTATTTTTCAATTTTCTAGCGTTGAATTCATTTCCCATTGCTACCAATCCCTTTCGAGTAAGACTACTAGGCACTCTCACACGTTACCAAAACTATGAGATGAGGAGTCTTGAGACAATCTCTTGACATCCTCTTAGACTTTGTGTCTATTTTCTATTATGTGTCTTGAGCCTTGGCCACCCCTCCTTATATAGGAGTGAATGGGATAGGGTTTATAGAACCTAAGGGATACGCAAGGTCCAATCTCATGTCTTGACGACAGTTGTGGACAACCAGTTAGTTGACTGTAACATCTAGTTGGTGCACTGGCACAACATTCGATTGACTAGATTGTCCAGTCGATCGAATGGCTTGTGCCAATGACACAATAACACTATCTTTTAATGCAATGATTAATGCATGTAGTTACACATACCATTAAATATTTGACTCAGTCAAACTAGTCCTTTGAACTATTCAAATTGGTTATTTCACATCAAGTCAGTCGATTGGATATTCTAGTCAGTGGACTCAGTATTTTTACCATCTGCTGGGAGCTTAGTTTAGTTGGTTGGTTGGACATACCAATCATTTGACTTCTTGGTTCCATTCGATAGGGTCAGTGAGATTCTATCGGTCGACTAGAAACTCCAGTCAATCCAATGGCACATCAATCATTTGATTGGAAACTCTAGTTGGTCAACTTGCATAACTAGTGTTTAATTTGATTACCTAAATAGTTCTAGTAATCAAGCTAAATCTTATCCTTGAGTAAAATCATACTCCAAGTGTATCCTATGTGTGTGACCCTATAAGTCCCATATAACATTGGTTGTGAAGTCCATAACCATTATGAATACATAAGCAATGAGAGGTATCTAGAAACACATCATTGCTACCCAATTATTTGGAATATTAGAGAACAACTTCAACCTACAAGAAATGATCAATGTTAATATGATTGCATAGTTTCTTTGTCTCTGATATATAGATTGAATTTGAGGCATGGAATCACCATCCTCGAAATACGCAATCTATGTTACTTGAATTAGAATATACTATTGAGATACAATGAGTTCAAATATCATATATTGACTCACAGAAGCATGGCCATATATTTTTCAGACTCTCTTATCAAGGGGATGAGATATCAAACTCATAATACAAGGGAAAAATCCCATCTACATCACTCACAGATAATCCCCATGTGTCACAACATACCAAATCACCATCTTTCTGGCAATCCTTTTTTAGGATCACGTTAGATGGTGTCAATATTTATCAAATAACATATGATGAGTGTAGTGACTTCAGGTCTAAGAGCCACAATCACCACTCTCACTTTGAGAAGTTCTTCGGACTACCATGTCATGGTTTCCATATATCACTCTCAAGGTCGGTCTATCAACTACACTATTATCTAACATGTACCTATGTGTTTGACTTGATATCCAATATCATGACTAATGAGACTATATCATCAGTCAACAACATTCTAGTCTTATGTATAATTGTTGTATATTCTGCATCTACAATAACATCAGACCAAGGACACAACAAGAATGTATGTACTCTTATCATGCATATGACCTCATTATTCAGGTCCTTAACTTTACCATATATTTCATCGAGTAACATCACTCCTTAGACATCTATTACACTTATGTCATTATCTCATAACTGAGACAAGCTTAATGAACACAATTACCTTTATTAATATTATCAAATCAAGTACATGATGCCCCATATAATTATCAAATGATTCACTCTATGGGCATACATACCAATAGACTCTAACATGCACTTAGAGTTAATCACCCATGAATCCAATTCCATGCAATTTATCATGACCATCATGTTTCTACTGCGTAAGTGCTTATGTCAGTGGGTCAACAACATTCCCATGTAGTTGGTGCAAATCTTCTTATCTCCTTATTGTACGATATTTCATATGGGATGGAAGTGCCATAATATGTGATGTGGGTTCCTTATCCTATCTAATAGCTCCATTATTGCTGCAACATCTCTACTATGGTGTTAATGGGTGGAAACACCCCAAGTTCACCAATGAACTTCTTGATCCAAACAATACCATTGGTGTTTCCAAAACAACATTGTACTCTGCTTCTATTGTAATCAACAACAATTGGCTCTTGCATGGGACCTTTCTTCATTGCAATTCAATTGTTAAGGAAAAACACAAATTGTGATTAAGATCTTTTCTAGTTCGGAATATGCATTGGTGCAACCCTTTACACCCAACTCTTCCTTGTCACCATAATCAAGGAACTAATCCTTAGTGATACTTAAGGATGTTCTGTATGGTAGTCTAGTGACATTCACTCCTGATCTGATTGATATCTTCTCATTTTTCTCAAGCATATGAGACATTGAGATGAGTAAATAATATTCCACATATGATAGATCCAATTGCGGATACATATGTCATCTTACTCATGCACTCCCATTCTTCACAAGAACTAGGATAATGGGCTCTAGAGAAGCTAATTCCATGGGACATGGGCACATTTCCTCTCTTTGAGTCCTACTTTCCAAACACCTAAAACACTTTGCCCATGTATGTACTCTTACTTAGGTCAAGAAAACTTCTAGATCTATCTCTATAGATCTTAATTCCTATCCCATAGGATCTTTGACTAAATCCTTCATACAGAAGGTACATCCCAACCGGTTCATTACCATTTTTAGGGTAGGGATGTCATTCCTACATACAATATGAGAAATACAAATATGCTCCCACTAACCTTCTTGTAAACATATGATTCATCTTCATTTTGATTCAATACAAACTCTTTGATTTCTTTGTCAAATTGAAGATCCCATCTCTAAGATGTTGGCTTCAAACCAAAGATTGACTTTTGTAGCTAAGATACAACTACAACTAATGGATGTTATCCATGTCAGTCTTCAGGACCCACTTGCACCCTATGGGTTTTACCCCTTTAGGTGGATCCACCAAGGTCCATACCTTGTTGGTGTACATGGAATCCATCTTGGATCTCATGGACTTAAGCAATTTCTCTGACTCTGGTCCCTTAATAGCATCTATGTAGGTTGTTGGTTCATCACCTATGACCAACTCATTACCTTCTTGAGTCATAAGATATCCAAATCTTTCAACTCAATCCAAGACTTACTAGTTCTAAGAGGTTCATGTGTTACATGAGGAACTTGATATTCCACAACAATTTGCGATCTCCTTGTTCCTATTGTACCTCTACAAGATAAATGTTTTCTTGTTAGTCTTAAAGTTCTTTGAGTTCTACTTGTCTCCCACTATTTCCTTTGGAATCAAATTCCATTGGAGGAACACAACAGTCCTGGAAACAAACACTTTGTTGTCATATGGAGTGCAACAATAGTATCCCTTATGATATCTAACAAACAAAATTTATTTGATATGGGACCAAGCTTTTCAAGAAATGATTTTCTCTTATGATATTTACATACCAAATCTTCATAAAATACCTATCGGGACATTTCCCATGCCATATCTCATATGATGTCTTTAGAACCTGTTTAGATGGTACACAATTTAGTTTAAACTCTATGGTTAAACTCTATGGTTTGTAAATAATATTCTCTAGAAGGAAGATTGACGATCATCTAGACTCATTGTTAATTGCATATGTCCAACAAGGTATGATACCTTCTTTCTGGAGTCGATTTTGGTATAATATCATGGTCTCACAGAAGGTCTCAAACCTTTGGTTCAAGTATTCTCTGCATCAACCATGTCGAAGTGCTTTAATACTGGTAACCACCTATAGATTTGTTCTAATGGTCCACATACATCAGTATGTATGAGTCCTAATAGACCGCTCACTCTCCCACTATTTCCAGTGAAAGGAGCTTTTGTCATCATGTGTAATAAATAAGACTTGCATGTCACTATTGGTTCAAAAACAAAAGAGTCCAGATAAACATATTAACGAAATGTAGAGATCTGTTCTAATTTATGCACCTTAGATGATAATGCCAAAGGTATGATTTGTTTGAGTAATCGAGTTTCAACCTTTCAATATATACATTATATATACTTGTATCTAGAACTAATCAATATCAATCATGAGAAATTTGGGCACTACCATAAATCTTATCATATTTAAAATGAAACATCTATCATTCATCATATAAAAACCACTCTTGTCCAACAAGATACAAAAATGTTGTTTCTATTTATTGGCAGTGACAACAACTCTGGCTCCATCAGTTCAGCTGATCCTATCTTTAAAGGCTTACTTCTTCTTAGATCCTAGACATTATAATATATGTGAGATCCTCAGCCGGTATCCAATACCTAAGATGATGAAGTAGTAATATTTATCACATTAGCATATATACCTAAAGTAGAGGTGTCTATCACCTGCTTCTTCTTCCTGATATCCTATATGTAAATAGGGAAATTCCTTTTCCAATGTCCAGCCTAGTGACAGTGGTGGAAATTCCCTTCTTTAGTCACCCCTCCCTTAGCTTTAAGTGGAGAAGACTTGGGCTTCTGGCTGGCCTTAGAACTCTTCTTGGCCTTGCTTTTGCCCTTGGACTTCCCCTTTCCTCTACTAATCATCATAACAAGTCTAGGATTTTCCTTCTTCATGTGTCTCTCTGTAGTTCTCGACATGCCAAGAAATTTAGACATTGTCTTAGCAAAGTTGTTTATGTTGTAGTTCATGAAAAATTGGTTATATGATTCAGGAAACAATTGCAGAACCACATCCATGGCCAACTCTTAGCCTAAAGGATATCCCAGTCTCTATAGGTTTTCCATGTACCCAATCAATTTTATCACATTAGGCCCTACTGGATCTCCAGCTACCATATTGCACTTTAACAATACCTTTGAGATACCATATCTTTCTTGTCCTGCCTAATCCTAAAACATGTTTTAAGATGTGTTACCATCTCAATGACTTTCATCTTTTCATGATGTATATACAACTCATAGTTCATAGAGCATAGCATCAGGAATTTGACATCCATGTCATCTTTTAAGTTCTTCTTGTAAGCATTCCTTTCAACCTTAGGCATTATGGGAGCGGGTTCCTCTAGCTCTAGTGTCTCCAGGACATAATTCTTGCACTCTTGAGTGAGAATGATTTTCAAAGTCCTGAACCAGTCACGGAAGTTCTTCCCATCTAGTTTGTCCTTTTCAAGGACCAATCACTACGAGAATGTGATATTGGTTGCCATTTGTTTCTAAAATAGAAATTTTGCATTTTTCAAAACACTTTTGATTTTATTTGAAAATATTAATGATATTAATTATGATTTTAATTATTTTTCACTCCCACTATTTTGTTCAAATTGATAACCCTTACTATCAATTTGGAAGATTGTAGTATACAGTCCCCTGGTGAGCCAAGATCATTAAATTATTACCCAACCAACCTCGGCATCCATAATAAATTATTATGGTAGTAAAAATTTGCTAATTGCATCACATGCAATTCTTGGATAGATGGTGTACACAACTCCTTGTCATAGTCCATTTGTATGATTCTAGGCACTTAATCTCATTAAGGTCACCTAGTTAGCTGGACCCAATGACCAACATGATAGAAATGCACCCTTATTGGAGGCCCACATAACTACCATCACACTTCCACGAGGCAGACGACACAACACACTATCGAGTGCCCACACTTGGTTGATCAAGATTTTTATATGTGTTGCTTAAGGAAATGATCTAAGACTTAATATTGATTAAGGGATTATATATATATATATATATATATATATATATATATATATATATATATAGATCCAATCGTTGCATGTTTAAAATATGCATCATATACGTACTACATCTACTAACAAAAAATAGAATCACAAATATATGAGCAAAGGTTATGACCATACTAATGCAATCTTTTAGCGCCAACTTTTTTTTTACCTAAGGTCATACATCATATGCATGTGTTGTTAACAACCTGGTTGATCGACTAGACCATCCAACTCATCACTTCATCCTCCTATCAGTTGGTTGGTCTATGTCGGTTGATCGACCGATTTCTGGCTCAAGCGATTAGTTTGAACGTTCCAATATGGCGGTTGGGCTTCCAATTGATCAGTTTGCTCATGCAGTCCTCTAGTAGATCAACTAGACTTCCAGTCAGTCAACTTGTCTGGTCATAACTACTTCTTCTTGCCAAAACAAAACTAATGCTAATCCTAATTATTTTTACATTGTGTAAGGAGAATGCATCGACTTTCATTCGAGGGGAGCATAGGGATTTAATCATTAATTATAGAAAGCATTTCAGCCAAACACAATCACCATAAGGTCAACCACATAGACACACATAGATTCTAGGAATCTACTTCGACCAAAGAGGATAGGTCTCACCTTCTGCATCGACCAAAGAGGTGAACCACCCAGGTCAACACATCACCAACCACTTAGAGAAAATGACTTCATCGACCGAAGAGAATGCTTGGCAACTGAAGGAAAATCTCATTACTTCATTGACCAAAGAAGATGGTTACCCTAGTGATAACTTAGATAGATCCACCCTTAGCAACCTAAAAGGGATCAAAAACTCATCAATCACATAAACCATGGCTTGAAAAACATCAAGTGAGAGAAAACCTCATGAAACTCACGAACAAACATGCCACTTTTTACCATGAAATTAAAAACCTTCAAGGTACAAACCACAAGAAGGAAAACATATCCAAAAGCCTAATTTTTTATCTTAAACATGAGAGAAAATAAAATCATGACTTAGAGAGGGAAACCAATGTTTCTTACCCACATTCATGTATCAAAAACCTCCATCTTTAAGAAAGAAAATGAAACCTTGATAATGAGACAGAAACCAACATTAAGGACATGCATGCAATGATCATAACCTCCATAGTCAATCAAGATTTTAGGTACAAAGATTAGGGTTTCATCAAAGAGGGGTTTATATATATCAACATCACCACAAAGAGCAAATCCTAGATCATAGATACCATCACCATCCCACTGAGGACCACATTTTGAGAGTAGATTATTTGGTATGCAAGGTTAAGTGCAACAAGAATCGAGGAGAAAGTTATATAACTTACCTTCACAATGATGAAGAAATTCCAACAAGGAGATCCATGAAAAGAGAGAGAATACTAGCTTGATCACCTCCACATACAAGCTTGAACCATCTAAAAGAGAGGAGCAAAACCCTACATTGAAGGAGCACATGAAGGAAACTAAAACTCTAGACCAAAAAGACAAGAAAGATGAGTTCTTCATGATCATCTTCAAGCACCACCATAGAGAACCATGGATTCATCCAAGAAGAGAGAAGTTCCTCAAGTTCAACTTCAAGCACCACCATGGAGAACCATGGGTTCGACCAAGAAGAGAGGGAAGAGAGATTAGGAAGGAAAGCAAAAATCAAGAGAAGTAGATCACTTACCAAGATCAAGAAACATCAAGCAATCATTAAAGAAGGGTTGCTCCATACCCTTGCTCACATGTAGGAGGTTCGGTTACGTATGAAAGGTTGAGATCCTTCCTACACCACCAACATAAGAGGGATGATCCCAAGCAAGAAGAGAGAAGGAAAGAGGTGCAAATGGTCCAATTGGATGCAAAGAGAGGGGTTTATATAACCAAGGGTTAGAAAGAGTGATGGGGATTAGATATTATCAAACTTGTGCCACTTGTCCACCATATCTCACCCATGCAAGTAGTAATATCATGCATGCATCAAGGGTGATAAAACCAAGGAAAACCAGCGATCTACTAACTCTAAGAAGGCCATCGATCGAAGGAAACCTAGCGACCAAACAAGGTCCAAGCATAGCGACTGCATGGAACCCATATATTAGGGTCTCTCGGCTCATCGATTGCTAAAAACACTTAGGCACATTCAAGCCTCACCGAACACAAAGAAAATGGTCAAAGAAGCAACAATGTGGTTGGTGAAAGCAAGGTGCATCAGTCAACCATCTAACTAGGGCATCCAAGAAAACCCTAAACATCAACACAACATGACACCTCATCAAACCAAGGTAAAAAAAGGGTATCGGGCACCACTCTCTCCACATGATGTGAAAATATGTGAGGCACAATAAGCATGTGACAAACTGTAAGGAAAACCCTAAACATGGGAAAACTACAACAAGGTCCAAAACAAGCACATATGTGTAAAGTTAACTCAAATGACATCCAAGATGGACCAAACTAGAAACATAAGCATGTTGCATGTTATTAAAGCATGTCATGAGATTAGATTAATGTCTTAAGCATATAATTATTCTAAGTAAGCAAGACCAACTAGAAATCTAGGTCAGGGGTCTTACAACCCTAAACTTCTAACCAGAATTTCACCCTTGAAATCCTATCTGAACAAAGACGGGTACTTCTTACACATCTCATCCTATAACTCCCATGTGGCTTCCTCCATGACACGGTGATGCCACAAAATCTAAACAACAACTATATCCTTCTTCTTCAACTTATTCACTCTCCTATCTAGGATCAACATAGCACCCTTGACATACGACACATCCTCCTCCAACTCAACCTCCACTGGTTGAAACACTTGCTCTGAATCTGGATGACTTCCTCAACACAGAAACATGGAAGAAAAGGGGTCAACATGTGCAATTCTGGAAGTAGTTCCAACTCGTAACCCACTTTCCCAATACATGCCATAAAAAGGTAAGGTCCCATATACCTAGGATCCAACTTACTCGTCTAACCAAACCTCAGAACGCCCTTCCAAGGACAGACCTTAAGGTACACATGTTCTCCAACTTGGAACCCCAAAGACCTACAACAGTTATCAACATAAGACTTTTGTCTATCCTAGTTTGCCTTCAATTGTTGTTGTATCACCTTGATCTTCTCTATAGTGTTTTGCACTAACTCTGGACCGAGAAGCTGATACTCACCTGTCTCATACCAACAAAGTAATGACTAACAACACCTCCCGTACAAGTCTTTATAAGGTGGAAGATCTATACTCCATTGATAACTATTGTTGTAGGCAAACTCTATCAAACTTAGATGCACATCCCAACTTCTAAGAAATGACAAGACATAAGATCTCAACAGATCCACTAAGAACTGAATGGTCCTCTCTGACTGACCATCTGACTTAGGGTGAAAAGTTATGTTGAACCTCAATTGTGTACCCATAGTTGTATGCAAATGATCTCAAAAAAGACTAGTAAACTGAGGACCTCTGTCAGGAACTATGGTAACTGAGATACCATGCAAACGAACTATCTCATCAACATATATCTGTGTCAACTTCTCTGCTATATATGTCATTTTTCCTGGAAAAAAGTGAGAAGACTTTATTAATCTGTCCACTATCACCCAAACAAAATCATGACCTTTGGCTATCCTAGGAAAACCAACCACAAAGTCTATAGTGATATGATACCATTTCCATTGTGATATAGGAAAAAACTGCAATGTCCCTATAGGTTTCTAATGCTCAACCTTGACTTGTTAACAAACTAGACATCTAGCCATGAACTCTGCCACATTGCACTTCAAAATAGGCCACCAATATAGGTCCTTGAAGTTATGGTACATCTTGGTTCTGCATGGATGCATAGCATGCATCAAGGAATGAGCCTCCTCAAGAACCAAATTCCTCAAAACATTAGCCATAGGAACAACTGTCATGTTGTCAATGCAAATTGTCCCATCATCAACCTCATAGAAACCATCACAGTTCTTGCTGCCAAACTCTTCTATGACATTCTATATCACAGTATCCACTTGATGCACATCTCTAATCATCTGTATCAATATTGGCTTCACCTATAACTATGCTAAAAATCCTACCAACAAGGAGAACTCCATCTATACATTCATCTGACGCAACGACACTAACATGTCTCTCTTATGGAACACCAATGAATACAACTGTGCCTCATCTACAAATGATGCAGAAGAAGATTTCCTTCTCAATTGCATCAGCCACCACATCCTCCTTCCATGGATGGTAGTCTATCTTGCAATCATAGTCCTAGATCAACTCCATCCATCTCCTCTATCACATGCTCAACTCTTGCTTCAAGAAGATATACTGAAGGTTCTTGTGGTTGGTGAAGATCTAACACTTCTCTCTAAAAAGGTAGTGTCTCCAAATCTTCAAAGCATGTACCACAATTGCAAGCTTTAGATCATGTCTTGGGTAGTTATCCTTGTGTGTCTTAAGCTGTCACAAAGCAAAACAAATCACGTTCTTGTCCTACATCAACAAACATCCCAAGCCGTTCTTCGATGCATCACAGAAGATGATGTAACCCTTCCCTTGCTTTGGCAGAACTAACACTGGTGCACTGGTCAACTTCTCCTTCAACAAATGAAAAGAACGGTGACACTTGTCATCCCAGACAAAAGGTACACCTTTCCTCATCAACTTTATTAGGGGTAATGCCACAACACAAATGTTCTTAATGAACCTTCTGTAGCAGCATGCCAAGCCTAGGAAACTGCATACCTCCATCAGTTTCTTAGGCTGCTCCCATTCCAGCACTGACTGTACTTTCTTTGGGTCCACGCAAACACCACTAGTACATGACCGCCTTTAGTGTCAGTTATTCAAGGCCTTTGGCGTCGGTTTCAAAGCGACACCTAGGTGGGTGCTGCTAAAAGTCAGAACCTTCAGTGTCAGTTTTAACACCAACGCCATAACCCTTCCCTCCACCAAAAACGTGCCAAAAAGGGCACTATAGGCGTCTGTTATTCAATAAAACTGACACTATATCAAGGTCAAAGACGTCGGTTATTCAATAAAACGGACACAATAAAACCCTTCCCGCCACCTATAAAACGCGCCAGTAAGGGCACCATCAGTGTCAATTTTTATATATAACCGACACCCACAACCATACAGACGTCAGTTTTTTGATAATAACAAACGATGTATGTCTTTGTTGTCAGTTTTATACTAATAAACGATGCCTATTTTATGATTTTTTTTCTTATCAGTTTGCATGCCTGCTATCCGGCTGGTCAGCAGGATGCAGATCTACAGTTCAGTTTTGAACTACAAGTTTACAACATCCATTGATATCAGCCAACAACAGGCCACAAACCTACAAAATTAACAAGATGGACAATAATTTATGATCATACACATTTAGAAACCTGCAGTTCCATTCATTTCATCTCTTTTCACATTCAGACACATGTAGAAACATTCATGTATTGATCATCTTCACATTCACACATATGACAATTCAGAAAAATTCATTCACATTCACACAAAAATAATTATGAGAACAAAGTTTAGAAATATCATTCTTTATCCATCATCGTCATTATCGCCATCAGTATCCCAATTATATTAAAAAATTCCCACTACTTGTAGGGCTTTTTCCCATTCTTCTCTTACATCATCTAATTCTTCCCTCGTATAGGGAGTACGTACATCTAATAACTTTCCACCTGTAGTCAAATCAGTTTTAAACACCTACAAAGAGAATGACATATATATAATTAATAATATATAATAGATTGATATAATTGATATTATATAATGAGACTATATATAATACCTTATGTATAGTATCAATTTCCATTGCGGCATGTTTGGTGATTAGGTCAATAAATTGCATCACATAGTATGCACATGCCCAACCGTTGTCCTATGTAGCACACTACAAATTGAAACATATACAATATTCAAAAATACTAATAAGCACAGTTCACATAAATAATATATACATTGGAGTCGAGAAATTACTTTCACATTCTCCCAAATTAGTGGCTGATTCATTTTTTTGGGGACCTTTCCTCCAGTTTTTTTGAACTCATGTAAAGCCCTACATGTTAATGTAACAAATTAAATTGCATAATTAAATAGTAATGTAATAACAAATGTTAACAAATATAAAAATATGAAATATTTATCATGAGAATAATGGCTTTTTCATTGTGTGTCCATATAATGTATTGAATTCATTCTCCGCAGGATCTAGATAATAGATAGTGAACATCTTGGGGACAATAACTAGTAACTGCCAATGCCTACCACTACAGGTAAGAAAGTTAAAAATTAATAACTCAAAATCCACAATAAAAATGTAATTTTCTTAAGTCCAAATTATAAGCAAAGTAAACTTACTCGACATTGAATGGTGTTATTATCACCATCTTCTTTTTTTTCCAAAATATTTAAAAGCAACACATCAGTATGAAGTAGTTGAAGAAGGGTCTTTATCTACAAGACTAATCAAAGAGGAATTGATTAATACAACAAACAACATGAAATAATATAATCAGAGGCATCATCGTTATCTTGATTTCATTCCTTAACTTGAAATTTAAAGCATAGTCTTAAATCATACATAATATGAAATTCATTGAAAGTAAATATGCATAGTGGTATGGCATGCTTACATGGAGCAAAGAAGATCCTAACTTAGTTCTTCTGACCACACCTATTCCTAAAATTAACACAATTTACATTTATTATCATCTTAAGTACCTTTTTAAACCCTAATTTGGGTGTTTTTAGGAAAAGATGGCAAGATACGATGGAATTAGAGTTTGAAAGCCAGAAAACCAGGTTCATTTGAGTCGTACCACCCAAATCCAACGGACCACTTCTAAGTCAAAATCAACGACATGCATGATCTAGGAAGATCTAAAATCTAATATCTTCTCCCCACTGGGTTAGTACTAGTGAACACCATAGTGACTTACCAATCAAACTACCACCAGTGACATATAGTCAAGTTGGAAACTCCTAGCTCACCATGGTACATGTCAAGATGCTAGACACTAGGGTACGAAACCTAGCCATTGAGGTACAACCATAGTTGTCCACAAATCACATCACATATATAATCACTAAGACATGTCTGTATCCATTCTCACTTCGAGGTATGACTGTGGCCATCCTCAAAACACCCAGTATAAAGTTGACATGGACACACAATCACATGCAACTCACACACTCAATAGTATATGCTATGTGTTTCCCTTAGGAATACTCGTTTCACCATCTAACAAGTCCTGACGCTGTAATGGACCTATATCTAGGGCAACTACATGATTAGGGTTCCACTTGATTAGTTAAAGCCAATTGGAGATATTTTAACTGCGTCAATCAAGTTACATACAAACCCTAGAAATATTCGACAAAGATAAGGGAAGGTTACAACTCACAAAGATTTAGAGCATATAAAACATACAACTTATCACATCACCACATGGTATTGTATCAATGTCATTCATGAGACCATTACTTTTATCACATCACCATGGGATTTCAATCCCTTATCATGTCACACAGAGGATATCACCTTAATTAGGGAACAAGACCAATGCCAAGGTCATGAGACCATTCACATTGTTCCCTGCAAGAACATCATTATCTCTCCATGGCTCATCAAGGCTTATCATTACCACCATATACATGATATACATGAGTTCAGCATAACCATGCATTTAAGAACCAAAATGCTCATATGATAATAGATTAGGGTTACAACAGTTTATGAGAGAGAAAATATTCTATTTAACATGATAATTACTCAAGCAAGCTAAGCAACATTATCATAGAATTAAAATTGGGTCTATGTTCAACATCACAAACCAACGTAGGGTTTCAAATCAGCAATAGATGTAAAGACTAATTATCATTCTCTCCAACATTCATGGAAGCATTTCGGTCAAACACAATCACCATAAGGTCAACCACATAGACACACATAGAGTCCAAGAATCTTCATCGACCAAAGAGGATAGGTCTCACCTTCTTAATCGATCGAAGAGGGGAACCACCTAGGTCAACACATCAATGGCCACTTAGAGAAAATGACTTCATCGACCGAATAGAAAGCTTGGTGACCAAACACAAACCTCATCACTTCATAGACCAAAGAATATGTTTACCTTAGCAAATGCTTAGATAGATCAACCCTTAGAAACCTAAAGGGATTAGAAACTCATTGATCGCATAAACCATATCTTGACAAACATCAAGTGAGAAAAAAACTCATCAAAATCCAGATCAAGCAGGCCACTTATCACCATGAAACCAAAAACCTCCAAGGTATAAGACACAAGTAGGAAAACAACTCAAAAACCCTAAATTTTTTTATCATCAACATGAGAGAGAACTGAACCATGACTTAGAGAGGGAAAACCAACGTTTGTTACCCACATGTATGTATCAAAAACCTTGATAATGAGAAAGAAACCAACATTTAGAACATGCATGCAAGGATCATAACCTCCATCATCAACCAATATTTTAGGTACAAAGATTAGGGTTTCATCAAAGAGGGGTTTATATATATTTAATATCACCATAGAGAACAAAACCTAGAACATAGATATCATCACCATCACACTTAGGACCACATTTTAAAAGTAGATTACTTTGCATGCAAAGTTAAGTGCAACAATAATTAAGGAGAAAGTTATATAACTCACCTTCACAAGGATGAAGCAACTCCAACATCAAGGAGCTCCAAGAAAAGAGAGAGAACCCTAGCTTGATCACCTCCACGTCCAAGCTAGCACCACCTCAAAGAGAGAAGCAAAAGCCCTAGGTTAAAGGAGCACAAGAGGGAAACCAAAACTCTAGGATGAAAAGACAAGAAAGAGGAGTTATTCATGCTCAACTTCAAGCACCACCATGGAGAACCATGGATTTGGCCAAGAAGAGAGAAATTTCTCAAGCTCAACTTCAATAACCACCAAGGAGAACCATGGGTTCGTCCAAGAAGAGAGGGAAGAGAGGTAAGGAAGGAAAATGATGATTATAGAGGTAGATCACTTAACAAGATCAGGAAACATCAAATGATCACCAAAGAAGGGTTTCTCCAAACCCTAGATCACATGCAAGAGGTTTGGCCACTTCTCTAAGGTTGAGCTCCTTCCTTTTCCACCAACACAAAAGGGATGAGGCCAAGAAAGAAGAGAGAATGAAAGAGTTGCAGAGGGTCTAATTTCATGCAAAGAGAAGGGTTTATATAACCAAGGATTAGAGATAGAAGGAGGGTTAGGTGTCATGCAAATATGTGCCACTTGTCCGCCATATCTCACCCATGCAAGCACTAAGCTCATGCATGCATCAAGGATGATATAAAAAGGAAAACCAGTGATCTACTAACTTGGAAAACCATCGGTCGAAGGAGACCTAGCGACCAAACAAGGTCTAAGCATAAGGACTGCATAGAACCTACATCTTAGGGTATCTTGGTTCATCGACTGTTAGAAACACTTAGGCACACTCAAGATTCATTGACCTCAAAGAACATGGTTAAAAAAGCAACAAGGTGGTCGTTGAATACAAGGCTCATCATTCAAGACACACACATGCTCAACCATCTAACTAGGGTATCCAAGTAAACCCTAAATATCAACACAATATGACACATCATCAAACCAAGGTACAACAAGGCTATGGGGCACCATTCTCTCCACATGATGTAAACACATGTGAGGCACAACAAGCATGTGACAAACTATAAGGAAAACCCTAAACATGGGTAAATTGCAACAAGGTCGAAAACAAGCACATATGTGTAAAGCTAACTCAAACGACATCCAAGCTGGACCAAACTGGAAACATAAGCCTATCACATGGTATTAAAGCATATCATGATATTAGATTAAGGTCTTAAGAATATAATTATACTAAGAAAGAAAGATCAACCGAAAACCTAGGTCAGGGGTCTTACAATAGAGAATAAGGCTAGAGGATCAAGTGACATTAAGGACGTTAACTTATGGTAATATGAATTGGTTTAGATGGATAGGAGAATACTATGTCTACTAAGACCTTAAGAAGTATCATCAAGTTGATTGGGTTTGATAATGATCTCATCAGAGTGTGGCAGATAGATGATTCATGTGAGAGGGTGAGGATAATTTTTTGTGAAAGTTTGTTGTGAGAGTATGGTGATAATGAAGATGAGTGTTTTGGGCCAAAGGATGGGAAGGGATGATTGTAAATGTCACATTTTATATAGCTTGATCGATAGTGGGTTTTGTGTATGGATCTTAGAGGTAGGGTGGGTGTTATTTGCTTATGTATTAGTTGGGGATTTCTGGCATGGGGAGGTGTCTGGATATCTACATGATTCTGGTAAAGAATGGGGAAGGGATTTCTTGTACAAAGTGAAAGAGCATTGGCATTCTAGTGTTGTTGTAGAAAAAATCATGCAACACAATTATGGAGAAGAGTATAGAAATCTTTAGTATGATTACCTTTTGGGTGAATCAAATGATTCTCTTTTGCATTTTCATATTTCATCTTTTGAATACTTGGAAATATATGGTATGCATTTGCGGTCTTGTAATAATCAATTATGTTGTCAGTGTATGTTTTCCCAAGTGGAAATATGTGTTAGGGACTTGTTCAGAAAAGTTTTCAGTACCCTTACAATCATAGAAGAACTTTAGTGATTTATATTTGTAGTGTTTGGCTTAAATGATTATAGCAATGGCATCTAAAAATATTCTTTTCTCTATTTTTCTTATTTCTCTGAATACTAGTCAATGATATATCATTGATATGTTCAATAAATTACTTTTTTAGGTAAAAATAGTCCTCATACATTTTTTCATTGTAAGAAATATGGGGGATATAGTTGTATGAATACGTTTTCCACCAGATTCAGCCTAGAGGTGTTCATCATCTTCTACGTTTTTAGTACCAAAAGTTCCCTATATGTTTTCATTAGACGTTGGTAGTAGTAAGGCTAGGGGTTTCATTGGGTAGGGTTTTTTCCATTATACAACATGTCATCGATGCGAGTAATGTTAGTTGATTCTAGTGGTCCTGTAAGAGGAAATGAAGAGGTTTTAAACTCTATCTTTGAATGATTAGATGATAAGAAAGAAAGTGGTGTTGTTTCTTTTGTAAAACCTAAAGTGAGGGGTGTCCAGGAAGATTGGTGGAAGTGTAGGAGGGAAGAAAAGAACATTGAGGTCACTAAGATATATGTTGTTGTGTCCATTCGGATAAAGTTCTAGGATACATCCCCATCATGATCCTTAGTTCATTAAAAGGAGTGTCCAACCTCAAGAACCAAACATGCAACATTGTGCATTATATGGAATAAGACTATCAAGTATCTACTAACAAGGGTGAGGGTGATCTAACTAGGTGTGAGTTTATAATACAATTAAATGTAGGAACATGGTAAGGTATGTTGGAGGGTGATATTTTCATCCACAACTAGGAGGATCCAAGGGGAAGGCACGAAGATAAATTGTTGCTTTTCTTCTTGTTGTGAAAGTAAAAAATCATGGACATTAATAGTCTTTTTGTCTTCTTAATACTCTTGTATGTAGTAGTGGATGACTATTTGATACTACAATGAGTGAGTATTCCATCTACTAATCAATATATGGTCTTTTCAAAGAAAATAAGTGGTGGTCATAGAGGATCCAACTTGTATGCATGTATAGACTAGAGAAAATAACATCGGTGGCAGTTGATGAGATAGGAAAATTGCTATCATCTTGAGGATTTGTGCATATGAGCATGCGATCTAGTTGTCTTTATTCTTTACAAGATATTGCAATTCTTTTCAACAAAAATGTTACTATTGAATGAGATTTGTGGATGATAGAAAATTTTATAAAGCCAACCTAAGCAACCCTTGGTGTTCTCCTTGTAGTGTTGTAGATAGGAATGACAAATGAGGAAAAAGGGGCATGCATCAATAGTATAATATGACCAAAAGAGATTTGTAAAGTGACAGTGGGGAAGTGAATGTGGAGGCTTACTAATGTGTTTACCTATGAGTCTGAGTTTGTGTTCATCTTTTTTGTCACTCATGATAAACTAAAACCTAGTATGTCCTCTCTCTCACTAGAATCCTCTTTCAAGAGAAAAGGTGGAGCTAATCCTTCCTTGTGCTTTTTTTTGGTTGTCTTGTTTACACTACCAAAGGAACACTCCTTCGAAATCCTAGAAGCCCCTTCCTATGCTCTCAACCTAATAGAACCCATTCTTTTTATATATCCATCTAAGCATATTTGAGACATTATTATTTTGTGCACCAATGAACTACTATTGTTGGTTTATGGTTTTTTCCCGTGGTGGCTATTGTTGGGTGTGGGGGTGTTCCCTTCCTTTGACTTGAAACCAAGGTTTTAGAATATAATTTGAAAGTTGACCATCAATAAGTATTAGTTATAATGTATAATGTACTAATTATGTAAACGGTATAGTACACATAAATGTTTTTTTGTTATATACAAGAGGTTGTTCATTCATCTTTCCATTTCCTTGTAAGAAAAAATAGTTAGGGAGATTTTTATATACAAGATTACAAGTCCCATGTTCAAAATTAGCTACTAAGTTAGGGGGGTTTTGGAAAGTATTAGGCCTAGAAGTAGAAGTCGATAGAAAGTTTTTAAAAGTGGATTTAGCGAAGTAGTCAACTTCGACATTTCCTTCTCTGCCAAGTTTACAGACTTTCCAATCCCAGTGCCAGTTAAGATTATTCGAGTATATTACCTCCTCATTCCAGTAAGAAAGAGAAATCCAATTGGCCATCCTAGAGTTCATCCAATTAACAACTTTACTACTATCACAAAAAATCACAACTTTCCTGTACCCTTGACTCCAGACTAAGTTAAGAGAAAACACTACAGTTTAAACATCTCCTTTGAGGATAGAGAAAATGGTGTTATGCTTGTCCTTCTTGAACAAGGTATCCCCTTTACGATTCTTTGCAATAGTATCAGTTGTACAATTCCCCCATTTAAAGGCTCGATCAACATACTTTCTACATAATCTTGAGGGAGATGAGGCTGGATAGGCTCAATATTCAAGGGTCTTAGATTCATCATTACATGCTCTTCACCCCTAAGGATACTGGCTACATAGGTATGAATAGCCAATACCTATTGAATAACAGTCACCTACTTCTTTTAAAAAATTCCTCTATTTCTATCAACCAAGATGTGCCAACAGGTGACAACAAAGGTGATCACATGCTCTGACTTTAGACATTGCTTGACCCAGTGTCTAGGTCTTTAAAAAACAAGGAACCGTTATCCTTCCACTCAGTTAGATTGTTCCATATCATCTTGACTTTTGGGAAATCCCTAATAGCATGTGTGATCATCTCAGTGCCATATCCTCATCTAGCACATGTGGCACCTTCGAAAAAACCCCATTTAACTCTTTTTTATTAGTTAGTAGGCCACCATGATTCAACAGCCACTGAAAGCACTTAACTCTTTATGGTAACTTCATTTTCCAAATTCGCTTACAAGGACCTTCTATTACTACCTATTTGTTATCTCTTAGGATTTTATAGGCCGAGGCCGTAGAAATCAAACCTTAGTCAGTATGATCTAAGAATAGGGAGTCTTCCCCTTTCTCAGGGGAAGGAGTAGCGAGACCTTTGATTTTACTAATGATGCTCTGAGGTAAATACTGCTACAGGAAGTTAACATCCCAAGATCCTTCCAAATCAACTAAACTCCACACTTTGAGATCCTTGAGCTTAGATGGCATATGTTTTATAAAAAAACCATTAAGAGAGTTGATGTTAGGAATCCACTTATCCTCCCAAACATTAGTACTCTCACCATTTCCTATGATGGAATGGCAATTGTTTTTTTGTCATTTTTAGCAAAAAAAGAGCATTCCTTGATAAGGGGGTCATAGAAGCAGTTCTGGCACCTTTGTTGCCAATATATATATTGATAAAGACATCCCTCTAAGGTGTGATCCTGCCACTAAGTAATTCTTATGTTGTTTTTAGAATAAAAGCATCATTCCAGTCTTTCGTACTCTTGATTCCAAGACCTCAGTTCATCTTACTAGTAATTTTGTTCCACACGACAACAACCACATGTCTTTTTATCCTCCCTCCATTCCATAAAAAATTTCTCATTCTTGCATCCTATATATTGAAGATATTAGTAGGCAAGTTAGTGATTTTCATAGTATAAGTAGGTATATCCATGACGGTGGACCTTGTGCTTGTGAGGTAGACTCTGTTGGCTTTTTAAATATCCCACACTCATATTTCATAATTTGACGATGCAAATATTTCCCAAATTATATTACTAACATGTGTATTATGTATTTTAGGTGATCAAGAAACTATGTCAAGATCCAACTACAAATACCTTGCAATATATATATATATATATATATATATATATATATATATATATATATATATATATATATATATATATATATATAATGCAAATATTTCCCAAATTATATTACTAACATGTGTATTATGTATTTTAGGTGATCAAGAAACTATGTCAAGATCCAACTACAAATACCTTGCAAATATATATATATATATATATATATATTTGTGTGTGTGTATATATATATATATACACACACACATGCACACATACACACACACACACACATATATATTGGGTACTTACAAAACAAGTTTTACCATGTATTTTAGGTATTCGTGTGCTTTTGTAAAACATGATAGACATGATGTAAGGACAAGTGATGATCTTTTGAAACCTACCCAAAACCCTATCCTACCTCACATAAAGACGTTTGGTTTGATAGGTTTCAAATAACTCTTCTACAAGACGTCACATACTTTGCATATTATTAAACATGGTCCTACTTGATCCAAATATATGTTGACTGAAAACACCTTCAGTCAATTTTTTTCTCGACATACAGAGAGTCATTGGGACATCTTTTGATTTTTTACCAACATATATCAATTGCAGTGTTTACACACTCGAAATATTATTGATCGAAATAAATTTCGACCAAGAAAGTTCCCGATCAAAATAAATCTTGACCGAGGAGCGTTCTGACTAAAAAATGAATTAGCAATCAAACTAGTTGTTACACCTTAATTAACTTCATCCAAATGGCTAATTAATTATACATAACACTCTAGACACTCCCTAAGATGTCCTAGACACTTGTAAACCATTCGTATAAATAATAGTGGTCTTAGGACACTTAGACACAACCATTGAGCAACTATTGCATATACATTTACATACACTTGACCAAACTACTTGCATTCTTATAAAAAATGCTTACCCCTTACACTTCATATTGCCATCAATCTTGACTAATGCCTAGCATTAGTTCGAGTGTTTGCTCTTGGTGCTACTTCAAGGTTGAAAGTTGTAACCAAGGTGGTGGAGGTGGATTGCGATCATCTCTAAGAGGGTGACCTTCAAGCGGCTCATCAAAGAAGGTGGTAGTTCTCCTTGAGCTGTAAAGGAGGGATTTTCTTCACCCACAAAAGGCACTGGTAAATTTTGTGTATTGTGTAGAATAAAATACATGTTTAGCAAATATTGGTTGGTGACAACTAGGTAGTGGATTGACTTCTTAGATGGAACCACTCTAAACCACCGTGTCCTTTTGTGGTTGCATCTCTTATTTCATATTTTCACTGCACTTTAAAAGTTGAGTAATTTTATTTGATGAAAATAATCATAAATCTCTATTCACCCCCTCTAGATCTTTTCAGACTCTTCTAGCAAAAGAAAGTTGTCGAGCCAAATAGGCATAGTACATGTTCTCTAAAGTTTCAATTAAGGAAATATATGATTTTCTAGAAAATCTAGACTGGAGTACTTGGACCCCCAAATACTTATCGATATTATGAACTTTTTTAATATCCACAAGGCTGATGATGTCCTGCCTAAGATCTGGTCCAATGCTTTCAGAAAAGAAAATTTGTGATTTTTTTTAGAGATGACCTCCCCATAAGCAACTCCAAAATTCTCCATAATCTTGAGAATAAGCTGGATTTGTTTGATAGATGCTCTTATAAAAAGAAGAATGTCATCAACTTACATAATATGAGAGATGTAAGGTCTCTTAGAAGAGAATTAGAGGTGTATCCATTCCTTGTCATGAACAACCTTGTGAATCATTTAACTTATCCTTTCTAGATAGAGAAAAAAAATATAAATGGCCATCAGATCACCATGACCCAAACCACATCCATGGTTGAAGGGTTGCAACATTTTTCCATTCACCGGGAGAGTCATGGTACCACTAGTAACAAGATTTATAACATATTGAATGATGTTTGTGGGCCAACCAACTTTGAGAATGGTGTCACATATAAAATCCAAGTTAAGCATGTAATAGGCCTTATGTAGATCTAGTTTATAGCCATAGTCTTAGCACATGTTTTCCTTCAAATGACATGAACAATGTCTTGAGCAAGATAATACTATCTGAGATTCTGCATCTAGGCACAAAGCTAGATTGTGAGCAGGATATCCAGTTCGGGAGGTGACCCTTCAGTATTTCCACAATGATTTTATAAGTGAGCTTCATGCAAGTGTTACTCAAAGAGATGATTCTCATATGAGAGCATGAAGAAGGCCCTTTTACTTTAGGAATGACAACAATATTGGAGTTATAGAGGTTCTATTGAATAGGACTACCTTGAATGGCGTGATGGACTGTTTGTACAACATAGTTTTTGAACACATTATGGTTCTTTTGAAGATAAAAGTTGTCCACCACATCTGGCCCTGTGGCTTTATGGGGATTGGTAAACACGAGGGTCCTATAAATCTCTGACTCTAAAGGTATACTCCCAAGAATACTGCATTCCTCTTCATATATAGGCTTGAAGTAACTTGGGCACTCATTGAGTTGGAATTGAGTAGGTTGAGGTTCTGTTGTAATAGTTTGATGAAAAAATCTCTAATAAGATTTTGATACTATTTTGATCATCAACTTACACATTTTGATCATTCTTTAACTAGGAGATGGTATTAGATCTTCTTTGCTTATTCACAATAGTTTGGTAGAATTTTGTGTTAGAATCCCCTTTTACAAGCCAATTAGAGTGGCTTCTCTATCTCCAATCCATCTCCTCCTCTTTCAAGATATTAGCATATTGTTCTTGCAACTCCAAGAATATCCTTTTAATGCTTTCATCAGGAGTCTCCTCTATCATTTTTTGAAGGTGGTCTATGGCACTAAGGATACACCTTTTTCTCTTATCTTTTTGTTTGCACATTTTTTCTTCCCACCTTAGTAGTGTGGGCTTGACTTTATTTAAAGCTTGATAGAAATCAAAACTGTTGTCCCAAACTTCTTTAAGGAAACTTAATAAAGTACACATGGGCTTTCCAGGAAGCCTTGATTTTGAAATAACAGTGACAACATTTGTTGTTCGACATCTTCAATAAAAGTGGACAATGATTCGACTGGACCATGGGGAAGTTCTGTATTGTAGAATTACAGTAAGAGTTAATGAAAGCCGAGTTAGCATAAACTTTGTCTATTCTCTGATGCAAGTTACCCCTTTTAAAGGTAACCTCTAGTCCTAAAGCACCCATATCGGTAAGTTCAACCTACATTAAGAACTCATTCATCATATTAGCTTCATTGAAATTGAAATGAGGGTTGTCTTCTTCTTTGTTGGGTTGGTGACAACATTCCAGTCTCCAATAGAAATCCACGAAGACTTTATATCTTGATTAATGTTGAGTATATGCTTCCAGAATTTCCTTCTTCTCATAGAGTTAGGATGCACATATACAAAAGTGTCTGCATGTATGGATATAGAGCCAATCATTCAATGATTGTAATGGCATATCTTGTAAATGATTTGATTAATAATAAAGGCAATCTTCATCTATATATTTGTTCAATTATGAGATAATAGTATAGCATGATAGATGTTTAAAGAATTATGTTACTTGATGACATATGTCTTTAGGTTTACGACCTAAACAATGATATCATATGTATGATAAGAGTACATACATTCTTGTTATGTCCCTAGTTGGATGTTAAGGTGGAAGCTAATAGATAGTAATGACACATAAGACTAGAGAGAGTGTTGGTTGATGATAGAATCACATTAGTTATGATATATAATATCAAACAAAACACATAGGTACTTGTTAGAGAACAGTGTAGAAGACAGACCCTCCTTGAGAGTGACACATGGAGACCATTGAATGGTAGTCAGAGTCAGCTCTCATAGTGATGGTGGTGATTGTGTTTCTTAGACCTGAATTCACTATACTCATCACATGCCGTTCGATGTATTTTGACATTATCCAACATGACCCTGAATAAGGGTTACCATAAAGGTGATGCTTAGATACATTGTGACACATGGGAAATGACTATGATTGATGTAGATGGGATTTGTCACTTCTATTGGAGTTGATATCTGAGCCACTTGATAAGAAAGATTGAGAAACATATGTCCATACTCATGTGAATTAATATGTGATATGTGAGCTCACATGCATCTCAGACAGTCTGCTCTAGTTCAAGGAACATGGATTGACTGTTGAGAGGATGGTGAGTCCATGTTGCGAGTTCAATCCAGATATCATTGACAAAGGAACTATATGATCACTGTAACACTAATCACAGATGTAGATTGAAGTTGTTCTCCAACTTTTCAAATTACTTGGGTATAAATGATGTGTTGCTAGATACCGTTCATTGCTTGTGATGCCATAAGATTAGTTATGGACATTCACTACCAACGTAACTTGGGACATATAGGGTCACACTCATAGGATACACCTGGAATAGAGGTTTACTCATGAATAAGGTTTAACTTGATTACTAAAGTGTTTAGGTATTTAATTTAAACAATAGTGGCTAAAAATTTGCTGACTAAGAATTTGAGTACATCAACTCAAATGTTGAGTTGACCGATTCAAGTGTTGAGTCAATTTGAACAATTGTGGTTGAATAGTGGCTGAAATAGAAAATGAATCAACTGATTCATAATATGAACTGACCAGTTCAGAGTCCAAACCGATCAGTTCAGTATGTGAATTGCCTAGTTCCATGATCAATAAGACTGGATCAAGGATTGATGCTGACATCATGTTATGCATTAGTCACCGCATTGAAAGCCACTATGTTTGTGAATAGGAAAGATAGTGAACCGACCAATTGAATTGTGAACTGATAGGTTTAGAAATAAACAACCCAATTCGTGATTCATAATAGCTAGAAATTAGTGAAAATATGTCTCTTTGACTCCTAATTGATCTGGAAACCCAAACCCTAACTCTCCTATAAATAAGTGCGACAATCAAGGCATTCAGAAGGACTAAATAATGCTAATAAATGTTATCCTCTCATTGTTTTTGTAGTGTGAGAGCCCAAAGAAAGTCTTACATGTAAAAGGGAGAGACGTCAAAGGGAGAACAATTCAGTGCTAGCACATTGATGATAAGGGATCCCTTTTATAAATGCATTCCTTGCTACCGAAACCCTAATGCTGAATACATGTGATCAGAGGAAGCTAATTGCATGGCATGTACTTGGTTTAATAGGCGACTCATGTGGGTTACTCAATTTTGACCTCGCGTTTGATTCTTTGGCTGACCAACATGGATTGAATCAGAGTGGACTGAATGTTGGGAGTGTGCATCAAAATAGAAGAATCTAGAAGACTCTAAGTAGAGAATTGCTCAAGTCAGGCAAATGGTGAAGCTGATCATTTGACTAGGTGGTTGGAAGGTGAACAATGGAAGCCTTCTGGGGCCTTACTTCCCTTGAGGTGTAGCGACATTAGGGCTTGATCATCCATCTAGAATTGTCATACATTTTTGGTTGGTTCTGTATAAAATATATAAAATGCATTAATGTTCAAAAAAGAGAAGATAATTGCATTTAAGTGAATGTAAAGCTAAAACTAGGAAATAGAAACACAATAACCCCCAAAAAGTGAGTAAAACAATATGCAAAGATGAGTATAAATATACTCATAAAACTACCCCAGACTTAATCCTTTGCTCGTACTAAGTAAAGCAAAAATAAAAAGGAGGTCAACAATTGATACTAGGATCCGAGCTTTCCTCTCCAAATTGAGAAAATTGTGTGGTCCCCTTCCACCAAACATGATCAAGCAACCCTAGTACTTTGGGGTTACATAGCCACACTTGGATATCCCCCAATTGAGGCTTGTTCCCCCATTCTCTAGACTCCAAAACCTGCGACAAACTAATTTCATCTCAATAATACTCCTGATCTGTTCATGCAATTAGAAGGGAGCACATGTCAGGGCTGATAGGCATTTCTGGGAGAATTTTAATAAGTCCCTTGGGCGTGAAAAATTAGACAAAAGGGGGAGAAAGACATGGTACAAACTCGATTCCCTGGTCTCTCCACTATTTGTCTTGAGACCTTATTTGGGATTTGTTTATTCTATTCATCTTTCCTCTATTTGACTTGAGACTTCTATTTAATTGTAGTTGCATTGATTGCATGTTTTCTTATGGGCTCATTGGACTCTTTTATTTTTGCCATGATTGTAGACAAAATTCAAAAAGGAGGTATAATTATGGAAGGGATGCTACCCCGGACTTAGGGTTTGCCATATAGTGGAATATATATATATATATATATATATATATATAGATATATATATATATATATATATGTGTGTGTATATATATATATATTTCTTTTGGTGGATGGAGCAGAGACTAGAAATGATGGAAGATGAGTGTGAATAAGAGGTTGACTTGTGCTTCTTCGTTGTATTACTACATTGGAATTAAGTCATCATATTATATCAGCTAATTTAGTTAATGTAAGGTAAAGAAGTGTTTACAGACTTTGTTGCAAGTCATATCGGAGGCACGTGTGGCTTGATATTTCTAACTCATTCTACTTATTGCCATTTCCAAAGGGAAAGAATGCTCAATTTTAATCATCGAGGCTCATATCTATTCCAAACATGTTTATTCATTAAAACATCCTTTTTCACGGGTTAGCTTAAGAAAAGAGGGAATAGTTCATTCATATATTTCCAATTTTTGCATACATCAAAATGGACTGCTAGGTAAAGGCTACAACACACACAAAAATAAAAAGAAAACAAAAAATAACATAGATGCAAATAAAAGATGGGGAAAGAAAAAAGAAGTGTTTAAGGATAAGAAAGGGAAAGGGTAGAGTTGAGGTGGTCGAGACGACATACCACCCACCCTCCACCCCCAACTTTAAAAATTTTTCTGTCCTCAAGTAGATAGAAGTTAGAGATGGTGGGGTTGGATATGAAGGGTATGGATGGGGTTGTTCATCCAAGAGCACATAATAGAACCCTAGAATAGGTTCTTATACCATTGGTGGCACCCTAATCCAAATACCTCCTTGGCCACCAGTTTCCATGGTATTCGTTTGGTGGTGGAGAGAGTTGCAACAGTCACGCACCCCATTCTCTACAGCCTGTGTCAGGCTAGCATCTTGTCACTAGGGTGATGGCTTGCTAATCATACAACCAGTTGATCAACATATCAGGATCTACTAGTGACATCCCTTGTCGATGCACCAATTGCATAAAGTAAAACACCCAAGGGACATAAGTGTCCTGGTAGTAGTAGAGGAGGAGATCCCATGTCAGATGGTATCACGTCGGTTGCTGAGGGGCCATCACATGAATGCTAAAGTCCGTCATTGATGTTGTTAGTCATTGATGCCATTGGTGGTATCGAGGCTAATTAAATATGGATGCTTGGCCTTGTTATGATCGTCAAAAGGAAGATGATGGTGTTTCCAAGCTTTGCATTTCACCCTTTTCTAGATGCAAAGAAGTGATGTCATGGATTACCAAAAAGTCTATGGTTACAAGCCATGCACGTGTTATGCCTAGCCAATAGGGACTGCACATCAAGTGCTTCCTAGAAAGTCCCAATCAAGATATTACGGCAGTGAATATTGATGATGGGAGTGAGATAAAAGTGGCTAATAGTTCCAACAAATAACACTTCTCGCAAAAGATCAAGACATATTTATTTGAAAGAAGGAAATACAATTTGTTATCAAAAAAAGAAAGTGCAATCTTTATCGGGTCACACATCCCATTCTCTGTGCTTTTATTGCTTTCAAGATCATCGTATCACTTGATGTCAAATGGGTGATTGGCCTGGGAGTTTTTGATGGAAAGATGGGAATTTCATCATGAGTTTGCTGATCACACTAGCTATCCATCAATCAAATGGGGTTTCTAATAACATTATACTCTCCCTATCCTTCTTTCCTCTCTCATTTTTTTCTAAAAGAAATTTTATGAAAAGAAAAGAAGAATTATGAAAAAAAGGCAAAAAATAAAATAAGGCTGGGTTGCCTCCCAACAAGTGTCCTAGATTAACGTCACAGACCTGACTGATGATAGCCTTACTCACGTCAAACATGTGAGCAGGGTTTCTAAACCCTTGTCTTTGAATCTATAGGTCCCAGGTCATGATTAGATGATACACATACCTTGGTTGTAGGTGAATCCCTATTACGTTTATTGGTTCACTGGGGCTTTTGTTTGGTTTGGTTCCGGATTACCTTCTTCTTTGAAGCATCAAATGAATTATGCACCTTCTTTAGATCTTCAAGGACTCAATATTCAATCATCTTCTTTACCCAATCATAGGATAAGTTTGCCAGCTTCAACGTCCATTAAATATCTCACAGTAGCTAAGAATGGTCTTTCCAAAATGAGCAGTAAACGATTGTCCTCTTTTGTAACATACTGGGTCTTGGTACTGGATTTAATTTTTGAGCTATTATACACATTAAAAATCCTTTTTGCTCAATTCTCATTCTTTGTTGAACTTCACTAAATTGTCTTGAAATTTTGGTGCCTAAGTGCAATTTATCCTCATGGTGGTCTGGTCATCCTTTTTGGGACCCATAACTGAACAATTGAGCTCCATTATGAAATTTTGACTTTGGGATCATATAAGAAGGACATTAGTGAAACGTTTACATATTCATGTTTGCACTAATTTCAAGAATAATTATCTTAGTCACCATAGACCCATACATATAGAAGTTAACATTTTTAGAAGTTATTTTAATAGGAAATAAAGTGATGGACTAAATTTCACAACATTTCCATCAAAATTCTAGGAGTTAGAAAAACTAAAAGTAATTAAAAAATGGGGATGCATTGATAATTGTATTAAATATGTTAGTAACTAAAGGAAGGCCATGTCTTTCTTCTCTTAAGGGAACAATCACGCAACAACAATTCTTATATGACAGAGAAGAAGTTCTCTCCGATCACCCCATCGCAAGCAACAAAACTGAGTTGCTTTCCTTCATCTCCAGCATGTCTTCACCAAAGGTCATACATACCCTTCTAAAACCCAAGGGGCAGCTACCACCATGGCAGTTTGTCCCCTGACCAGAAATGGCTACAACTGTTTCCTAGATGAATGCTTACTCACAACTAGGCTATAATACTAATTATCTCCTCTCACACTTGCCCTAACACTATTTCTTCATTTATGACTCAATGTACGTTGGCCCCTCAACCTCAAAAATGAATCACCCGAACCTCAGACCGACCTACGAGATAAATTAGTTGGTGCACCACCTGCAACCACCACTATCGTGGTTACTCCCCGACTTCCAGCCTTTCCGTGGAGATTCCTAGGATGCCACCAGTCATCCTCGGTCCATGTATTGGTCTAGGTGGCATCGCGCTCCCTTCCTCCTCTCCCCAGGACCTGCTAGGTTCATGGGTCTATGCTCTATTGAAGCCCACAGCAAACTGCCAAAGAGAATTGCCAGAACAGATGCGCCTTCAACCAGGATGACCTTTAACCCAGACATGCAACCTTAACTAGCCTTTACCGTTGTTGTTATGACCGTATCTGAGCGTAATTGGTAAACTAGGGTTTACCTGGATGATTATATGGTCAATTGGATTGATCATTTCTTAAATCTAATTAATGATGATAATTCAATTATGATGTCCTAAACCTAATAAGAATGTTAAGTGTTGTATTGTTTGAGAAATTAGGGTTTGAGAAATATAAACCCTAGTTGGCTAAAATTAGGGTTTTGATGGTACATGACTATGGAATTTGATCAAGATAGTAGTATGGTAAATAATTTATCATATTTTTATGTAGTTTGGATTTAATTGAAATTTGGATATAATATGTATAACTCAATCATGCATTTCAGTGAAAACGTTCAGAATTTTTGGATGTTTGTTGAAAGTCATTCTCGGTCAAGATATACTTCAACCGATCATGCTGACAGAATGTTGTTCAACAATATATTGTTTAATTTTTATTTACTTATTGGTAACTCCAAATGATCTACTATTATAAATGTAGATCTCAAACTCAATCATGAACAACATTAAAAAATTCATAATTTTTGGATGCATTTAGACCTTATTAGTAGACGAATTACAATAACTGACATTTCTACAAAATTCTAGATAGCAATGTACTATTTGATTTTTATTTATTGAATGGAAATTTGGAATGATCTAAAATTTTATCTGAATCTTTTTAACTCAATTATACAGAACATGATAAATTATCATAATTTTTGGAGAAGATTTGATCTCTGAAATATACGAATTACATAAACCTTTTTATGATAGAAAAATCTGCTAAAATAAGAAAAAGTATAGTGAGGGGTCAATGTGCAATTGACCCAAGAAACTCAATTGCTCTATACGGTCAACCTAACACACTAGAATCTCTCATAATTATTGATTCATTCCAGAGAAATGAAATCCTAGAGAGAGAGGGAGAGTTAGGGTTTGAGAGGAGAAATTGATGGAGATGCTGACCTAGGGTTTTGCGGTACGAGGAATGATGAAATCATATAAGTCTAGCTTCTTTGGATATAGTTTCATGGTGAATATTCTCTCACATGTAAAAATTCCATCCCTCCTCTGATTTGATCCAAAATGGTATCAAAAATTCCCCTTTTATCACTCTTTCTTCATAATCCCTCATTTTTTAGAGTTTCCGAGTTGAAAGGAAGAAGAATCAGGTGAATTGCTAGGGATTTGATATGGACTTGAGATTTTCAGATATGGGATATGTTTTTCAGGTGTTTTCACACCTTAGGGTGATTGGGAACTTCCTTTAAACAGTATAATGCATGAAAATTGGTTAAATCATCCATAATCATTAATTTCTTAGTATGTGACTACAAACCCTGAATTGTGTGTTTGATCTAAGTTGTTGCACAAAATGATATGAAATAGATTCTTCCTCTATTTGGATGAATTTCAGATGATAAAATAATTTTAGAAATATATACAATACATCCTAATGAGAATTCCCTAATTATTCACATAGGTTATAAGAGTAAATAGAATTATAGGGAATTTGTCTATGACTGAAATTTGTGATATAAGTAAATAGAGAAAATTTCTTATCTAGATCCCCTTGGTTATGAATGATTGTTTATCTAAATTCATAGTACATATACGTCAGATACTATCTTGGATTTCATTTAATGTGAATAGTGTTTGTTTGATATCTCAGTAAAGAGGGTGAAACCCTAGATGCAAGGAAAATTGGATATTTGCGAATAGATATTGTGAAATCCATTTGAAGGGATTTTCTTGACATGATAGACTTTATTTATTCAATGTTATTATTGATGCATGATATCCTAGTGAATGGCATGGAAACCCAAATTCAACTCAGTTCCAAGGTTTCATACATATATTGATTTTATATGATTTGTTGATAGTAGTCTTTATTCAATGAATGTTTATGTCGCATAAAATCTTTATGGGAGCCATGTGAGTAAGTTGTTGCCTAGTGAGAGGTGACAAGATGTGTGATGGCCTTGTGAGCCATGAGAATATTTGTACAACTAGTGAAATGAATACCTTAGTCTAAGGACCTAGAGGTAATGGTTACCTGTTACAGAGGTAACAATGCTATGTGATGATCTAAGGGTTTGAATACCCAGATCCAGTAATCATGATAATGATGTGAAGGGATGAGACTTCCCAGTAATGTGATAAGGGATTGAGATCCCAGGTATCATGTGTTTTAAATATTTGAAAAGTACGTTATAGATGTATTACATCTTTCTTTGTAGCATTTGTGGTGATTAAATGAAACCCTAAGGGTAGGGTGTTCAATGAATCAAGTATTGTGATATCAATGTTCTCAGTTATTATTAATAATTTTTCATGATAAGTAATTAACTCTTAATTGAGTTATGAGATGCACAACTCAAGATTTGGGTTGATATGCACAATTCTAGTGTGTATGTGCCAAGTGGACATGAAATCTATTTATTTAAGAATTTTAGTCTACCTGCATGTATAGTATGTTGATTACTCAGTATATTATAATGTTTTGAATATACTGCTATGCCATGTTTAGAATGATATACATGTTGCAATATAACTTCAAATAAATAGACACGATACCATAGAGATACCAGAGTCAAGTATAAGTAAGGGACACAATACAATATAGTAAGAGCTTTCGAAGAATAATACAATAATAGACTTAAGAGCCCTAAACACTGTTGATTCCCTACGGATGTCTGCACTGTAGGGAGGAAACAATCTACCCTGGCAGCGACCAATATACGGGGATCGAATTGCACCCACAGAGCATGCGGGGAGACAAAGACCTTGAGGAAGTCTCCTAAGAGAAGATAGGTTACCCAACATGAACCGAAGATCCCAGTGGTATCCTAGAGGTACCCACAAAGCGTACCAAGATGAGGCCCATAGAGCATCTCAGACCCTCTGCCTGGGTACTCATCCTAGAGGAGAGGTCCAGTTAAAGGCCAGCTATTTAGCTGCCTTAGTCAGATGTGACAGTTCAATTCAAGAAGACCCAAATTCAGTTCTAGGCTTAGCTTCCTGGGTTTTAAGCTAAGTCTTGTACGATGAGATCGTAGTTTGCTATGATTCTTCATATGTAGAGTACACTGCATATGATCAGGGCATAATAAAATGAATGAGAGGTTGCACAAGTGTGTACAATTATTTAATTATTCTTTGTATATTTCTAAATTATTAGTTCTCTTTATGATCAATCAAACATTTCATATATTGATTCACTCTTATAGATATCTAGAGTATCATGCCATATTTATGATTGTCAATTATTAGACTCTTTAAAGCTTACTGTTGTTATAATTGATATCAGTTGCTCAAAAGTATATCTGTAATTATATCAGTGCTTTAGACTGTTTCTTTGAAGTACTCATTCACTGAGCGAGTCGGCTCACCCCTCTACTCAATTTTTTTACGGAAATCACATGGACGAGAAGAATATATCATTACATCAGAGTAGATCTGCCACAAGAGTTAAGTACGAGTATATTTAAGTTTAGTCGGTCCTTTTTACTCTAGGTCCTTGTAAATAAATAAGAGAGAGTTGTAAATGATGATGTATAACATTATTCCTCCTTTAGCAATATGTGTGAATCAGCAAGGCATTATGTGTTTAAAAGTATGAGGAACATAATACATGTTCATACATGTATTTTTACTGTTGAAATCAGAATAGAGAAATCAATGTTTAGATTCCCTTGTAAAGTTGGTTTATGTGGTTCAATGCGAGAAAACAAAGACTTTGAAAAAGAAGAAAAATTTAAGGGTGATCTTTGTATTACGTTAAATCCTCAATTTATGCCCTAATCTCATGATTAATCGTAATTGTGAGATTGGGGTGTAACAGCTGTAACCAGAGCATCTCCGACCACATGCACCGAGACATCCTACCTCCTTCCATCCATATCAGCATTGTGCTCACAATCACCACACCCTGCTGCCATGATGGCTGACGATCAATACAAGCAATGTCTCCTCTCTACCACCAACACTCGAACCATCACCACCACTCAGTTGAGACAGTCACAGATCCATGTATTCTTGAAGCCATCCATGACCTACAGATGTGGCCACCTCAATTCACTACGGCCACAAGCTCTGACCCAGATCCACCATCACCCCACCTCTATCTTCCTTTCAGCTGGTCTGCGGTGCCAGAGACCAACACCAAACCTCGCCAACTACCACTGATTCCTCAATGTTGTCACCACCACTCCAGCATGACGAAAACCAACTGGTGAGATAGTTGTGTGTTCATGCAACGAAAAATCATTAGTATATCATAAGGTATAGACCACGACCACTCCTCTTCTTGTTCTATTCCTATACATACAATCAACCGTGATATAGAAAACAAGATCAGGACTAATAAATAAATATTGTGCTGTATAAAATCACAGTGCAAATGATGAAACACACTCGACACTTAATACCCTGCCTAAGTACGTCAATGTCGCATATGTACTATCTCTATTATGAAATCTACAAGCTATATTGAAGCCTAGAAAATAAAAAGAAGATCATAGAAATCCTAAAAGGTATATATAATCTAGTACTTTAGGCTAAATTCTTATAGCATTGAGTTCTACTTTTCTTACTTATCAATTTAATAAAATTAATCACCCAAATAAGGAACAAAATGAAGAAATGAGTGTGTTAAGAAATGAATGCAGGAAATTTAATGCCATACACTTTATGAATTTATTATGTGTACCTACCACTTCTAAATAACCTTATATATAAGGACATCATGGGACATATAATCGAACTCAATGGATTAAAATTCTAGCTATAATACTAGTTTTGCAACCTATAAAAAGTATGGAAACCAATTTCTAGATAATGGTTTCATTGTACAAGTAGGTGCACTATATATATGTATGTGGGCTATACTAAGTGTATTACCTAATGGGTATGTATAATATGAATACATGAATTATGTACATAATGACTGTGGATAATGATTGAAATAGTGTATGTGACCATATGTATAAAGATGACTAGCATATAAACATGATATATGACAACAACTAAAAGCTATCATTCAATATAAAACTCCTTAAGGGGAAAAATGGTAATTTCACTTAATAAGAACCTTGAAAGTGATCCCAAGACAAAGAATCATATAGTGACTCAATATGTTTCTATTTTCTACATCTCGCAACCTTGGGGCCCTAAAAATTTTTATTGCAAAAATGTTGGACTCTTGCTTGATATAAGGTACTAAATTCTCTATTCTTTTATTGAACTATTTGCCTCCCTCTTGAGTTTCATATATAAAATATTTACAAACTAGTGAACAAATATTGTTGTTAGTCTTTCCCTTTTTGTTGAAGTTCACCACGACTAGATTTTGAATATTGAACATTATTGAGAAACTAAAATATTGTTAGATTTTGATGTTGGCACAAAATTTTGAAGTATTGGCTAAGAGCTTTGGATCACTACTTTTGGCGGGTCACGACCCCCAACCCTGCACAGTGGATAATGAACAATTAGAGGTCCCCCAGTACTGGTTACCCCCCACAGGCGAAGTGACTTTCTCTCATAGAGGGGAGAACATTAGGCACATAGCCACTGGTGAAGACAAAATATTAGACTGATTGTGCCAATAGATAAATCTTTGCATTTTGAATAATTGGATATCTTGATACTAGTCTAATGAAAAATTGTTCCATTTTAAAATCTTGGTTTTGGTATCTCTTTATCATTTTCTAGTTGCCTCTTTAAATTTTTGTATCTTTTTATAATTAGCATGGTAACTAGACTATTCTTGTGTTATCTCCATAGTACACCAAGCAATCTTACCTAAAGTTAATATCATAACTCTTTATTTAAAAAAAAAGCTCAATAATGGATTTAGTACCAGCCTAGCTGACCTTTATTATTCCCTTTAATGGGGTCCATGTGTGGTTTTGTTCCTCTCAGAACTCATGGAAAGGTGATACAAAGAAGAAATAGATGAGACGTGTAGGTGTTGTCCTCTATTGAAGATTAGATAGGAACCAGTTCTTATTCTCAATCTTGTAATATTATGTTTAAAGCTTCCACGACTCTGATGTAAAAGCATGATTGTAATAAAGAATGTTTATAATTCTAATATTGTTTTGTAAATATTTGATCGTAAAGATCGGGTCTTTACAACATGGTATCATAGCCATAAATAGTTGACACTCATGCATGTATCGTAGAAGTTAGAGTTAAAAACTAGTATATTTAGAACTTAGTCAAGTAGTTTAGTACCAACCTTAGTCTTACTAGCTTTATCTAATTAAATATAATAATAAATTAGGTGGAGTTAATTCTCACAAAGTTGTATGACTCACTAGTTAGTGAAGATGAGACATCACCATATTAGTATAGATGAGTAGAGGTGTCAGAAAATGTGAACAATCTAGTAATTGAAGGTGAATAGTGAAACTAGAGCCCAAGTTTGAATTTGTGAAACGACGTTCTTATTACTTTTACCATAAGTGATCAATTAATTCAAATAGGTAGTATGGTGAATGTTGGTCAAAGGTGATTTTGACTTAGTCATCACATTGATTTTGGCCATTTTTAGTTTTGCAACAAAACACCTTCATCAAAAAATTTATTTTCTTTATAAAATTATATGTACAAGGAAAAGTTTATTTCATGGAATTTTTTGATGTTTTCTCGAGCTAAGTCACAATCAAGAAGTTATGAGCAAAACATTAGAGGAGAGTCACATGAAATCTTTGAGACCTAGAGGTATACTTTAAGAGAGTGAAGGATACTAAGTTAGTTAGCTTGCCTATTTAGATGTATGGTTGAATCCTTTAAGGGTGGAGTATACATATTAAGTAGATGACGGAGGTATCTATTTTGAGGATGAAATTATTTTGAAGGGGTGGAGAGTTGTAACATACTGGATCTTGTTACTGGATTTAATTTTTGAGCTATTATACACATTAAAAATCCTTTTTGCTCAATTCTCATTCTTTGTTGAACTTCATTGAATTATCTTGAAATTTTGCTGCCTAAGTGCAATTTGTCCTCATGGTGGTCTGGTCATCCTATTTGGGACCCATAACTGAACAATTGAGCTCCATTATGAATTTTTGACTTTGGGATCATATAAGAAGGACATTAGTGAAATGTTTACATATTCATGTTTGCACTAATTTCAAGAATAATTATCTTAGCCACCATAGACCCATACAGGAGGAAGTTAACATTTTTATAAGTTATTTTAATATGATATAAAGTGATGGACTAAATTTCACAATGTTTCCATCAAAATTCTAGGAGTTAGAAAAACTAAAAGTAATTAGCAAATGGGGACGCATTGACAATTGTATTAAATATGTTAGTAACTAAAGGAAGACCATGACTTCCTTCTCTTTAAGGAACAAGCATGCAACAATGGTTCTTATATGTCAGAGAAGAAGCTCTCTGCGATCACCCCATCACAAGAAACAAAACTGATTTTCTTTCTTTCGTTTCCAGCATGTCTTCATCAACGATCATACATACCCTTCTAAAACCCAAGGGGCAACCACCACCATGGCAGTTTGTCCCCTGACCAGAAAGGGCCACAGTCGTTTCCTAGATGAACGTTTACTCACGACCAGGCCGTAATACTAGTTATCTCCTCTCACCCTCGCCCTAACATTGTTTCTTCATTGATGACTCAACGTACGCTGGCCACTCAGCCTCATCGATGAATCACCTGAACTTCAGACCAACCTACGAGATAAATTAGTCTGTGCACCACCTACAACCACCATAGTTGTGGTTACTCCCCAACTTCCAGCCTTTTCGTGGAGATTCCTAGGATGTCGCCACTCATCCTCGGTCCATGTATTGGACTAGGTGGCACCGCGCTCCCTTCCTCCTCTCCCCAGGACCTGCTAGGTTCGTGGGTCTATGCTCCATTGAAGCCCACGACAAACCGTCGTAGAGAACTGGCAGAATAGAAGTGCCTTCCACCAGGATGACCTTTAACCCATCCATACAACCTTATCTAGCCTTACCGCTATAACCAAAGCATCTCAGACCACCTACACCGAGACATCCTACCTCATTCCATCCAAATCAGTGTGGTACTCACATTCACCACACCATGCTACCGCGATGGCTGACGATCAATACAGGCAATGTCTCCTCTCTACCACCAACACTCGAACCATCACCACCACTCAGTCAAGACCGTCATAGATCCAACTATTCTTGAAGCCATCCATGACCTGCAGATGTGGCCACCTCCATTCTCTATGGACACAAGCTCTGACCCAGATCCACCATCACCCCACCTCTATCTTCCTTTTAGCTGGCCTGCTATGCCAGAGACCAACACTGAACCTCACCAACCACCACTGATTCCTCGATGTTGTCACTAGCACTCCAGCATGAAGAAAACCAATAGGTGAGATAGTTGCGTGTTTGTGTAGCAAAAAAGCATCGGTATATCACAAGGTATAGACCACGACCACTCCTCTTCTTGTTCTATTCCTATACATACAATCAACCTAGATATAGAAAACATGATCAGGACTAATAAATAAATAAATATTGTGCTATATAAAATCACGGTGCAAATGATGAAACACACTGGCCACTTAATACCCTGCCTAAGTACGTCAATGTCGCATATGTATTAGGTCTATTATGAAATCTACAAGCTATATTGAAGCCTAGAAAATAAAAATAAGATCATGGAAATCCTAAAAAGGTATAAATAATCTAGTACTTTAGGCTAAATTCTTATAGCATTGAGTTCTACTTTTCTTACTTATCAATTTAATAAAAATTAATCACCCAAATGACGAAGAAAATGAAGAAATGAGTGTGTTAAGAAATGAATGCGGGAAATCGAATTCCATACACTTTATGACTTTATTATTTGTACCTACCACTTCTAAATAACCTTATATATCTAAGGACATCACGGGACATATAATCGAACTCAATGGATTAAAATTCTAGCTATAATACTAGTTTTGCAACCTAAAAAACATATGGAAACCAATTTCTAGATAATGGTTTCATAGTACAAGTAGGTGCACTGTATATATGTATGTGGGCTATACTAAGTGTATTACCTAATGGGTATGTATCGTATGAATACATGAATCATGTACATAATGACCGTGGATAATGAGTAAAATATTGTATGTGACCATATGTATAAAGATGACTAGCATACTAACATGAGATATGACACCAACTAAAAGTTATCATTCAATATAAAACTCCTTAATGGCAAAATGGTAATTTTACTTAATAAGAGCTTAGAAAGTGATCCCAAGACAAAGAATCATATAGTGACTCAATATGTTTCTCTTTTCCAGATCTCGCAACCTTGGGGCCCTATAAATTTTGATTGTGAAAATGTTGGACTCTTGCTTGATATAAGGTACTCAACTCTCTATTCTTTTATTGAACTATTTGCCTCCCTCTTGAGTTTCATATATAAAATATTTACAAACTAGTGAACAAATATTGTTGTTAGTCTTTCCCTTTTTGTTGAAGTTCACCAAGACTACATTTTGAATATTGAACATTATTGAGAAACTAAAATATTGTTAGATTTTGATATTGGCACAAAAATTCAAAATATTATCTAATAGCTTTTGCTCACTAGTTTTGGTGGGTCACAACCCCCAACCCTATGCAATGGTTAATGGACAATTAGAGGTCCCCCAGTACTGGTTACCCCCCACAGGAGAAGTGTCATTCTCTCAAAGAGGGGAGAACATTGGGCACCTAGCCACTGGCGAAGACAAAATATTAGATTGATTGTGCCAATAGATAAATCTTTGCATTTTGAATAATTGGATATCTTGATACTAGTGTAATGAAAAATTGTTCCATTTTGAAATCTTGATTCTGGTATCTCTTTATCATTTTCTAGTTGCCTCTTTGGATTACTGTATCTTTTTGTAATTATCATGGTAACTAGACTATTCTTGTGTTATCTCCATAGTCCACCAAGCAATCTTACCTAAAGTTAATATCATAACTCTTTATTTAAAAAAAAATAGCTCAATAATGGATTTAGTACCAGCCTAGCTGACCTTTATTATTCCCTTCATTGGGGTCCATGTGTGATTTTGTTTCTCTCGGAACTCATGGGCAGGTGATACAAAGAAGAAATAGACGAGACGTGCAGGAGCTGTCCTCTGTTGAAGATTAGTTAGGTACCAGTTCTTATTCTCAATGTTGTAATATTATGTTAAAAGCTTCCATGACTATGATGTAAAAACATGATTGTAATAAAGAGTGTTTATAATTCTGATATTGTTTTGTAAATATTTGATCGTAAAGATCGGGTCTTTACATCTTTGATATGCATAACAAGAAAATTACACGAGACATAGGCGTCATGTCCTAGATTCACTAGAACATCTTCAATTATTCTCAAGGGTTTTGTCATGGATACATCAGCCAATTGAATGGTCATATTTTTGGGTAGGAAATCTGTGAATCCTTGATGTTGTCATAAAGTGCAAGGCATGATGGATATGCTTGCTCCTAAGTTGAAATGTCCCTTGCAACATGTGTCGTCTCCTAGGAAACAATCTATCTAAAAAGATCTTGGATCCTTTTTCTTTTAAGGTATCTAGTTTTGAAATACACTGGAGGACATTTACGCTCACTTCACAATTGTGGATTTCTGAGTTACTTGCTTCCTGAACAAAATTGCCTTAAAATATTTGCACCAAATTGGCATTTTAGTCAGTAGGTTGAGGAGTGATATGTTGGCATGGAGTTTATTCATAGGGTCTCTGAATTGATCTTCTAGCTTGGTTTTCTTGAGGCATCTGTGTATGTGACATGTGGCTAGTACACAGGCACTGCGGGAGCTATCGATGGTCCAGAGTTGGCTTTCGATGTTGCTTTAGCTGAATTTTCACCATTGCTTTGTTGTGCTGACGCCATAGGGGAGTCTGTTATCGAGGTTTCTATGGAACCGACTATGAGATGGTCATTTAGGAAACTCGGGGCCTTGGCTGGGGTGCTTTCATCTTTGATGGGAGGAGTGCGGGTAGGATTAAAGGTTGAAGGCACATAATATACATTTTTTGACCTAGTGATCATGACATTTAATTTCTTTGACTGCTCCAAATGCTTGGGATTGTTCTTGGGTTGACCAGCAATCATGCCCACTGAGGGCTGTTAACTAGCTGCGAAATGGGCGATCTAGGACTCCAATGCCTTTTGATTGTATATGGCATTGACTAGTTGAGTCTGGTATGATGCCATCATCTCCTGAAGTGTCTTTATTGGGTCCTTCACTAGGACTGCCTCTATTTGCAATGGTGGGCCTGATTTGGATTCTGGTACTATTGTTGTTGCTGGTAGATTTGGCTAGGAATGCTAAATATGAAATTTCCCTGGTTGCATGGGCCAGTGTAGCTCGATGGTGCTCTATCATGAGCAGGTGGCATCAAGATCTACATTTGACTTTCATCTCCTTTAGGGTTCCCATATTGTAAACTAGGATGACTACGAGCTAGGTTTGGATTATAGTACTCTTGCACTAGTAGGATACTTTCGATTGATTTCACATCCTTTTATTGGGTGACTATATATTGTTTCTCAGCCTGGTTCTCATGAAATGCATCATATAGTTGTTGATAATGGACCGTGTTCTGATATACTGCATGACAGAACTCGCAAGAAGGTGCAGATTTGCACTTGAGGTGTCTGGATCTTCCTCTTGTATGTACTGAAGGATTTTTTGAGATTATCCTACTGAAGAGAGAGTGCTTTCAGTGCTTAAGAGATAGATTTGAGTTCTGAATGATCCTCCACCATGGCTACCTTGAACGCCCTTACCTGAGGGTCTGGTCTAGTAAGTTTGATTTTCTATCACAAGGTTGACTATATTTAGCGCATTGTCGAAGCTTTGTCGCATGATGTTTCCATTAGAGGAAGAGTCAATGAACTTCCTTTCTTATCATCAACCCCTATATAGAAAAATCTGGTGATTTGATTCTCGTGGATGCCATGTTGGACACTTGTGTAGGAGTTCATCGAATTGTTCCCATGCTTCATATAGGGGTTCTTTGGGCACTTGATTGAATCTTGTGATCTATCCTTTGATTGAATATGTCATCGAGTGTGGGTAGAATTTCTCTAGAAAATTGTTTTCTAGGGCCTCCCATGTAATGATCGGATCCCCTCGAAGAGTATTGTACCACACTCTAGCTTTTTCATTCAGGGAGTATTAAGTAGTTGCATATGCATGGCATCATAAGTGGCATCGGATGGCTTCATCATCGAGCAAAGGTAGATGAATTTGAGGAGATGTTCCTGAAAGTCATCCCCAATCCTTCCTGTAAAGGTAGAGTTTTGCAGTAGTCTGACCCACTAGGCTCTGATCTCAATCGGGTCGCCTGGAGGTTTGACTGAATGAGTCAAGTCAATGCCTTTAGTGATACTAAAACCTTATAATTCTTTGGTACATTTTGCAACTTTAGTGGCTTCTAGGTTGGTCTTGAATTCACCTTCTGCCTGCTCCCTAGATTTTGCATCGAGTAATTCTCATTGGTCTGTAATAGCTGCTTCAATTCACACCTTGATTGATGCTTCTGCAGCTACTGCATCTGCCATGGCTTTCTCCTTGTGAAGTCTTCTGAAGGTTCTTTCGATTTCTGAATCAAAAAGTAATCTTGAGCCAAAACTTTTGGATCTTCAGATATTCTAGGAGTACGTGAAAGGAGGAAAATTGATCACAATTTGATGTGTTGAGTTCTAGAAGATTTTTAATAATATAAAACATTAAAAAGAAAATCCCTAATTACACTTATACTTCTAAAAATATTTAACTACCCCTGTCCCTGACAACGGTAAAATTTTTTATGGGGATATAAATGTCGCACCAAGAAAAGCCCTAAATGAATAACTCCTAGGTTTGGCCAAATGTAGTGCACTAATTCCCCACTCCACATGAGTGGAAGCCTTATTGTAGTATACTTTAGGATCGAACCCAAAGAACAACCTTTTTAAGTAGTTATATAAATTTAGAAGTTTTAAGAGTAATATTTAACACCGAGATGTTGATTGATTGATTAAATTAAATTGTTATCCGTAGGAACAAATATTTAAAAAGTAATGAATGATAATAAAGAAAACCAGGGCATGGGGTTTTGCTACCCAATCCTACATAATTATCCTAACCAGGTCTAACTCTTCAATAGAAATTACTATATAGAGGTTTAGTTGATGCACCCTCATGTGATACATGTCATCAATTGGCCTAAACTCCCTTGGAATCGATCATCCTCGACACCCAAGTTCCCAATTTATTCCAACTAGACTCCCTCACTTACAACTGACCATCCTTGAAACGTTAGCAGATCGTAGCCCAATCACCTAACTATCCCTTTTTGTCACCTCATGGGGATAATAAGATCATTCTAGTGTTCTAATCATGCTCACAAAAACATGCATATCCATGATAATAACATATACGAAAAGCAAGTCGTCAATTTGCAAGGCAAGGAAATAAGTAGAACGATACTTTATTAGCAATAGTATTGTCAAATTTAGATACAATCTAGGATAAAAGACGGGCTGTTGGAGCTAGTCCTCATACTCCAGCACAAATGTTTACTTGCTCATGGTGAGAAACATCAACATAATTATGTTTGCCTCACTCATGAGATGATGAAACATACATGATACATGTCTAAAGAATGATGTGACTCGATGACATATGTCTTCAGGTTAAGGAACTGAATAATGTGACGATATATATGTTAAGAGTACATACATTCTTATTATGTCCCTAGTCAGATATTACTGTGGAAGCAAAAAAGACAATAGTAATACATAATATTAGAGTATGTGTTGACTGATATCAGAGTCTCATTAGTAATGATATGTGATATCAAGTCAAGCACACAAATATATGTTAGAAAACAATATATTGGACAAACCCACCTTGAGAGTAATACATGGATTCCATGTAATGGTAGTCACAATCATCTCTCATAGTGGTAGTGGTGATAGTCGTTCTTAGACCTAAAATCACTACACTCTTCACATGTCATTGGGTACACTTTGACATCATCAAACATAGTCCTACAACATGGGTTGTTATAAGGTGATAGTTGGGTGACTTTGATACATGGGGATAGACTGTGAGTGATAGAGATGGGATTTGTCCCTCCTACAAAGGAGTATGATATCCAAGGCCCCTTAATAAGAAAGACTTAGAATTGTATGGCCATACTCATTTGATTCAATATATGATATGTGAACTGACATGCATTTAAGATAGTCTTCTCTAGGTCAAGGAACATGGATTGAATGTTGAAGAGGATGACGTTCCATGCCTCGAGTTCAATATGGATGTCAGCGACAAAGGAACTATAACATCACGGTAACACTAATCACAGATTGTAGGTTGAAGTTGTTCTCCAACTTTCTGAGTTACTTGGGTAGTAATGATGAGTTACTAGTTTCTTCTCATTGCTTGTGATGTCATAAGTTGTTATGAACATTCACTGCCAATGTAAATTGGAACCTATAGGGTCACACACGGATGATACCTTTGGAAGAGGAGATTTTCCATGAATGATATTTAGATTGAGACTAAAGGTGTTTAGATACTCAATTAAACATACAATTGATTGACTGGACTAAAAACTATCAAGTTCCAGTGTTCAACTAGCTGGTTAGAGTGTCAGGTCAATTGGAGACTGCATTGGCAATGTCAAGACTGCCAACTGACCGGTTCACCCTTGTAAGCCGATCGGCTGGTGTGACCCAACTGATCGGTTCACTTGGTGAACCGGGCAGCTCACAGTCCTACCAACTGAGGAAATAAGGATTTTCCTAATTGGAGGAAAACTTTCACATTTCACTTGTTTGATTCGATTGGAATACAAATTAATCTTTGAATTAATTGGAAACGAATAAGGAAAGTCAATTGTGGGCAAGTCTGGGAAGTGAAATGATCGGTTCACTGGGTGAGCCGATCGGCTCACTAGGTGATTTAATCGGCTCACCTGTGCAAGCAACGGGTTCAGTTATGAACTTATCAGCTCACCTTCCCAAATGATCGGTTCAGTTGTGAACCAATTGGTTCGCTTGCCTCAGTACAAACTATTCATGGAATTTCTAGATCCTTCTACTCCCGAACAGACTGGGAACCCTAACCCTTCCCTCTACTATAAATAGATGGGTACTGGGGGCTTCGTAGAACACACAACTCAGAACATTATTTGCCCTCCAAAATTGTTGTCCTCTCTAGTTTTGGTAACCGAGAGAGCCCGAGCAAGTGCAGCCCAACTAGTGAGGCACAACGAGGGAAAAACAATTGCAGAAAAGTTGTCTGAGTTTGGGAGAGCAGGTTGGTGCTAGTACATCGACAGGAGGGTCGTCTCCTTCTTTCCAGTTCTTCTAGAACGGGAGGAGTTCTTGGTGGTCCGTGTGGACTATCTGTAGAGGTGGGAGATGTCTTTCGCTCATGAGGACGTGTCAGTCGTAGTCTGTGGTGGAGGCCAGAGTCCATGGAAAAGGCCAGGAGCTACACTGACACTTTCCAAGATATGACGTTGAAGATCACACATGGTTGTGAGGTATTGTCACAGGGCAAGCCCCAAGACTAGGTATATCTTGCTAAAACCATCCTTCCCATTACATAGTCATTGATGTGATTCCCTATTATGGGTTAATGACCAGTAAACGTTTTGTTTCCAGTGCCTACTCTGAGGCCATAAAACCCAACATTGGTATCAGAGCCACGTCAACATACTGTGTTTTGGGATAAATCAATATGATCGGATTTTGTTTTTATTTTCATTTATTTATTGCATACGATGTGAATATTTGAAATGACTAATGTGCATATCTGACTAAATACCACATGCGACCACAAACTAATATACATATATGATATGGTATATATGCAATTGATGTGCGTCACCCTAAAACATTTTTGATGGTGGATGTGTAGCATTATTATTGCCTATAAACCCTATGTGTGCTTGGTTGGTTATGGTTGTTTGCATCTCAGTTTGCATACCGAGCCTCTACCTTCTATTCCACATATAACTCAAGATAACTCAAGATCCTTTCTCTTCTACCTTTTCTCCCCTCGAATGTAACCTGAGGTTTCGCAAAGATTATGTAATAGTAGGATAGTTTATTTTCTATTACATCAAAGAAGAAGACACTCAACACTAGACGAGACGACCGCCTAGAGGACCGAGGAGGATTGTGAAGGAGTCGAATCGACTGATTGATGGTCCAACCACTTGTTGGAGGTGTCCAGACATCAGAGGCCAGACCAACCAACCAACCAGCCAGGAGGTGAGCCGATCATGTCATAGGATGAGTCGATTAACCCGGAATGGTTCAAGCACAAAGATCTTCATCAACAACAGGTTACATATGATGTAGACCTTAGATGACCGTAATTCCTTGTAGCTCCAAGGACATACAATAGGATGTCCATAATCTTCACGTTTATTGATATTGCATGTTTTCTCGTTGTGTTTATAGCATGTATATGATACGTACTATAATAATGTGGTGATTGGATATGTATATGTACTTATATAAAATCTCTCAAATACAATATTAAAGTCTTAGATGCCTTCCATAAGCAGCACACATGAAAGCTTGATCGACCAAGCGTAGATTTGCACAAAGCATGGTACGCCGTCCATCTCGTGGAAGTGTGATCGTAGATATGTAGATTTGCACAAAGCATGGTGCATATCTATCATGTTGGCTTTTAGGTCAGACTTAACTTGTGACTTAGAGAACCCAAGCCCAGAGGCATGAAGATGATTATGGAAAAGAGTTGCGCATATCATCTATCTAAGAGTTGTATATGATGCAATTGGCATGATGGCCTACCTAAATAGTCAAGTTGTGGGTGATCAACCAAAGCTGACTCATATTTTGATGAAATATGAATCTTGGCCACTAGAATATTGTACCTTGCATCAATTTCAACAATATAGTAGGAGCAATATTAATTAATGACCCAATTAATATCGTCAACTTTATCAAATCAAACAAATAAAAAATGATTTGAAAAGTTGCAAAACTCTTTTGTAGAATCCAAATGACAAACACAAATACATTATTGTTGCGATCAGTTCATAAACTGGATAAACTTCAAATCTGGTTTGGGACCTTTGAGAAGTGTTCTCAGTAGTGAGTGTAAACTCTAAAGTACTTGAAAGACCAGAGCCAATGGAACCACTCTAAATGCTCCTAAAGCTAAAATTGGATGCTTACTTGAAGTATGCCAATGATGCCTAAGACATCAAGAACCTTATGTTGACCTATATGAACTATGAGTTGCATAAATAGCTTGAAGCATGGACATTCTTGAGATGGTTATGCATCTTAAGTATCATGTAAAGCATGAAAGGTATAATGTCTTCAAAGTGATGTTTGAGTATAATCAGACAGATGGATATCAAGTATAATCTCCTATGCTCAATATGATGCTGCATATAGATTAAATGTGATTTCTAAAAGGGCAAGAGTTGACCAAACATATGTTTCTACAAATCATTGTGTGAATCATATAGCCAGTTTATCAAATGCTGAGAAACTTGGCCAAACCATTGTCTGAAGTGTTGGGCATGTTGATGCCAAAGCATGAATGAAGAAAGGACAAAACTTGTGATAATGATCGACAAAGTGAAATCCATAGACTAAAGCAAGGTTAAGAAGTATTTTGAAGCCAAGCTAAGGTCCAAATCTTCATCACTCAAGATATGGAGAAGGGGAAAGCATAAAAGGGAATGTCCTTTTCACTTATAAAGATAAGGAAAGAAAGTGCCACCATTGTCGCCTGTTTGACATTGGAAAGGGAAATAACCTCTTTATAGAGGATCTTGGGAATATGAAAGAGATAGAGATCTTTACTTCAGGACCTAAGAACAAGTAAGCTAGAAACTGTGCGGAGCAAGAGTTGATACCATTACAGTTACAATATGACATTCATGGGCATATAATAGAATTAGTGAGTTGCTATTAAACATCTGTCATCAATGAAATTGTCATTGATCTTTTATGGACAAGAATGTAATGGACTGATATTTCATTTTAAAGATATGATCTTTGATGGAAATGCCTATGTCTCACTAATTATACTTGATAGTTAAAGAGAGAAATATGTATGACACATGTAATGAATGACATGATATCTCAAACTTGAATGCCTATAGCATAGTCATCTGTAGTGCATAAATGAGAATTGCATTTCTAGAAATCCATATGATGGCTATCTAGACTCATTTTGGTTGCTGAACCAACAGAGACATGCTAATCTCATTCATTGTGCAATATGACAAAGGTTCTTCACTAGATATAGTGGGAGGATAATTATTCTATTAAGGATTATACATATTGATGTATATAAACCTTTTAGAATAATTGCTAAAGGTATTCACTAGTACTTCAATATATATACTGATGAACTCAGTAGATATGGTAGTTTATATTTAATAAAATACAAACATGAATCTCTTGAAGTGTTCAAGGAGATCATAAATGAAGTACATAACAAACTTGGTATAAGTATTAAATTTTGATATGATTGATTTGGAGATACTTTGAACCAAGTGTTTGATAACCTTCTGGAAGATCATGATAATGTATCATGATGGACTCCACCTAAAACACAATGATAGTGTATCATGAGAAGTGTATAAGAAAGAAGGAATCGCTTCTTGTTGAGTCAGAGTGTGATTACTAGCTAAAACTTCAAATTTCCTTTTGGACAAATGCTTTACCCTGGGAATAAAGAGAATCACAAAATGTTGTGAAATCTCAAAGTTCCTTAAGTAACACACAAAACTCATGATTCTGGTAGAACATGCCTAGAGCTTGAATGATATATGATATCTTATAGACAAGAAGGTGGTGAGTTGATCATATGATGAGTCAACAGTCTACCTAGAATCTAATGAGAGCTAGAAACTGAGATATGGCTTGAAGCCATGAAATCCAAGATGGACTCCATGTACATCAACAAAGTATGACCTTGGTTGATCCACCTGAAAGGGTAAAACCCATTGGGTACTTTTGGGTCTTCCAAAAGAAGACTGACATGGAGGGTAAGTTGGTTGAAAAGAGTTTCTAACAAGTTCAAGGTGTTGAACATAGTGAAATCTTTTCAGCAGTTACCATGGATAAATCCATCTGGATAATGCTTGCCATTTTAGCTTAATATGACTATGAGATTTGGCATATGGATGTTAAAACCGCATTCCTTAAATGGAATATTGTGCAGGATGTGTATGCAATACATCCTAAAGGTTTTATAAATCTAATAATGCAAATAAAGTCTATAAAGTTGCATATATCAATCTGTGGATTGAAGCGAACTGGATCTTCAATTTGAAAAGATAGTCAAAGAGTTTGACTTGAGTCAGAATGAAGATGTAATGTGTGATTACAATAATTTAGTGGGATCATATATATATATATATATATATATATATATTCCACATATTGATGGGGAGTATCATCCTTATACTATAAAACCTAGTAACAAAGTGCATTCTAAAAGGTTTTTAGAGAAGCATCCTATGTGATAGGAATCAAGACCTATAGAGATAGATCAAGAGCTCTTCTTGTCCTAGGAAAGAGAACATACTTTGGCTAGATAGTGAATGAGTTCAGCATGGTGAGAGAAAACTTGTCCATGTTCCATGGAGTTAGTCTCTCAAGAGCCAAGTGTCCCAATTCTTATGAAGAATAAGGAACACATGGATAGATGCCATATGCATTCGCAATTGGATCTATCCTGTATGAACTCATCTCATTATCTTGTATGTATTGGACATGACAAGAAAATATGAACTAATTATCGTGTATGTGTTGTACATGACAAGAATATACGAACTCATCATCTTGTATGTATTGGACATGACAAGAAGATATGAAATCATCATCTTGTATGACAAGATGATATAAGTATCCAGTTATCTCATATGTATTGGACATGATGAATGGATATGTGTCGAACTCCAGTCAAAGTTACTATAATACCATGAAGGACATCTTTGTGTACTTGTGAAGTACTAAAAGGATTATTTCTTTAGTTATGGTAATAAGGAAGAATTGGGTATAAAGAGTTACACCGATGCAAGCTTCTGAAATGACAAATTGGGTTTGACCTTAGAATTATAATTGTTAGTTGGAAATGTTCCAACATAAAACAATTGATTAATTCTACAATAAGAAGCCAAGTACCTTAGTGTTACGAACACTATAAAGGATATTGTATGCATCTAGAAGTTCATATGGATGAACTTATGGGAGGTTCCGACCATTGGTGACTTAGTAGTAATATTATGACAACAATGGAGCTACTGGTTAGGCAAAGGAATTTCAGATAGCATACTATGACACTTCTATCTCATATGAGTTGTCATATAGTGAGGGGATCTGAAACATGCAATATACCGACTTGAATAAAATGTTGCTTACCCGCTAAAAAACCACTTGTACAGGAGAAACATGATGGACATGTTAAGATCACTTGGAATATGATTCGTGGGTGATTGTCTCTAAGTGCAAGTGGGAGTCTATTGGTATAGTATGCCCAGAGAGCCAATCATATGATGATTGCAATGTATCATATGATACTTGATTTGATAATGATAAAGGTAATTCCATATATTATGTTTGTCTCACTCATGAGATGATGACACATACATGATAGATGTCTAAAGAATTGATGTGACTTGATGACATACGTCTTCAGGTTAAGGACCTGAACAATGAGACCATATGTATGTTAAGTGTACATACATTCTTGTTATGCGTCTACTCAGATATTACTGTGGAAGAAAAAGAGACAATGGTAATACATAAGACTAGAGTGTGTGTTGACTGATGACAAAGTCTCATTAGTCATGATATGTGATATCAAGTCAACCACACAGACATATGTTAGAGAACAATTTATCAGAAAGACTCACCTTGAGAATGATACATGGATACCATGGAATGGTAGTCACAATCATCTCTCATAGTGATAGTGGTGATAGTGGTTCTTAGACCTAAAATCACTACACTTGTCACATGTCGTTGGGTACACTTTGACATCATCAAACGTAGTCCTGAAACATGGGTTGTTATAAAGGTGAAAGTTGGGTGACTTTGACACATGAGGATAGATTGTGAGTGATAGAGATGGGATTTGTCGCTCCTGCAAAGGAGTATGACATCCAAGGCCCCTTGATAAGTGAGATTGAGAATTGTATGGCCATACTCATGTGATTCAATATATGATATGTGAACTCACATGCATCTCAGATAGTCTGCTTTAGGTTAAGGAACATGGATTGAATGTTGAAGAGGATGACGTTCGATGCCTCGAGTTCAATCCGGATGTCAGCGACGAAGGAACTATACGATCATGGTAACACTAATCATAGATTGTAGGTTGAATTTGTTTAGCAATGTTTTGAGTTACTTGGCTAGAAATGATGAGTTACTAGATTATGCTCATTGCTTGTGATGTCATAAGTTGTTATGAACATTCACTCAACGTAAATTAGAACCTACATGGTCACACACATAGGATACCATTGCAAGAGGAGATTGTCCATGAATGATGTTTAGATTGAGACTAAAGGTGTTTAGGTACTCAATTAAACATACAATTGAGTGTCTGGATTCAGAACTATCAAGTTCAAGTGTTAAACTAGCTAGTTAGAGTTTCAGGTCGATTGGAGACTGCATTGGCAATGTTAGGACTGCCAACCGACCGGTTCACCCTTGTGAGCCGATCTGCTGGTGTGAGCCAACTGACCAGTTCATCCTTGTGAGCCAATCGACTGGTGTGAGCCAACTGACCAGTTCACTTGGTGAACCGGGCAACTCACAGTCCTGCCAACTGATGAAATAAGGATTTACCTGATTGGAGGAAAAGTTTCACGTTTCACTTGTTCAATTCAATTGGAATAAGGATTATTCTTTGAATTAATTAGAAATGAATAAGGAAAGTCAATTGTGGGCAAGTCTATGAAGTGAAATGAATGGTTCATTGGGTGAACTTATCATCTCACCTACCCAAATGACCAATTCAATTATTAATCGATCGGCTCACCTGGCCAAACGATCGGTTTAGTTGTAAACTGATTGGTTCTCCTACCACAGTACAAACTATTCATGGAATTTCCAAATCCTTCTACTCCTGAACAGAATGGGAACCCTGACCCTACCCTCTACTATAAATAGAGGGGTACTTGGGGCTTCTTAGAACACATAACTCAGAATATCAATTGCTCTAAAAAGTTGTTATCCTCTCTAGTTTTGGTAACCGAGAAAGCCCGTGCAAGTGCTACCTGACTAGGAAGGCACAACGAGGGAAAGACAACTGTAGAAACGTAGTCTGAGTTCTGAAGAGTAGGTTGGTGCTAGTACACTGATAGGAGGGTCATCTCCTTCCTGCCAGTTCTTCTAGAACAACAAGAGTTCTTGGTGGATTGTGTGGACTATCTGTAGAGGCGGGAGATGTCTGCCGCGCAGGAGGACATGTCAGTCATAGTCCATGGTGTAGGCCAGAGTTCATGGCAAAGACTAGGAGCTTCACACACACCGTCCAAGACATGGCATTGAAGACCACACATGGTTGCAAGGTATTGTCATTGGGCAAGCCACATGACCAGGTATATCTCGCTAAAACCACCCTTCCCATTACATAGTCATTGATGTGATCTCCTGTTATGGGTTAATAGCCAATACAATTTTTGTTTCGGCTGTCTACTATGAGACCATAAAACCCAACACGTGCATCATAATGGAAGAATCTGGAAGACTCTGAGTAGAGAGTGGCTCAATTTGGGAAAATGGCGAAGCCGATTTCCTAACTAGGTGGTTGGAAGGTGAACAGTGAAAGGCCGGCTTTCGGGGCCTTCCTTCCCTTGATGTGTAGCATCCACTACTATAGAAAAGGCCTTTGGTGTCGGTTATTTAGAACCTTTGGTGTCAGTTTTCAAGCGACACCCAAGTGGGTGCCACTAAAAGGCGACACATTCAGTGTCGATTTCTAACCAACACCATAACCCTTCCCGCCACCAAAAATGTGCCAACAAGGGGACTATAGGCGTCGGTTCTTAATGCAAAACAGACACTATATCATGATCACAGACATCGGTTATTAAACAAACACTGACGCCATAACCCTTCCTTCCACCAAAAATGCGCCAGCAAAGTAACTATAAGCATCAGTTAGTACAAAAACCGACACTATATCATTGTTAAACACGTCGGTTATTAAACAATAACTGACGCCATATCCCTACCAGCACGACCATGCTTCCCAACGCATCCGTGGTACCTAGCCACTATAGGCATTGGTTCTTATAGATAACCGACGCCAATCTTGGAAGAGACGTCATTTTTTTTGCTAATAACTGACGATGTACATCTTTTTTGTCAGTTTTATAGAAATAACTGACGCCTATGTTCTGGGTGTTTTTTCTTATCAGTTTGCAGGCCTGCTGTATGGCTGGTCGTAGGATGCAAAACCTACAGTTCAATTCTAAACTGTAGGTTTACATCATCCATTGATATCAGCCAACAACAGGCCACAAACCTACAAGGTAATTCACATTCAAACACATGTATTGATCAGATACATGTAGAAACATGCAAAGTCATTTACATTCACATTCAATTCCATTCATTTCATCTCTTTTCACATTCAGACATTCATGTATTGATTAGAAAAAGTCATTCACATTCACACATATGACAATTCAGAAAAAAGTCATTCATATTCACACAAAAATAATTATGAGAACAAAGTTTAGAAATATCATTCTTTATTCATCATTGTCATCATTATCATCATTGTCCCAATTATATTTAAAAATTCCCACTCTTTGTAGGGCTTTTTCCCATTCTTCTCTTACAACATCTAATTTCTCCCTCGTATAGGGAGTATGTACATCTAATAACTTTCCACCTGTGCTGAAGTCAGTTTTAAACACATGCAAAGAGAATGACGTATATATATAATTAATAATGTATAATAAGATTGATATATCTCATATTATCTAATGAGACTATATATAATACCTTCTGTATAGTATCGATTTCCATTACGGCATATTTGATGATTAGGTCCATAAATCGCATCACATAGTAGGCACATGCCCAACCATTGTCTTGTGTAGCACACAATAAATTGAAACATACAAAATATTAAAAAATACAAATAAGCACATTTCACATAAATAATATATACATTGGAGTCGGGAAATTACTTTCACATTCTCCCAAACTAGTGGCTGATTCTTTTTCCTGGGGACCTTTCCTCCAACTTTTTTGAACTCATGTAAAGCCCTACTTGTTAATGTAACACATTAAATTGCATAATTAAATAGTAATGTAATAACATATGTTAACAGACATAAAAATATGAAATATTTCTCATGAGAATAATGTCCTTTTCATTGTGTGTCCATATAATGTATTCAATTCATTCCCCACAGGAACTAAATAATAGACAGTGAACGTCTTGGGGACAATAACTAGTAACTCCCAATGCCTACCACTATAGGTAAGAAAGTTAAAAATTAATAACTCAAAATCCACAATAAAAATGTAATTTTCTTAAGTCCAAATTATAAGCAAAGTAAACTTACTCCACATTGAATGGAGCTATTATCACTGTCTTCTTATTTTTACCTAAATATTCAAAAGCATCACATCAATATGAAGTAACTGAAGAAGGGTCTGTATTTACAAGACTAATCAAAGATGGAACCAAAAATCCCACACGAGAGAATGAAAAATCTGTACATATCGTGTGTAAGTGGATTCAAAACATGTAATATGTATGCATTATTATATAGGAAACCAGATCACCGTATATAAAACAAGGTACACAGATGTATAAATAAGATCTCACCATATCCACACCTCTATCATAGATGTGTTCAGCCAATCATAACGAAACAACTCCAAAATATCTTGTAAAAATAGCTTGTTTTCGTATGATTGACCTGCATTAATACCTATACATTGATACGTATGCAAAAACTCATATAAATAGATTGTTATCATATGCTTGACCTACAGCATCCTCCGATATTGTAACATTTATAGGGCAATTTCGATCATGTTCGCCGATCTATACTGCCATACCCCTACAATTAGAACCTAATGAGGCGTGTAGGTCCCTTGGAAGCCAACTTGGTAGTTGAGGAGGTGGACATGGAGGCCGAGATGTAGCGGGTGTCTTCTTTTTGACCTGTATATATTATTTTAGATCAATTGACTCATATATACATACTAACAAATTAACGTAATGTAAATTTATCATACAATATTAGTATAGATGACATCAACTTTGGGCCACATTATCACTCCGCCTTCTGCCTCACCAAACGTTTCATAATCTGGGTGGGCATATGGTAGTTGAAGATCCTTCTAATCAGGGAGTATACGTATCGGGCTCACACGAACCGTACCAGCTGGTACTGGAGTCCCATGAAACATCTCCCCTGGAAGGTCTGGGTAAGCTTGTGCCTCTGCAACAATATATTCTTTACTTTTTAGACGGCATGGCTTCAACCCCTACAAATTTACGTAAAGAATGTTATATACATATATACATAAACATATCATCTTGGAAAGACTAGCTACTATGTCATAAAAATACTTACAGAGGATGTGCTAGGTGGTGGGTCTACAAGATTACTCCCAACCTCTGTAGTAGGAGTAATAGAAGTGTGACACATCACAGGTACCGTCTGAGTGGCCGCCTGAGACGCCTTCCAATTCACCATTGCATCTTGGACTTTCCTCTCAATCAATTCATCTACCTATACATGGATAAAAGAAACATAGTCGATTATAGAATTCCCTTTCACAATAACATTCTAAAAAAAGAATAGGTTACCTCAACTTGTGAAATTCCCGCTTTTGGGACGAGTTTGCACTGGTATGGCCCAAAGAACGCTTTGATGCCCACACCAACGCCTACACCCCTAACACGTCTAGGATGCTCTGGGTTACCCAGAGCAACTGTCAATTCATCCCTTGTGCCCTCAGGGATGAACTTGCCTTCCTTCCTCTCCTTGTGTAGCTCCCGCTAATCGCCATCAACAGAAATTGGTACGTAAAATAACAATAATCAATATCGATCGATTGCTCTAAGAGTTGAATTTTACCATTTTTGCAGCCGCCTCAGCAATTGCGGGATTCATTATATCTCCCTTCTTATTTTGCCTCCTAGCTATCCACATAGCATGGTGAGGTAGAGGTGTGGGACCAATAGTAGAGGACTCCTGAGTAGCAGCAGATTGAGCAGTAGACTCATCCTGTAGTCTTTCGTGAATGCCTGCATAGCCTCTTGAACCCATTGTGTGTTCATGCAATTCAGTGCATGTCTTTCTCTTTGAGCATCGCTGATAGCCTTGTTAGTAAGAACATTGATTTGGTTAGTAACACTAAAGGTTAATCTTGAATAGGTGAATACATAAGAACGTATATTAATTAAATTGGGAGTGGTGCTTAATACCTTGAATTCATCCATTTTTCTTTGGGTAACAAAGTCCTCCCAGTCTTTGGTGTCCAGGTAGTTCCATTGCTCAGTGGTTGTCTTTTGCCTAAATTTGTTTTTTAAAGAGAATACAAACAAAAATTATTAGTGTAGAGTTAGTCAAAAAGTGATCAATGTCAGGAATTAGAAATCAATTAAGAACCTCTTCTCAGCATCACGTATGTAATCTCAGGTGAGATCTTTCCTATAGTTCCTTAGGACCCTCCCATAGTGTTGCATCACACATTTTTTTTATCAGTAAGCGTGTTTCTCTTTCATTACTCACAAAATTTACAAAAAGGGGGAGCAAAGCTCAATACATCTGTAAAGATAGATATCGTAAGACAAAAAAAAGAAGGATGCAAATTATCTATGCAAACTTCTATAATCAATATCTATGCAGTGCCACACACTGTATGGTTTGCTCATGCTGTCTTCAAAAATGCATCAGTTTCTATGTATCCAAATGTGATAGATGATAAGAATAGCAAGCAAAGCATCATTTTTGTTCTTCAGCAAGTGCACTTCCCAAATGTCTCCTAGAACAAAGGACAAAGAAGGCTTTGCTCTGCTCCATAGTTCTGCTGCAAACTCACATCTCCACAGGACGTGGTCATTTGTTTCCCCTTCTTTGCAGCACAAGCTGCATCTAGAGGCTAGATTAATACCAATTTTCTGCATATAATCTTCAGTAACCAACCTGTTGTGCATCACTTTCTAGCAGTAGAGAATGGCTCTTTTAGGCGCTCGAGTGTTACACATCCAGCTGGTCCATGGCAAGATCTCATGCTTAGTCCTACAGAACTCCCATGTGTCTTTTAGAGTGACATTTTTTAGTTGCATCACGCATCTACGATGCATCTTTTCATCCAGATAAAATATACTCTACAAAATAGAATTGCTATTAACTAGTATCCTAAAAATTAGTAATCTACAAAAATAGAATTGCAAATAATAATAACTCATGCATAGTTCCTTCCATATTAAGTCTTTCTCCCCCCTAGGAACTTTATGCCAAGATTCAAAAATAGGACTACAATGGCTGCGAGTAAGAACCCCAGGATATGAAATAAATGAGTTACGGTTCACTCCAACTGGATTTCCTGCATGATCGAAATCCACATCTAGTTTGAGTCCATTCCCCTTTGCTATAGTAACTTGTTCATCATTGTGATGCCCCTCACTTACTCAATTTTTTACTGCTCATCAAGTGCCCCAATTTCTTCAGGGGTACATCACCAACCTAAAACTTGACAAAAAAACAAACATACAGGATATAACTATAAATGAACATATAGATAGAAACCTCAGGGACATATTTTTAAAGCTTACATTGTGAGGCGGTGAATTGATGTCCTCACCCTCATGGTAATCATCAGCACGGTCATCAGGAGAATGCTCAGCCATCTGAAAGTTCACATTCACATTGTAAAGTTCACATTGTAAAGTAATTTACATTGTAAAGTTCACATTGTAAAGTTCACATTCACATTGTAAAGTAATTCACATTGTAAAGTTCACATTCAAATTGTAAAGTTCACATTCAGAAAAATAAAACATATAAAAATATATAAACATGCATGCCTCCAATATTGCGATCTTTTATCAATTAACAATCCTTCATTGTGATCTCCGCACAATACAAGTCATCATTAGCTTATCTTCAATGAACTATCCTTTACCATGAAGAACAACTGACCATTTATCATTTACAGGATCATCAATATAAAATACTTGTTTTGCCTGTGATGCCAATATGAATGGTTCACCCTTCTCGTCAATCTTTTCAAAGTTCACTAATGTGAAACCCAATTCATCCACTATAACTCCTTTGGTGTTATCAACCCAGTTACATTTAAAGAGAAGAATTCTGAAATCTACGTAGTCAAACTCCAATATGTCTTCAATGACACCGTAATATGACATTTTAGCTTCACATGGACTCTTATCCTTTGCACTTGTAAAAAACAATGAAGATGCTTGAAGGGTGACCCCACTATTTTGGACGACACTTTTATCATCTTGACTCTTTGTGTAATATGAGAATCCATTTATGTCAAACCCTTCATATGACATAACATTCGATTTGGTTTAAAGGCGATGCATTTGATAGTTTCAGTTTATCTGGTGTTTGAGATAGTTGATGTAAGACTTTATCTTCAAACCACTTAATAAATGTCTTGTTATGCTCTCTAGGAAGCCACATTGAATTGGCTCGAGGATATTGTCTCTTGATGAAATTGGTATGTTCCTCGATATAAACACTCACTTCGTCAATGTTGTGTAAAATATACAAGTGACCTTGTTCCAACTTCTCACGCCTGATTACTTTCATCTGTGATCCCAAAATTCCTTTGCGAAAATGCTCCTCAATATTCTTATCATTAACAAGAGTGTCATTGGCACTCAGAAAGTCATTGCAAAAATCCATATCCTCTCTCGCCACATAACCCTCAATAATACCCCCTTTAGGCTGATAACGGTTTTGAACATCACCTTTAAAAATGCTCATGTATCGTTCAAAGGGATACATCCAATGCAAGAAAGCTGGTCCCATCATTTTCACTTCCCTAGTCAAGTGGACAACAAGATGTACCATGATATCAAAGAACGAAGGAGGAAGATACATCTCAAGCTGACATAGGGTAACAACCACTTCTCTTTGCAAATCAAGAGTATCAGGGTCAATAACTTTGCTACACAGACTATTGAAAAAGAAACAAAGTCTGGTGATTGCAAACCTTACATGCTTCGGTAATATAGATCGGATTGCCATGGGAAATATCTGTTGCATTAGAGTGTGACAATCATGACATTTAAGACCTATCAACTTTAGATCTTTCATTGATACCAATGTACAGATGTTGGATGAGTAACCCTGTGGCACCTTAACATTTACCAAGCATTCACAAAAAGCTTTCTTCTCCTTTCTTGACAATGTGTAACAAGCGGGAGGTAAGTATGTTCTCCGATCGCTACTAACTACTTCTGTTAATTCTGTCCTTATTCCCATTTCACATAGGTCCACTCTAGATTTTATCCCATCTTTAGTCTTACCTGGTATATTCAATAGAGTACCGATGACACTATCACAGACATTTTTCACAACGTGAATGACATCGATACAATGTCTGAGTGCCAAAGAACTCCAATAAGGAAGATACCAAAATATTGACTTCTTCTTGAATAAAGATTTGTCACTCTGTGTAGCCATCATACATTGTGATCTCTTACCAAATTCATTGGCAAAGTCTTTTACTCTTTCATAAACATATCCCCTGATATAGGTTTAGGTGCACTCTGTTCCTCATTCCGTCCATTGAATGCTTTGCGCAGCCTACGATATGGATGGAATTTTGGAAGAACCTTCGATGACTAAGATATACAGTCTTTCCATCATGTTTTAGTCATATTGAATCAGTGTTCTCGTCACATATAGGATATACTTTAGATCATTTGATACTATATCCAGACAAATTCCCATATGCGGGAAAGTCATTCACAGTGCAAAACAACATAGCGTGCAAACGATATGTCTCTCTTCGTGAAGCATCATAGGTCATCACACATTCACCCCATAGTTTCTTCAAGTCATCCATCAGAGGTTCAAGATAAACATCGATATCATTTCTAGGTTGTTTAGGGCCCAATATCAACAATGACAGTATAACATACTTATTTTTCATATACAACTAGGGAGGAAGATTGTATATAATAAGAATAACTGGCCAAGTTCTATGTTGGTTGCTCAATGTCCCGTATGGATTCATCCCAGTTGTATAAATCCCAAGTCTTAGATTCCTAACTTCTTCACCGAATTCAGGGTACAATAAATCAATCTTCTTCCACTGTGGGGAATCAAACGCATGTCGTAGGATCCCATCATTATTTTTCTTAACATTTGCATGCCACCTCAAATTATTCGCATATATCGAATTGGCAAACAAGCGTTGAAACTGTGGAATTATAGGTAGATACCACATCACCTTGGCAAGAGAACCAATTTTAGACTCCCCCGAATTTGTCAATTTATACCTTGACGCACCACATCTAGGACAATCTTTCAAATCAACATAGTCCTTTTGAAATAATACACAATCATTCGGGCATGCATGTATCTTCTTGGCCTCCATTCCTATTGGTCTCAATAATTTCTTTAACCGGTATGTTGAGATTGGCAGCTCGTTTCCTTTAGGAAGAATTTCTTTCAACAAAGACAACAATGATGTGAAGCTTTCGTCACTCCATCTATTGTTAGCTTTCAGCTTATACAATCTCAACACAGTGCTAAGCTTCGTCAACTTACAACATGTGTATAACGGTATCTCAGCATCATGCACAATGTTTCGAAACATGGGAGGTGGATTGGTGTGTTATACCCCACAATTATCTAGCATCGCATCAACGATGTCTACTGGAACTAGTTCGTTCACATCTACATCATCAGAGGCAATTTCTTCTTCCATACATGCACTGCTATCGAAATCCACTGATTTCAGGTTTGAAATCTCTCCATGCCAGTGCCATTCTGTATAGCCTTGTACAATCCCATTGTACATGACATGACTTTTGATTTTGTCACCAATGCTGACTTTCAAGTTGTTACCACAATGTCTACATGGACAGTAGAACCTATCTCCATGTTGTTTCCTATGTTCCTCAAAAAATCTAATAAACTGATCAATAGTAGAAATAAACTCTGGGGTGCAATGATTTGGAATGGACATCCATGATCTATCCATTCTATGATCAAAGAGAAAACAAGTATATATTAGAACAAGATTAGGGTCTAGGGTTAAAAGATTAGGGTTTATGGTTAAAACTTTAGGGTTTAAGGTCTTATATATAATAAATGTGTACCACCTATCCCATTCTTGAACACCTAATCTCACTAGTAAGTGTATAATGTGTATTGGGTTTTTAAGAAAATTTCGATAGTATTTCCCCACTATTCTCCAAGTACATATGTACTTAGAGAACAAACAGGGAAATGTTGCCAAAATTTTCTTGAAAACCCAATACACATTATACACTTACATCCTAAGTGAGATTAAGTGTTCAAGAATAGTCCCAAACCGGGGACTATCCAAGATATACTCCTAATGAGTAAATCATGGATGGGCTTCTAGGCCAACATAATATAACACCAATCCCTTGTTCACAACCCCATTCAACACACAATTTTCTTATAAAAACCTTTGTGGACAGCCATAGTAACATATCAATGCTTCCTACATTAATCAATGCATTATTTTATAACACAAATCGTGGTGGGTATAACACAACAAAAAACTCAACATGTCACAATAGAAACATGTCCTTAACCTAATATACATATATTTGTAACAAAACTCGTGGTAGATATACCATAGAAATTTAAGTAGCATGCCCAATATATAACAAAAGCAACATTTTTTCCATATTTTTATAACGATAACAACTCTTAAAATTTTTCCATTGTAATAGCCTTACCAACATTTACCCTTATCCAAACCTACAACTAGCATGAGTAGAGGTTATTCATAACAACATATGTAGTGGAGGAAACTTTGTTAGGCTTCATTCTCTTCTTTAGATTTCAAAAACTCCATGACGGACGGGGACAGATGGATGAGCGATGGTTTAAAATCTTGGTCTAATCTTTGTACAGGTCTGAATTTGATTTGACTAGGGGACCATCTGATATGTTTCCCATCCTCTTTGGCTCTTTCTACGGCCCTGTGTTGCATCCCCCCACCATATCCACAACCTATCACCCATCAACTTCTGGGTAACCATGGTCTGGGTTTTGAATCACCATTCAAATCAAAATCTCAATACATATGTTGTCATCAGATCAAGTTTAGGATGAAACACTCAAATAAGTCAACAAATTATATAAGATAGGGTTTGTAGGGTAATATGTCTCAATTAGGTTAACAAAGAGGATTCACATGTAATTTCCCATATAGTTATGCAATAATATATAGTCATATAATAGTCATGTGTGTGATATTGCACATGCAAATTTACTAGGGGTGAAATCACTAGAGTTTACCTTAACCAATGTACAAGAATCACTACCTAAAAGTGGATGGATCTTATAGTTCAAAATCAATCCCAAAGGACAATGTATCTAAGAATCGACTAATCAAGGTAAAAAAAAACAATAACTAATATTTAAGATAAAAGCTAGTGATTGATTATTCTGAGGTTGTGATTAACAAAAGGGTTGAATTAAATATTGATTATTCTAAAGTTGTGATTAATAAAAGGGTTGAACTAAATTATCATATGAAAGTAGCACAGGGTGGAATGAATTTCACCATCGGTACTGATGTAGGGGTTTTGAGTCATTTTCATAGACTGGTTTTGCATACGTTTTATGTGTATTTTGATCATATTTGTGATTAATATTGCATGATTCACTACCTTTAGTCTATAATCTCTTTTTGCATCAAATTTACCTTGTTTTATCTTAATATGTATAAAAGATCATATTTGTTGGATTGATTGGTGTTCTTCTTTTCTTTTCAGGCAATTCAGATATCTGCATCCATCGATACCATCGATGGATGGTCGATACCATCGACCTGGTCACAGTGCATTTCCAGAAAAGAGCAACCAGAAGTCGATACCATCGATGGGATTATCGATGGTATCGAGTGAGCGTCAGCGAGCCAGATTTCCAGAGCTCAATACTATCGACCAGGAGTCGATACTATCGACTTCACCTGAGCAGAGGCAGCTTCAGTGTCATTTTCTACAGAAAAGCAATGCCTAAGGTGTCGATACCATCGACACACCATCGATGGTATCAAGGAAAAATCAGAGAGAACCCCAAAGAATCAAGCAAAGCGTCGGTGCCTCATGCAGGTCGATACCATCGACCCACATCGATGGTATCGATGCCGTCAGATCAGGTTTTGTTAAAGATCATGTATAATCATACAGTGGTGATTTTTAGGCGACCTAAAGTGGTGCATATACCTAATTAAGGTGGCCCTAAGCAATCTATCATGTCATTAGCCACCAGAGAAGTCTCAAGAAGGAGAGGAGAGAAGAACGGAGCCAAGAGGTATGCCCCGATCGTTCCGAGAGTCGTAGAAGATGTTTTCCACCGTCGGAAGGTTGTAGAACGTTCACCCCGTGCCAAGGAATGCCCGTATCTCCTCCGTTCAGGGGTTTACATCACATCTATTCACGTTTCCCTATACATCCAGTAAAGGACGTGGATTCAACAGTAGTTGGAATCTCTAATTTGCTGGGGATATATGTGGCAAAAGGTTGGGTGCTTGAAATGTGCTCTGTTGTACACCTTTGTGTGCTCTCCTAGAAGATCATGTAGTCGTTCGACAGTCTTTTGCCACTTCCTCCATGGGCGTCTTTGCTATGATGTTATATTGTCTCTGGTTTGGATTGATCTGGCTATCGGAACTATTGTAGATGGTTGTAGTTCCATTGTGTAAGTTCGTTGCCAGTAGCAGTCAATGCTCAGAGTGAAGGAAGTGAAACAAGATGAACTTTGGAGTCGTATGTTGAAGATGTTGTTGGTATGTATGCCCTGAGATCCAATCATGGGATGATTGGTGGGATACATTAAGATTGATTTGATAAACATCAAAGGCAAGCTTCCTATTCTTTCTGGTTCAGTCATATGACATAGTGATAGAACAGATTGAACGTCTAGAGAATGACAGTGCTCAATGATGTATGCCTTCAGGTTTAGGACCTAAATGATGAGATCATACAGATGCTAAGAGTTTTTACATTCTTGTTATGTCCCTAGTCGGATGTCATTGTGGAAGGTAGATAGACAGCAATGACACACAAGACTATATTGTGGTGTTGGTTGATGACAGAATCTCATTAGTCATGATATAGAGATATCAAACCAAACACATAGGTACTTATTAGAGAACAAGTGTACCAGATAGACCCACCGTGAGTTTGACACATGGAACCATGGCATGGTAGTCACAGTCAGTACTCACAGTAATGGTGGTGAATGTGATTCTTTGACCTGAAATCACTACACTCAACACATGTCGTTGGGTACACTTTGACATCATCAAACGCAGTCCTGAAACATGGGTTGTTATAAAGGTGATGATTGGGTGGCTTTGACACATGGGGCTTTTGAGGGGTGAGTGATAGATATGGGATTTGTCCCTCCTGAGGGAGTTTGATATCCATGACCACTTGATGAATAGGATTGAGAAAGGCGTGCACGCATTTGTGAATCAGTATGTGATATTGATGTCATACATATCTCTTCCAATCTACTCTGAGATCAAGAAAGTGAATGAACGTTGATAGGATGACTGTTCCATGCCTTGAGTTCATTTGGGATATCAGTGATAAAGGAATTATACATTCACTGTAACACCATTCACAAATTGTAGGATTGAAAGTTGTTTTCCAACTTTCTATTTCACTTGGGTAGCACTGATGTGTAACTAGGCACCGCTCTTTGCTTGTGAAGTCATAAGTGTTATGGACTTTCACTGCCAACGTGAAATGGACCTACAGGGTCACACACATAGGATTTAACCTGGAAGAGGAGTTTTGTCCACAAACAATGTTTAGATTGATTGCTAAAGGAGTTTCGTAGTTCAATTAAACACCCAATCAATTGATAGCTCAATATCATAATGTTCAAGGTGTTGGACTGATTGATTAGAGTATCGGATTGACTGAAACTGCAACTGACTGATTCTGCACAATCTGCACTCCCAACCGATCGGCTCCTGTGATGAACCGATCGACTGAGCTTGGTAACCGATCGACTCAGGTGGTGAGTCGATCGGCTCATGGACAGGGTGAAACAATTGCTTCAAGTGTTGAAACGATCGGTTCAACTAGTCCAACTGAGCAAGTTGGGAAAGTAGGATTGGTGAGAAATTTCCTTTCGTTTCACTTTCCCAATTTGATTGGAACAAGGATTGTATTTGATACCAATTAGAAACAAAAGATCAAACGTCAATCGGGAACTGACCAGGACCACAAACCGACCGGTTCAGAAGTGAACTGACCATTTCATGGGTCCCAACCGATCGGTTGAGGTGTCAACCGACCGACTCAGATTCCCAACCGACCATTTCAGTTGTGAAACGATCGGTTCAGGTTGCGTAGTTGGTTGTTTTTGTGGAAAATCTTGAACCCTTCTACTCCTACTTTAGTCTCGCATTGCCCGGTATAGAGAACCCTGTCCCATGACCCTCCTATATATAGGGGTATTGGGGGCTTCTCAAAGAACAACTCAGTGCAACCAATTGCTCTGTAAAGTTGTCATTCTCTATGGTTTTGGTAACCGAGAGAGCCCGAGCAAGTGCTACCTGATAAGGGAGGCACAACAAGGGAAAGACAACTGCAGAAAGTGACTGGTGGCAGGAGAGTGTGTCAATGACTAGTACATTGATAGGAGGGTGAGACTCCTTCCAATTCCTTGTGGGACAAGGAGATTGGAGTTCCAGGTGGTCCGTGCGGACTACTTCAGAGGCGGGAGATTTCTGCCGCTCAGAGGACAACTGTCAATCCCGAAAGTCCCGGTGAGACCAGGAGTCGTTAGTCCCGGCGTGACGAGGAGCTGCACAGACACCATCCAAGACCGAAGGTGAAGACCGTGCAAACCATGATGTATTGTCACCGAGCAAGCCTCGGGACAAGGTATGATTCCACAAACCATCCTTTCCTATTGTATAGACGTTGACACGTTTCCTTGTTTTGGGCTTGGGGAGGAGAAAATTTTTGTTTCTGCTGCCTTCTCTGCCTCCCTAAAACCCAACAGTGGTATCAGAGCCACGTCAACTTCACTATACTTTAGGATTATCGATATGATCGATTTTGGTTTGTCACCTTTATTTATTGCATACGATGCGAATAAAATTGGCTTTATGCATGTCCAATCCTAAATCCACAAATCCCAATTTACATATGTGATATGTATTATTAATTCACTCGATACGCGTCACCCTTAAACGAGTTTTGTGGTGGATGTATAGCGTGGTTATGGCCAATAACCCTATCTGTGTATGGTTGTATGTGGTTGCTTGCATCTCGGTCTGTGCACCGATCTTCTTTCCCTTATTCCTGATGTAACTCAAAATAATTCAAGATTTCTTTCCTACCTTTTCTCCCCTCGAATGTAACTTGAGGTTTCTCCTTTTACAATGTAAAATAGGATAGAATTTTATTTCCTATTATGTCAAAGAACGGAGGACATCCTGACGACAGTTGAGACAGTCGGTTCAAGGCGTGAATCGATCGGTTGACGTTCCAGCGATCAGTTCAAGGAGTGAGCCGATCGGTTGATGACCGGTTCGAGGAGCGAGATGAGCGGGTGGTGGCCATGAACTCCAACCGATCGGCTGGTGGCACCCAGCCGACCGACCTGATGGCGAGCCGATCAGTCATGTGATGAGTTGATCAACCCCAGAAAGGAAAGGAACATAGTTCATCTTGTACATGTTGCATGTGATGTAGACCTAGATGATTGTGATTCCTCTTGGCTCGAGGAATCACATTAGTATGGCCATAATCATCGCTTTTATCATTTTGCATGTTTTCTGTGGGATATAGCATGTATATGATACGTACTATGTATTGTGGTGATTGGATATGTTTATGTATGTAAAAACCAAATCCCTCATTTAATATTAAGTTTTAGATGCCTTCCAAATGTGACACACATGAAAAGCTTGATCGACCAAGTGTGGGCACACCCAAGTGTGGTGCACCATCTATCTCATGGAAGCGTGAAGGATGGATATGTGGGTCTGCCCAAGCAGGGTGCATATTCATCGTGTTGGCTTTGGGTCGGACTTAACAAGGTGACCTAGATAGGATCTAGCACCTTGAGGCATGGAGATGATCATGGCAAGGAGTTGCATATGACATCTTATCAAGAGTTGCATATGATGCAATTGGCAAGAGTTGCCTACCTGAGAGATCTAAGTTGTGGGTGACAGCCCAAGCTGGTCCATGACTTAGAGGATTTTAGGATCTTTCCCACTAGAAGGTTGTATGTTGCAATCTTCTGAATTGATGGTGAGGGCTATCAATTTGAACTAAAATAGTGGGAGCGATAATTAATTAAAGGCCTAATTATATCGTCAACTTTTCAAATCAATCAAATAAGTCAAAAATGAGTTTTTGGACTAAAATTGCATATTTCCTTTTGTAGTACAAATGACAACAAACAACAATCACTTTTCTTTGTGATCGGTCCTTGAAAAGGACAGACTAAATGGGACAAACTTCCAAGACTGGTATAGGACATTGAGAATTGTTCTCACTCAAGAGAGAAAGCTCTATGTCCTGGATACTCCAATTCCAGAGGAACCTTCTCCAAATGCACCAAAGACAGAAAGGGATGCTTACAAGAAGCATTCTGATGATGCCATTGATGCAAAGTACTTGATGTTGTTCTCTATGAACCACGAGTTGCAGAGACAACATGAGAACATGGGTGTCATTGAGATGATTCAGCATCTCAAAAACATGTATGAAGATCAAGCACGGCAAGAGAGATACGATGTCTCAAGGGCACTGTTCAAGTGTGTCATGACAGAAGGAGATCCAGTTGGTCCTCACACACTCAAGATGATTGGGTATGTGGAGAACCTGACAAGACTGGGATTTCCACTGAGCCATGAGTTGGCTACTGACATGATACTGCAATCATTGCCAGAATCCTACAGTCAGTTTGTGATGTAGTGAACTACAACATGAACAACTTTGATAGGCCACTGTCAGAGTTGTTGGGCATGTTGAGGACAGTCGAGACATAGATGAAGAAGGACAAGCCTAAGTTTGTGATGGTGATCATGAGCAAGAAAGGCAAGTCGAAGCGCAAGGGCAAGGGCAAAGCTAAGAAAGGTTCTGATGCTAGCCAGGAGCCCAAGTCGTCTTCAGCTCTCAAGGCCAAGGGAGGTGTGACCAAGAAAGGCAATTGCCACCATTGTCAAAATCCAAGAAATTGGAAAAGGAATTGTCCTCTCTATCTGGAAGAACAAAAGAAGAAGGAGGCAACAAATGTCTCTACTTAAAGGTGTCATGAAAGTAAACTTGTAACACTTTTGAGGTATATGATACCAAGATGTAAAGTGTAAAGCACTCAATAATTGGGGCAAGTGTTGCCACCATAGTAAGGAGTAATTTAGTTTATTTTCAGCCTAAAAGGCATGTAATACAGTTATGAACTGCTATTTCATATTTTCCAATAGATGGAAACACTTTATTTTTGCATATTGTATGACAATGATGGCAATCAATAAAGAGATGTTTCAATTTCTAAAGATATGATCTTTGTGGCAATGCCTTGTTTATCTTGTGGTATTTGATATGCATAAGATAAAATGATACCTAAAAGTTATGGATAACTCAAACAATCAAATTAGCATCAATCATGAGAAATTCATTTCTAGTTTCCATGTGATGGAGAAATCTAGACTCTTTTGGTTAGAGAACCATTAAGAGACATGAATATCTTGGACATGATTAATCAATCTTCACTAAAGGTAGTGGGAGAATGAATATTCTATTAGGTGTGATACATGTGATGTATTTACATACCTATTGGAACAAATGCTAATAATTCCAATGGTGTTTAGAGAAATACCAATATGAATATCTTGAAGTGTTCAAGATTATCATAGATGAAGTGCAAATTTGGTAAAGTGTTAATTCTTGATGAGATCAATGAATGAAATACTTGGACCAAATGTTTGAGATCGTTATGAGTGATTATGATAGTGTATCATAGCAAACTCATGATTAAGGCATGGTGATGTCTAAATCAAGAAGGAATCATACTCTAAGGAGTTAGAGAATGATTATCAAATAACTGAATTCTTCATAATAAAAGAATACCCCACACTAATAAAGGACATTAAGAATCACAAGGAGTTGTAAGTTCTTATATCCTTGACGGACACACCTCGTTTATCTATGTGATGAGTTGTTCATGTGATGAGTCAACTATCTAGATGAATATGAGGAACCGAATTTTGAGTTATGGTTTATGACCATTACATCCTAATTGACATCCATGTGAACCATAAAGTATGACCTTGATGGTAGCACCCATTGGATGAAATCCATAAGTGCAAATGAATCTTAAGTGTTAAGACACATGGATAACATTTTGAGACGGATGATGCTTATTGATTGCAACTTAATGACTAAGACATTTGGCATATGGATACTAAAATTGCATTCCTATGAGGAATAAAACAAGGATGTGTACGTGACACAACCTATAAAGTTTATGAATCCACTAATGCAAATGAAGTCTATAAGTTATAATGGACTAATCAATGTGATTTATTGAGTACAAGCAACTCAGAATTGAATCTTTACTTTGATGGTATAGTCAAAGGGTTTGACTGATATGTCAAAGATAAAGAAGGGATCTATGATTTAGTGGGAGCGTGTTCACATTCCACATGTTGATGTGAAATGGAAATGTTCTAGAATGGAAATTCAAAAGTGGAAATTATCTTAAAGGAAGATAGAGATGTTTCCTATGTGATAGGAATAGAGATCTATAGAGATAGTTCTCGAAAACCTCTTGACTTGAAAAGAGAAAGCATACATTGGCAATATGTACTGAAGGGTTCAGTATGCACAGATTCAGTGGGAGAAAACATGTCCATGTTACATGGAGTTAGTATCCCAAGGCCAAGTGTCTAATTCTTATGAAGAATGGGAACACTAAGAATAGATATGGATCTATCATGTATGTAATCATCCCATTATCTTTCATGTATCGACATGGCAAGAACAAAATGCATTCATCATCTTGTATGTAGGACATGGCAATATGATGTGCTCATCCTGATAACTCGTATGTGAGACATGACGAGTGGATGTCTGTCTACTACCAGTAAGGGTTACTGGAATACCATGAGAACTTGATAAGTACTTGGGAAGTACTAGTTCTATGGAGATAAGGAAGAGTTCAATGTAAAGAGTTACATTGATGTGAACTTCTAAAAGGACAGAAAATTAATCATAAAAATATATATAGGATATATAAAAGTGAAAGTTTGTTGATAATTGGAAGTGTTCCAATAAAACCATTTAAAAGGAAATGCCGAGTATCTATGCGTTAGAGAACAAAAGTGGATACTATATGGATCTGGAAGTTCATGAGATGAACTTATATTCCACTCATTGATGACAAGTTTGGAATCCTTGATCATGCAATGTGGCTAAAGCTTAGCAAAGGAATACTAGATCGCATATTATGACAACTCCATCTCATACGTGTGACGTACAATGAAGAGATGAGAGACATGCAGTTAAAACTGACTTTGGCAAGGTGTTTCCATTACTCACTATGTTGGCACTAGAGCATAGTAACATGTGGGACATGTTTGAAGATCACTATGAATATGATTCAAGGGTGATTGGCTTGCAGTGCAAGTGGGAGTTTGTTGGTATGTATGCCCTGAGAGCCAATCATGGGATGATTGGTGGGATACATTAAGATTGATTTGATAAACATCAAAGGAAAGCTTCCAATTCATTCTGGTTCAGTCATATGAGATAGTGATAGAACAGAATGAGCGTCTAGAGAATGATAGTACTCAATGACGTATGCCTTCAGGTTCAGGACCTGAACGATGAGATCATACAGATGCTAAGAGTTTGTACATTCTTGTTATGTCCCTCGTCGGATGTCATTATGGAAGGTAGATAGACAACAATGACACACAAGACTAGATTGTGGTGTTGGTTGATGACAAAATCTCATTAGTCATGATATAGAGATATCAAACCGAACACATATGTACTTGTTAGAGAACAAGTGTACCGGACAGACCCACTGTGAGTTTTACACATGGAACCATGACATGGTAGTCACAGTCAGTACTCACAGTGATGGTGGTGAATGTGATTCTTTGATCTGAAATCACTACACTCAACACATGTCGTTGGGTACACTTTGACATCATCAAACGCAGTCCTGAAACATGGGTTGTTATAAAGGTGATGATTGGGTGGATTTGACACATGGGGCTTTTGAGGGGTAAGTGATAGATATGGGATTTGTCCCTCCTAGAGAGTTTGATATCCATGGCCACTTGATGAGTAGGATTGAGAAAGGCGTGCATGCATTTCTGAATCAGTATGTGATATTGATGTCATACATATCTCTTCCAATCTACTCTGAGATCAAGAAAGTGAATGAACGTTGACAGGATGACTATTCCATGCCTCGAGTTCATTCGGGATATCAGTGATAAAGGAATTATACATTCACTGTAACACCATTCACGGATTGTAGGATTGAAAGTTGTTCTCCAACTTTCTATTTCACTTGGGTAGCACTGATGTGTGACTAGGCACCGCTGTTTCCTTGTGAAGTCATAAGTGTTATGGACTTTCACTACCAACGTGAAATGGACCTGCATGGTCACACACATAGGATTTAACCTGGAAGAGGAGTTTTGTCCACAAACAATGTTTAGATTGATTACTAAAGGAGTTTAGTAGTTCAATTAAACACTCAATCAATTGATAGCTCAGTATCATAATGTTTAAGGTGTTGGACTGATTGATTAGAGTATCAGATTGATTGAAACTGCAATTGACTGATTCTGCACAATCTGCACTCCCAACCGATCGACTCATGTGATGAACCGATCGGCTGAGCTTGGTGAACCGATCGGCTCAGGTGGTGAGTCGATCGGCTCATGGACAGGGTGAAACGATTGCTTCAAGTGTTGAAACGATCGGTTCAACTAGTCCAACCGAGCAAGTTGGGAAAGTAGAATTGGTGAGAAATTTTCTTTCGTTTCACTTGCCCAATTTGATTGGAACAAGGATTGGTATTTGATACCAATTACAAAGAAAAGAAGAAAAGTCAATCGAGAACTGACTAGGACCATGAACCGACCGGTTCAGAAGTGAACCACCATTTCATGGGTCCCAACCGATCGGTTGAGGTGTCAACCGACCGGCTCAGATCCCCAACCGATCGTTTCAGTTGTGAAACGATCGGTTCAGGTTGCGTAGTTGGTTGTTTTTGTGGAAAATCTCGAACCCTTCTACTCCTGCTTTAGTCCCGCATTGCCCGGGATAGAGAACCCTATCCCATGACCCTCCTATATATATAGGGGTATTGGGGGCTTCTCAAAGAACAACTCAGTGCAACCAGTTGCTCTATAAAGTTGTCATTCTCTCTGGTTTTGGTAATCGAGAGAGCCCGAGCAAGTGCTACCCGATAAGGGAGGCACAACAAGGGAAAGACAACTGCAGAAAGCGACTGGTGGCAGGAGAGTGTGTCAGTGACTAGTACGCTGATAGGAGGGTGCGACTCCTTCCAATTCCTTGTGGGACAAGGAGATTGGAGTTCCAAGTGGTCTGTGTGGACTACTTCAGAGGTGGGAGATTTCTGCCGCTCGGAGGACAGCTGTCAATCCCGACAGTCCCGGTGAGACCAGGAGTCGTCAGTCCCGGTGTGACCAGGAGCTGCACAGACACCGTCCAAGACCAGAGGTGAAGACCACACAAGCCGCGAGGTATTGTCACCGAGAAAGCCTCGGGACAAGGTATGATTCCACAAACCATCCTTTCCTATTGTATAGACATTGATGCATTTCCTTGTTCTGGGCTTGGGGAGGAGACAATTTTTGTTTCCGCTGCCTTCTCTGCCTCCCTAAAACCGAACAGATATGAGATAAGGGCTTTAGTAGTTCTGAAATTCTTTGAGCCGAGTAAATCATCCTTCAGGTATGCTGATGCCATGTAAACCGTAGGAAAGTCCTATGCTAGAAGAAATTGGTAGGCATCCATCACACTCACAGATAGTGAACCTTTTACTTATATGGTTTCACAAAGTGCATCTGCCATTACAAGAATATTCCCTTCAAGGAAGACAAGCTCATCATTCCCTGCATGTAGTCGAGATATGATGAGTCTGAGTTCACTATCTGAAAGACCCTTACATGTAGCAAGGTCAAAGTTAGGGAAAGTCGGTGGTATATCAGATAGATGCACCATATCTTTGGAGGATCTATTAATGGTAGCTCCTGTTAGCAAATCTATGTCCCCTTTATCTTCCGCCATATCAAAAGTGTAGGGGTCCCATTGTCATTTTTCTGGGACCTTGGCGGTTTGTTGTTGTTGTTGTTCCAACTCCTTTAGAACTTGTCTGAAAGGTTGCTTTTGTGGACATTGGATATCAGAGAATAAATAACAGGGCACATCATCATGCGCCATTATCAGGTACTTGAAGAACCGTCTGTCGCAAATGAGCTCCATGGCGTATCATCCCCGTAAAGCATGCATATCTTCTATAGCTAGCTCTGTAAAGGGGATATTTCTGTTGAGCGCTTCAATGAATCTGATTATGCAGAGAGCGCAGTCCCCTGAGCCTTCAAGTGTCTGAATGGCTGGGTTGATGATCTTGAACCATGGTTGGCTCCATCCATGTGCAAGAGATAGGAAGGCGACCCATATGACTTTAAGAAGTCAGAAGGGAATTCATCCCGCTTCTCAGGCTTCTGAACTAGTGAAGTTAACGGTTCCCTCCTTTAGCTCACTGGCGCAGAAATTGTACACCTTGGCATCGCGGGCCTTGGTGTCAACGATCATAAGGAGCTAGTGGCCAGAAACCTTGAAAGGTTCCATGATGTACTGTGCCTTTCTCATGAGACCCGTTTGCAGCCGCTCTATGGATTTTGCATGTAAGTCCTTATTCAATAGGCATAATGCTAGAGCAGGTGAAGCGTTGAAAACTGGCTGCTTTTTCTTTGGGCTCCGAAATTCCTCTATTGCGTTGGCAAGCAGTACACAGAAGATAGCCATCTTTACCGCAGACTAAGGTCATAGAAGAACACAAAAATATTCCCATGTTAGCTTGCTCTTTGTCTTTGTGTTATTATATATAGAGGATGCCCCCCCATCCTTGGCATCATATACAATAGTGTTTAAGATGAAGATGTCCTGAACATCTAATGTAGAGATGGCCACCAGATCTAAGTCATGCATCTTGTGAGGTAGGGGTGGTAGAGGAGGAAGGTCTTCTGGAGGAGGAAGTGAAGTATGCTCATTGTCATCAAAATATTTTGGCAGATCTTCATTCTCATCAGAGTCAGATTCGAGTTGATCATTGGTGTCAAGACTCACTCTGTCAGAATCCTCCTGTTCTGGGGGGAGGACTGTAGCTTTCCCCAAAGCAGATGGTTCGGGAAGCGTGAAAATTGCTGCGAGCGGGCTAGTGCTGGTTTCCAGTATGCATTGTTGAAACTCAGCAAAAGTCGTGTCTTTGGCAGTGTCCCCCAGAGAGCCCATAGTAGAAAAATTGAAGAATTGGTCTGCATAAGACATTGTGACATTGTCATTTTTGTCAGGAGCACGATGGTCTTCAGAATCATTTCTACCACCCTCCCTGTGGTCTCCACTGTCTCCCCGTCTTGTCTGATCTGCTCCTCAGCTGGTGCCCTCTCCAGCATTTCCTGGGTCATCTAGTTGGTCGTCGGAAGAGGAGTTTTCGGCTTTGGAGTCAGCCGGGCAATCAGAATCATCATCATCGTTGTCATCATCTTCATCATACATAGCTTTGTCTTTGTTCTTCTAAGTGAATGCTTTCTTGCATCGCTGATGGATGGCTTGTAATTCTTCAAGTGCCACTTGCACGTGCCCATGGGTTTCGAGTAGTGCGTCGTGGCTTTCCTTGAGATCTGTGTATCTTGCTTCAGCGGAGAGGATTCATGCTATGAGATCAGTCACTTTTGTTTGTAGCTGATCTAAAGCATCGTTTGCATGCTCCTCCTGGCGGTGGATCAGTTGTGTGAGGCTGCTTTCCATGTGATCCATATGCATGCTCATTGCAGCCTGTTGTTGTTGAAGCACACAGTGGGTCGCAGGCAAAGGTTAAGATTCTTTGGCAATCCTGTCGACTTACTAGACTAATGTATCTTGCTGGCTCTTCATGCTAATCATCAACTCTGGCAGGTTACATAAGCGGTTGTCAACTTGGTTGACTTGCTGGACTGCCGATTCCTGTCATTGTTGAATGCTTGTGAGGAGGTCTGGTAAGGCATTAGTCTGCTTGTCTATGTTGGATACCTGCATGGAAAGCCCCTACACACAAGAAAGAATAGATTGTAAGATGTTAGAAGGGTCAGTGAGGAGGCTTCGAATAGCGTCAAATTGATGTCTGAATGCCTCACCGACTTGTGACAAGGGGACCCCAATGGTGGAAGGGTGTGGTAGCTGGGGTCCAGGTGGAAGGGTGGTGGTTTTGTGTGAGAGAGACACCATTGGTGGACCCGCGAATAGCATGGTTACTATAGAAGGAGTCACCAACAGTATCGGGGTGGTGGCAGATGAGAAAGGTGGTGACATCCTGAATATGAAAGGTGGAACTGAGAATACCGGGGGGAAGGTGGTGGAAGTGAAGGTGAGATCAGGCGTTGAGGTGAAAATTGGCTAGCTCGTGGGAAAAAGGAGTGAAACAGAAGATGTGGTGGAAGTTGAGGTTGTGGAGAATGGAATGCTGGTGGGTATGATTTTAGAATATGGTGGAAGAGTGGTGTGGTGAAGGGTGGTGGAAAATAGCGGAATGGTGGAAGGTGGAGAAGTGGTGGAGGGTAGAGGTCTCGATCCCTCTATCCCTAGGATGGCGGGAGTGGATGTAGAGGTGATCCCAATATCCAGACCTAAGATGAAGGGGTTAGATGTTGGATTCAGGAAGGTATTTTCCTGGGGATGCTCTACCTCTGGGGTGATCTTGGATGTGGGCGTCCCAGACTGCTGCTGCTTATGTGTTTGCAGTTTGGATGACCGCGTCACCGGTATTTTCTTTGGCTGTGTTGCGGGAGCAGTGACATTGTGCTCCATTCGCCCTTATGTTTCTTGTTTCCCCTTCCCTTTTATGGAGGCTAATAGAGTATCTAGCTCCTCTTGAGTGAACAGATATTTGTCTTTATCATAATTTGTGAGCTCGAGAAGTGGTAACCACATTCTTGATTCTTTCACAATGGAGCAGAAAACATAATGGAGCTTTTTATCCTTCTCTTTGATGATGTATGTGTTTTTCAGAATCTACTCGTTGGTTAGATTGTCACCTTTTATCAATGTACAGTTCTTGAGTGGTATGTCCATCTTATGGTATTTCAGAATTGTAGTCACGTGACCACCCATGCAGATTTCCTTCCTGGGGGCATAAGATGTATGTTTATGTATCAAATGTCATCCGATATTGATCGACTGCCCCTTTAAGATGGACCATAGTGTGAAGAGGTCTGAGATGAGCACACTCCCACTCTCTAATCTAGGGAAAAGTGCTCCTATTATAATTCTGTGCAGCACTCAAACCAGGAAAGAGTGGATGTTGGAGGCTTTGCATGTTTTGGAATCGTAGTTTGGGATTCCAGTCAAAGATTTCCATAAGGTGTTCCTGTTGAATAGTTGGTGATCCAGACCTGTGTCCATAGCATTCTTCAGCTGGTCTGGGTTGTCGATGAAGATTTTGTTCAATAGGTGTTCAGTTAATATAACCTTCTTTCCAAAAAGCAAGGTGACGAGCTTACGTTCACCCCCGTCCCTTTGTTTGTCCTTGTCTTCCACTGGTTGTTTGGTAAGGTGGGTGAAAAATTATAATGTGGGCTCAAGGTAGGAATTCTCAGTGACGAAGCAGAGTTTGGAGAGGTTTTCCTTGTCGAGGAGGTTGAGAACTCTGTTGTATACTCCCATACTCTTTAATATGCTGGAGCAGATGTACTTTGCTGGCTTTAGAATTTTTGTCACCAACTTGTAGATGTTGAATCTGAAGATCAGTTGGTGTAGCTACGGCAGAGACAGAAGGAGTTGCTTGTCCTACCAGAATTGGTTCCCTGGAGGTCATGGGCTGAACTTGTTTCCTTGCTCGTCTTTTTGTTGGTCATTCGGTTGCAGCCTCCTTGGCCTTCCACTTCCCCTTTGACTTGTTGGATGGGGATTCTTCATTCGAGTGTGGCTCATAGTCAGAGCCTTCATCAGTTGAGGAAGGTGCTTCGAGGTCCTCAACTAGGTCCTCCGCTAGACATTTGTTGACACACTCAAGGTCATGAAGGACCTGGGGCAGTTTAGCTGGAGTTTTTCCCGTCATTGCACACATGTCAACAATGTGTTGGAGCCTATCTCGGTGCTCCAAAAATTGTTCTTTGGTCCATTGGGTTGCTTCAGAAACTTCCTTTGCATGTGAAGCCAATATGCAAATTGTGAACAAGAAATGATATATTAGAAATATTTTGTGTGAATGATGAGGAATGTAAAAAATGGTGCAAGCATCATGGTCTTAAGACCGTGAGGAGGTTATGCAGTATAAATATCGTGAGAAGTGAAATCGTTAAGAATGAAACCGCAAAGAGTGAAACTGTTAGGATTGAAACCACGAGAGGTGAAACTGTTAAGGTTGAAACCGCGAGGGTGAAACCGTTTTGAGTGAAACCATGAGGGTTCATGCGGTTTGCAAAACCGTGAGGGCCTGCTTGGTTTAAAAAATAGTGAGGATCCATGTGGTTTGCAAAACCACGAGTGTCCATGCAGTTCACAAAACTGTGAGGGCTTGCTCGGTTTCGAAACCGCTAGGAACCAGCAGGTGCCAAAACCACAAGGGAGGCGAAGTGGCGGCAGTGACAAATGTGTCGATGGTGATGGGTGCATGTTACGACGGATAGATGTGTGACGATGGCGAAGAATAAAAGTGCACACTACAGTGATAGTGTCGGCGATGATGTCGGTTGTGAGTATCATCTACCTTGTTGTTGGGTGAACTGCCAGGTAAGAAGACAGAGTCGCACACAAAGCGGGAATGCAAGAAGTGTGGCACAAATGTTGCATCTAGAAGCGTATGGTGGATGGAAGGTAGTGGCGGGAAAGGCGGCGACAAGGCTCGATTGGCACGGGAGCAAGGGAGAGAAGATAGGGTCACACAGAAGCAAGAAGGAGGGAGCAGTGTTGCGCGGGAGATATTCGAGAATCGAAGAAAAGAAAAGGGAGGGTTTAAGGCTGTATTTATGAATATGGGGGTGGACTGTTCATATTCCCTTTTGGGTAAACGGTCTTGGGACCGTTTGGGTCCAAACTATTTTGAGACCGTGAGGAACAAATAGTTTCAAAATAGTTTGGCTCCAAATGGTTTCGAGACCATGAGGACCAAACGATTTCAGGACCGTTTGGGTTCAAATGGTTTCGAGACTGTGAGGACCAAACAGTTTCAAGACCATTTGGGTCCAAATGGTTTCGAGACCATGAGGACCAAACGATTATTGAATTTTTATATTTTTATGTTTGTTTGTTTGCTTATATTAATATTTATATTTTTTTAATGAGATTAATAGGTCTAAGGAAATAATAAAATAAGAGACTAGAAGATTGTGAAAACTAAGCAAGGAAGAATTTAAATGAAAAAGAAAGGTGATACTCAGTTCTTGGGTTGCCTACCAAGTAGCGCTTTGGTTTTACGTCACTGGTTCGACGAGATTCTGGCTTGATCAGGTTGATGCAGTGGGGTCATGAATGTCAATGGTTTGTCTTGGAGTTTTATCAGTTGGGGTATAATATCTTTTCAGTCTGTGGCCATTAACAGTCCTTTCTCCTCCATTATCATCAAGGATGATGACCACTCCACTTGGGTAGATGTGCTTGATAGTGAAGGGCCCGGACCACTTTGTGCGAAGTTTACCGGGAAACATTTTGAGCCTGGAGTTGAAAAGGAGAACTTTGTCTCCGACTATAATATCCTTTCATTTAAGGTGGCCATCATGCCACATCTTAGTTTTCTCTTTGTAAATTGTGGCGTTCTGGTAAGAAGACATTCTTAGTTCTTCAAGTTCTTGTAATTGAAGTTGTTTGTATTCGCCAGCACTTTTGAAATCGAAATTCAACTGGTTAATAGCCCACCAAGCCGTGTGTTCTAGTTCAACTGGAAGATGGCATGACTTTCCATACACCAAACGGAACAAAGTTGTTCCTATTGGTGTCTTGTAGGCGGTATGATATGCCCACATAGCATCAGGAAGCGGGGTGGACCAGTCTCTGCAGTTTCTATTGACAGTCTTTTCTAAAATGGCTTTCAATTGTCTGTTGGAGACTTCAACTTGACCATTTGTCTTTGGGTGATAAGGCATGGTGACCTTGTGTTTTACTCCATATTTTCTCAAAAGGGCTTCGAAGCTTCGTTCCAAGAAATGTGACCCTCCGTCAGATATGACTGTTCTAGGAACTCTGAATCTAGGAAAGATAATGTCTTTGAACAACTTAATAACTGGTTTAGAATCACAAGATACAGTGTCTATAGCTTCTACCCATTTGGATACATAATCTAAAGCGACTAATATATAAGAGAATCCATATGATGAGGGAAATGGACCCATATAGTCCACTTCCCATACATCAAAAAGTTCAATTTCTTGCCACATAGTTAGTGGCATTTCATTCTGTTTGGATAACCCTCCGGAGAGATGACATTTATCGCATAATTGTACAAATTCATGCGCATCCTTTGCTATTGTCAGCAAAAAAAAACTGACTATAAGACTTTAAGAGAAGTCTTTTTTGAACTCATGTGCCCCCCAGTGGGACCAGAATGGTAGTGTTCCAAAATTAAGATAATTTCTTCTTCAGGAAGGCAACGAAAGAATAATCCATCTGCGCATAAGCGAAAGAGGTATGGTTCATCCCAGAAGTAATACTTGATGTCATGAAAAAATTTCTTCCTATCATGATAAGAAGCAGAAGGATGGACAATTCCTGTAGCCAGATAGTTTACTATGTCGGCATACCAGGGGAATCCAGTGCTGACTTTCATGAGTTGGTCATCAGGTAGAGAGTAACGGATAGGTATATTATCTTCATTTTGATCCTCAATGTGACTCAAATGATCGATGACAACATTTTCCACCCCACTTTTGTCCTTTATATCCAGGTCAAACTCTTGAAGCATCAGCACCCAACGAATAAGTCTAGGTTTGGCGTCTTGTTTCTGAATCAGACATTTTATTGCTGAATGATCTTTGTAAATTGTAACCTTTGTTCCGATCAGGTAAGAAAGGGATTTCTCAAAAGCATAAATGACTACCAAGAATTCTTGTTCTGTAGTTGTATAGTTCTTTTGGGCCTCATCAAGCATTTTTGATGCGTAATATATCATGTAAGGCTTCTTATCTATCCTCTACCCTAGTATTTTTCCTATAGCATAGTCATTGGCATCACACATTAACTCAAAGGGTTGTGACCAATCAGGAGCTCTTAGTATAGGCGCAGAGACTAAAGCATTTTTTAGAGTCGTGAAGCTGTGTAAACATTCTTGATCGAAATGGAAGTCCGCATCTTTAGTTAACATGTGAGTCATGGGCTTTTCTATTTTTGAAAAATCTTGAATGAATCTTTGGTAAAATCTAGCATGGCCCAAGAAAGCTCGTACTCCTCTGAGGTCTTTTGGTGGTGACAACATTGAAATGACATCTATTTTGGTTTGTCTACTTCAATCCCTCGTTCACTCATCCGATGCCCAAGGACAACACCATATGTTACCATAAAGTGACATTTTTCCTAATAAAGGATCAGATTTGTTTCCTCGCATCTTTGTAGAACTTTGATGAGATTAAGCATACAATTATTGAAGGAATCTCCATAGAATGAGAAGTCATCCATGAATACCTCCATGATAGATTTGGTTAAACATACAAATATGACAGACATACATCTCTAGAATGTTGTGGTTGTATTACATATCCTAAAGGGCATTCTCCTGAATCGTAAGTTCCGAAAGGACAAGTAAAAGTTGTCTTTTCTTGATCTTCAGGGTGTATCAGAATTTGATAAAATCCCGAGTAGCCATCAAGATAGAAAAAAAATTTCTAGTGAGCCAGACGTTCAAGGACTTCGTCAAGAAAAGGTAAAGTAAAGTGGTCTTTCCTTGTTGCCTTGTTCAATTTTCTATAGTCGATGCACATCCTCCATCCAGTAATAGTCCGAGTGGGTACCAATTCATTTTTATCATTCAAACTAACGGTGGTCCCCCTGTTTTTAGGAACTACCCGCACTGGACTTACCCATTGGGAGTCAGAAATTGGATAGATAATACCAGCTTTTAGAAGTTTTAGAACCTCGAGGCAAACTACCTCTTTAAGATTCAGGTTTAACTTCGTCTGGTGCTCCCATGATGGTTTGAACTCTTCCATCATAGGTAATATGTGCATGCATAAAGCTAGATTTACCTCAGTTAGATCGGTCATTTTATATCCAATAACTTTCTTGTGCTTTCTTAAGTTAACAAGGAGTCTTTCTTCTTGGTCGTCTATCAAAGTGGAACTGATGATGATCGGACATAGTTTTTCTTCATCTAGAAAGACATGTTTGAGTTCAACTGGTAGCAATTTCATTTCCGGTGCCTTGGGTACTACAATAGTTTCCAGAGTGGTGACAGATTTCAACATCTCAAAGGTAGCTTCCAGGTCTTCTTCAACTTTCAGACATTGTTGAACTAGTTCATCGCTCGAAGATTTGGCGTCTGAGTTCATCAGGGTGTTCTTCAGAGCATCAAATGGTTCAAGAGTTATTTGCTTTAGCTGGGACATTTTATTAATTGCTTCAAGAAGAAATAGTTCTTCATGAATGCTAGGACTGTTTAGGCTATCAAAGAGTCTGAATTGAACAGTTTCCTTCCCTAGCCTTAAGTTAATCGTGCATTCTTTGACATCAATTAGTGCTCTGGGTATCACAAGGAGAGGTCTACCAAATATTATTGGATATCTCAGATCTTCTTTTATGTCCATGACAAAAAAATCACAAGGGACATAGAGTCTCTTCCTACTCTCACTAGGATATCTTCAATAATTCCCAAAGGTGCAATAATGGTAGAATTAGCCAAGTGGATTGTCATTGTTGTGGGTAGAAAATCGGTGGAGCCCAATCTTTTACACATAGAATAGGGCATGATAGATATGCTAGCCCCCAAATCAGCTAATCCTTTCTTGCAGGAGGTGTTTCTGATAGAACATTGGACGCCGAAGGAGCCAAGGTCCTTCTATTTTTTTAAATTCGATTGAGGATGATATCAGAAGTCGTCTGAGCTAATTTGACGGTCTCGTGTTCTTCGGTCATGTATTTCTTTTATAGCAAAGTCTTCAGATATTTAGATTAAGCGGGGATTTCAGAGAGAGCATCAAGGAATGAGATATCAACGTATAGCTTCTTCATCGCTTCTTTGAACTTTAAGAATCTAGTATCCAGTTTAGTCTATCTCAATCTACCTGGATAGGGTATCCTGGGATTTTATGGTGGGACTTCTGGTTCTTTGAAAACTAGTTCTTTGTCCTTTTCCTTCTCAACCTCTACAGATTTTTCAGTTTCTTGATTTATGTTTATTGTTGGGATGGTTTTAGCAGTATCTTTGTCTTCCTGAATGAATTTGGTAGCATTATTAAGAACATGACCAGATCTTGTGGTAACTACATTCAGTTGTTCTGGTCTGTGTTGATCATGTCTCAGATTTATTTTTGGTTGACTGGTGAAAGTACCCACTGGAGGTTTCAACTGAGCTACAATGTGTGCCAATTGAGTCTCTATAGCTTTCTATTGAGCCTGTTGGTTGGCGAGCATGGTCTATTGAGATTAAAACATTTTCCTTATCAGAGACAACTCATCTGTTGACGAAGGTTGAGCATTCTTTAGTTGATGCTGTGAAATTTGTTGTTGTCCTTGAGGCTACTATTATTGAGGAGTTGTCAACTGAAGTTGTTGAATTTGTTGTTGTTGTGACTGAGGTTGGTGCAATTGTGGGTGCAACGGAGGGTGAGTTTATTTATAGTATGAAGAAGAATTTCTTGGGTAGATAAATCTTTGAAACCCACCTCTATAGTTTCCTTGCTGTCGGTTATAATTGCTCTGGAATCCAGGTGGTGGTCTATTAGAAGACCCACCTTGTGTTTGGTGCTGCGGATTGGTAGTTCCCTTGAGGTTCCCATATTGAAACCTAGGGTGGTTTCTTGGTTGATCTGGATTATAGTATGCTTGACCCGATATGGTGTGGATAGACTTAACCTTCTCTAGCAGCTGATCCTCGGGTTTTTCAATGATTGGTTCATATTGTGGCTGAGGTGTCTGCAGATTCATCATCACAACGTATAAAAGGCCACATGATAATGTTGGGTGATCTGATGCATGAAAAGCTTCACAAGTCTGAGTAGCTACTTCAACTTGTTGAACTTGGGAGTTCTTCTTCCTGTCATATTCTCCAAATGTTGTTTTAAGTGCTTGCTTATTATGAACTATGTTTTTCAGAGCTTCAGTGATACCTTTCATTTGTATAGATTCTTCAACTTTGCAGACTTTTAGGATTCCTCCTGTAGATGGCCTTCCCCAATTAGATTGGTTCTTAGCTCCGAGTGTGACAATCTTCCAAGCGTCCTCATAATTTTGTCTCATGAAATTTCCTCCAGATGAGGAATCCAAAAATTTCTTTATTTCATCACTTACCCCTCTATAGAATATTTCTATGGGTTGGTTTTATGAGATTCCGTGATGTGGGCATTTTCTCAAAAGTTCCTTAAATCTTTCCCATGATTCTGCTAGTGATTCTCCAGGAAGTTGGAGGAACTGGTTGATATGTCCCCTAATCCGGTAAGTCAACGAGGGAGGAAAGAACTTCTCCAAAAAAATTTCTTCCAAGGGAGCCCGAGTGGTGATTGGCTCTCCATCTAAAAAGTTATACCAACTTAGTGCCTTTCCAGACAGAGTGAAGTTGAAAAGTCAGAGCATGATTGCTTCGAGGGTAGCTCCCACTTGTGGTACCAATCGGCAGAGTGCCTTGAACCACTTTAGATGGTCCATGCAAGCATCTCCATTGTTTCCATAGAACGATATGCCTTGCATGATTTGGATCCATTGTGTTCGAATCTCAAAGTTAGGAACATTAATGAGTGGAGGCTAAACTGGATGATTATCCTCGAAGTTCTTAGGAACAACGTAGTTTCGAAGCTGCTTGTTCCTTATCAATAATTGAGAAGCTACAGTGGCTATCTCATTTTCAGCTTGGATGCAAGCTTGCTCTTCATCTCAAACTTCATCTTGGACTTGAGCACGTGTATCAGTGATGAGTTGTGCTCTCTGAGCTACTATAGCTATGTTGACTCTTTCCAGTACCAAGGCGGCATGGCGTTGTTCTTCAACCATCTATCTGGCTTGTTGGTGGTTGAGTCTAATGTGTGAGTGGAAGCTTCATTCTACCTCAGAGTCGTACTCTGGATCAAGGGAGAATCCACGGTTATGCGAAGTTGGCATAAACATTTTCAACCTGAGTAGAAGAAAAATCACACTTTAGATGGTGGAAAGATGATGAAATCAAAAAGATATGAAGTAGTTATTAAGGTAAAATGTAAAATCCTAATTAACTAGCAAGTTGATAAATGAAATTAAAACGTTCTGTTGTCCCCGACAACAGCGCCAATTTTTGATGGAGCCTCCACTCGCATGAAGTTGCGTGCACCACTAAAAATCCTAGAGATAGTAAGTCTTCAAGTTTAGCCTTGTGTGTGCTATAATAAGATCTCCACCCACGTATGCTGAGGTACGTGGAAGTCTTATCGTAGTACAGTTGAGGGTCGAATCCATGAGACAATTATCTTGTTAAGGATTAACAAGATGGAAAACATTATAATTCTATTTATCTACTTAAGAGTTGATATCTAGATCTAAGAGTTGGTTTGATGATTAAACTAAAATGCAAATGTAAATTAAATGGTAGGAAAGTAAAGTTAAGGTTGTAAACAATATTTGGAAGCTACTAGGATGTGATCGAGTTTCACCACCACTACACATGGATCATAACATGCATCATAATAACATTGCTTGTGATAAGAGTCTAAACATTTAGTATATTTGTAGATTTAGCTTCCTTTTGGATAGCTAACTATGAGAAATGTGGGATTATTGCAATGCCATCCATCCCCGAACGAATGGTCACTTACTTTGCATCACTCCCTTCGCAAAGTGTGTTCCTCGACTAATCAAAGTTGTAATTCCATACGTCAACTGATTCCATTTTATAGTATGAAAGTACAATGATGGAGGTGAGTTTACTCCAGTCCTTGAAAAGCGCTCCTAGATACCAAAATAGATATATGGTGACTACATACATGAAGAACCAACATACAATCCATAATCAAATCTAAAAGCACAAACATAGTCAATTTGTACTAGTAGATGATAGATAACACAAGTTGGTGATCAAGCAACTAGCATTCATTAAACGATTGATGTTGAACTGAAATGATAGTATTTCTCTATTGCAAACTCATGAATTAAAATGCATGAAATGAAAACATGGGTAGCGGGGCTACTCCCCGTACCCTAGTGTATGGATCTACTCGCTCATGGCAAGAACAAAGAAGGAGAAAGGAGAAGAGAAAGTAGGCTTATGGATGGAGTGTGGATCTTAGACCAGTAGCCTTGGAGCCAAGGATGAAGGATGAAACAACTCTGGAACAAATGAGGCAGTCTTTGGGCCTCTTAGACCCCCCCCCCCCAAATGAGGACCTCTCCAGTCCTATTTATAGGCTCCAAAGATCTGGAACGGTCTTGAGAGCTTTTGGGTCTTCATAGTTTTGAGACCGTTAAGCATCCTCACTATAACGAACCCACCTCCCAGTAACCCTCAATTAAGGGAGAGTAAGAGGTCAGAGCCATTATCCTAATTTCCTGGATCAATGGTTCGACAAATAATCAGTAATAATCACTAAATTCTACCATGACTATATTGAAAGATGGAATAAAATAAAACTTTGCATACCTTTTTCAAAAAATTAGATATGTAACTTATATCCACATCTGGACTCTATTCTATCTAATCCTCCTTGCACTTTATTTCTTAATTTCACAATATGCCACTTTACTATTTGTCCTTTTCAATTTGTACCTAAAATGCCGAAAAACAAAATGGTAGTCAGCATAAATGAATATGCTGGTATGTGGGGGAAACAATAATCGTGCAATTAACTATAACAACATATTGCAAGCAATTATGATTTAGCAAGCAAACTTTATATTTTAAACATAACTGCTCAATCCATACATATCCTAGCCTCTGCGTTGTCCATGTAGTGGACCTGGATGCTACCTTACTTATGTTAGATCCCCATTAAACCCCTCATGATCCTACCTAATAGGTGAATCAATTTCTAGGGTTGAGTCACATGGCACTACCCATAGGTAGCCCACTCCTTAACTTGTGTGCTAAAGAGTCGCATGGCACTACACGTGGGTAGCCCAATTCCTAACTCATGATAACTTGATGTCCTACTTAACAAGTAGGCCCTGTACAAGGTTACCCTTTTCATCATTAGCAAAGCCACAGAGGAGGACCAGGATCTGAGCCAATCATGTATATATATTTTTAATGATAATCCTAGTCACTTTATAGTTGCATGAAATAAAAGTCATCCAAGAAGTTATTTTCAGGAAACTGATAAAACATCAGGGAATCACCATGAAACTAAAGCCTTTAACCATAAGCGTAACTACATACCTGATCCAGAGTAAGTTGATGTCCAAGTAAGAAAATTCAAGAACAATCAATCAAGCAATCAACAATATCCTGAAATTAATGCATAACATCCAAGTGTCATTGTTTTATTAAAAACATCCTCAAGATTGACTTCGATTCCACCTTAGGATTTCTAGGCCAACTTTAGGGTTTTAGCCTCCATATAATTTATTATTTTTAATGCCTTTTTAGTTAACAAACCCTAATTTCAACATCATAGGTACAATTATCATCTTTGTTAATCAAATTGACAACTCATATCTATTGTTCAATTCATACAGGAACTCTATTTATCCCTAATTCCACATTTATCAATTAGAAAACCCTAATTACCATATTAAGGATATTTATCCACAATTAGAAACTTCTATACTCAAAATAGCTTAGAACCATCATATCTCAACTTTATACATGAATTTGATCAATTAAATCCATTAAGAATTTTAATTACTAACATTAGGGTTTCAAGGACCATTAAAGCATATTTATGCACCTGAAACCCTAAATTAATCCAATAATGTGTAAAGTTCTTTTCATATTGCAAGAGTAATTAGCTTCTAAGCCTATTTTTAATGGATTCCGCACATTTTTCTGAGCAAAATTGATATATTATATGTTCCAATATGAGCTACCATTAATTAGATATGAATTTTGCAATAATTCACTTACTTGGACCAATGGGATGCTGACACGTCAGCAATCCCATGCAACACGTCGCCCAGCCGAGAACATAACCAAGTTATGCTATTGTCCTCATGTAAGTCACTGGCCCTTCATAGAAGGGAGGAGAAAATTTGTAAAAAGCCTCCTGGCTCATCTTCTTCCTCGCAAAACCCTGCTTCGCCGCTGACTGCAGCAGCTCGCGGGTCCACCCCCTCCCTACTAGGGTTTGAGGGTTGCCTCTAGTTTCCGTGCTAGCTCCGCTGCACCCTTGCACACACGGGGAACCTCCAGGTCGTGGCCAAGATGACCGTTCCCAAGCGAGTCAAGCCAGCGATCACTGTCGCGATGGCTGTAGGTTTGCAGACCTCCGGCAGGAGCTGCGTGAAGACGAGAGCGGGGGTACGGTAGTCGATCCTTCTTGGGTTGTCGTGGGAGCTTCCTGCCTCCATCAAGACCACATCATAACCCCTCCTTGCTCTAGGGATAGTATTATACCCTCTTGGTTAGGGTTTGCATGAAAATAGAGAAGAAGAATGCACGAGATCCTCCTAGGCTCGAGACTAATGGTCCAACCCATATAGGGGAGGGTAGCCATGCCCTAGCATGCTTACCCACAAAGAAACAAGGCCCTTTCCAAAAGGAAACCTATTTTCCTTAATCAAGTATAATATCTCTCTTTTTAATAATGTCTTGATTATCCATGATCCTTGGTTATTAAGGAATTCAAAATTTATTTCTTTCATCTTCTTGTGCTTGGCTTTTAATCTATTGGCCACAAAATTCTTCTTTCTTAAAGAAAATAATACCTCTTTTTTATAATATCAAAAAGTCATTAATTATGTATCACATTATCCTCTTATTTTGTATTATTTGTATTTTCTCTTTCTTCTTATTCATTGGGACTCCTTGGATCCTAAGAAATCATAAGATTTTGAAATTCCTTTTTAAGGATACTTATTATCCTTCTAGATGTATCTACATCCATTATTTCTCATTATCTTTCTTATTTCTTTAATAAAATATTCTTTTGCAAGGATTTCTCACTATCTTTCATTTCCTTTCCTCTTTTCCTATTTCTTTTATTATAAATCACATATAAACGAAATTTATTCAATTGTGGCCATTAATGCCACTTTCTAGATATTTCCATGTATTTCTCATAATTATTTTGCTTAATATCCATTATCTTGTATCTTTTTCTACTATTTGGACTTTTCTTCTTTTCTTCTCTTTTATCCATTATTGGATTAACATAATAATAAGAATCACAAAATTCCTATCAAAGGAATAATTGCAAATAAATCCATCCTTTAAAGCAAAGCATATACCCTTTTCAATTAAGTACATATTCATAAATCATTACATTTCAATTATGAAAACATATGTAAAAATTGGGGTTGTAACATCCTTCCCCTCTTATAAGAATTTTGTCCTTAAAATTCCATCAAGCATACAAACAAATCAGAAAGACTTTTCCATGTCCATCATTGGCCCCTATGTGGCTTTACCCTATCCATGGCGCTTCCAAAGAACCTTTATCATCACATATTCTTTTCTTTGAGTTCTTTCACCTTGGCATCTATGATCCTCACAGGTGACTCAGGACATTTCAGCTTCCCTTATGGCTCACTATGTTCATTGCTCAGCACATGACTCGGGTACCTCACATAGTGCTCTAAATTGGACACATGGAACTCATCACTCATCACATTATCCTAAGGGGTAAGGTCAAACATAAGTAACTCCACCAATCCATCTCAAATGGACCTATGTATCGGGGACTCATCTTTTTCAGCTATAGCTTAGAGGGGTCGAATTTTTATATCACACATTTTCCCACAGTGAACTACATGTCAGTCTACTTTGCATCAGCTCACGACTCATGTCGCCCCTGGGCTCTCTTTCATCCATCGCACAATCAAAGTGACTTCATCTTCACACACTATGGTCTTTTTCTGACCTTCGTGAGGTCCCTTCACCAACATCATCTTAATGAAGTGGTGACCAACACAACCTCCCTTACAGAGCTTCTTTACATCCTGATATTAGCTATGGTGGTTATCATCACATCTTACATAGGACAAGAAGTGTCTCCGTGTATCACCTTGAATGAGCACACATGCTCTCATCAGACCCTCTAGTCTGGATCATACTAACCATTATTTAGGGGTGATAAACTATACTAACATCGAGTTCTTCATGTATCTACTTCCACCGCATGGAAGTAAAACTTTTAGGTCATACTCAAGAATCTTTGAACTCGCATCATGGTGTAGTTGAACCATCTCTCTTACATGTAGTTGAACTGGATCTGTCCCTTGATAGCACTCTCTCTTTTCTTATATTATGTCATCTAGGTAAGGCGATCTATCATGACCCATATTGCATCTTGACCTTCCTTGGTCCATGGGAGACTTACCACAACATCCTTAGTGATGAACTCCCATTTCCTCTCGAGGACTCTTTATCCTCTATGTCAACTCATTGGGTTAGAGGTGTTCGTCCTTCACCTCCTAGATTGCATGGTGACAAGACACATGCATCTTTGTACACTTTTCATCCTAGGCATCAAAGTACTAGTACCACTTATCATCTTAGTAGTACCATGGTGTATGGTGATATTAAAATCATGATCTTTGTATGTCATGATTCCTCAAGACTGATTCCTCAGAAACCCTAAACCACTCTAGTCGGTGTTTCATCACCTTCTTTTCCAGAGAAGTACATCTGAGGTTCTACAATCATCCTTTTATTGCATCAAGGCCTAGTCTGGCTAACCAAGCAACCACTAACTTGATCAACAAATCTCGTTACATCCGAGTGTTAGCCAAACTAATCGCACAAACTTAGGGTTCACTTAACGCCCTCTTCCAGCCTGTCCACTAGCTAAACTAGATATCTACCTCTCAACAAGAGCATCCATTACCACTTCACATCCTTATGTGTTAGGTAATGTTGGAGACATACACCTCCCTGTATTCCACTTACTATCTCATCTCAAACTCTAAGTCTATCTTCATCAAGAAAACTATGAGCTCATCCTCTTGGTTATCGAACTCAACCTCATATATTCCACATGGCTCATGATAAAAACAACCTCATAAGATGACTACCTTAGTTCTCTTGATGTTTGTAAACCATCCACACATATTGTACACTCCACAATGGTACATTATTACCTCTATCCTCATACCTCATAGAAATGTTTCCACTCACATCATCTTTATCCCTAGTGTATGGTATGCGTACTGTCCTATCTCTCACTCCCATAACAAGAGGAAATAACCATTTGGTGGCCGTCCAAACACAAAGTTCTTCATGTTCCAAGAGTAGAGATGGTACATCCCACATTTCCAGTACACCTGTAAATCTAAGTTGAAACGTGCAACATCTGTCTCTACATCACGATCATCTCGATATCAAAGTTACTTCCATGGAAAACTGATCTTGAACCCATTTGGGTCACCACACAATCCTTGGTCATCTCCTCTAGGTATGTAGGGTTCCGACTCTTTTAGGGTTATTCCTTCTTCCCTTATGCATTCAGAGAGTGCCCTCCTCATCTACCTTTTGGGCCCTATGAGTTCATGAAGGTGATCAATCTCCTAACCCATGGTCCTCAGACAATGATAGTTGTTATCTCCTGACCCTATGGTCATGTGCAACAAGGGAATTAGGCAACTCTTACTTCCATCGGTCTTATCCCTACTTGACCCTAGAATAGACTTAGGAGTCTAAACATAGCACATATCTAACTTGAAACCTTACCCAAGTCTTCATCATCTCTCTCATCATTCATGGGCTGATTTTCATCCTTTCATAGGGGTCATGGCGACCTGCCTACCTTGGTCAGGCCCCATACCAATTACCTCCATGGTAACACATCCACACGCACTTAGAGATGGTTATCTATGGGTCTATAGGTTCATTCTCATACTATGTACTTTTCACTTAGCTTCTCAAGATCCTATGAGACCTCTTTAGGTTACTTAAAACCCAACAAAAGCTGGTACATACGCTACAGAAGGGTCCCTCTCCCAGGATGGGAGTAAACTATCTTTTGATAGCACAAAGGTCACAAACGTCCCTACGTTTAGGGTTTACATCCACATGCGCATGCTTAGCCCTAGCTAGCTACTAAGGCATGTAGCTAACAAGCAGACTACCTACTAAACCATGCTAGGTCTCCATGATAGGTCCTACTTGTTCTCTATCCTCAACATTGGACCAAAAACATACCTGCCCATGCCACTAACTTAGATGTGAGGGGTCCATCAAACATACCTTAAGCTTAAGGGGTTTCCCATTCCTCTAATCATGAGGAGTGCCATGCTCAATCTATGGAACCTCAAGTCTCTCCATGAGCATCAGGTGCACCAGGCACTATTACTTCCCCTCTTATATCTAGGAACCCTAGGTTCTCTTTTCTGCAAGAGATGTCCAACTACATGCTCAACATTTTAACCACAAACCAAGCATGTACGAGGCACGTCATGCACGTCCTATTATCCTTCCACTTGAACAACACCTCAGAGTTGAGCCCTCCTCAAGGACAAACAACTAGATATAAGGCCTCACAACTTGTCACTAAACCTTTTTGGGGTCTAAGGAACTCTTCTTCCTAACCCTAGAAGGTAAACACCTATACCATAGGCACATATGTACCATCGGCCTCATCCCCTCTCTAGGGTTTGGTTCCTCTAAAGACAACCAAGATACCATCAGCCTCCAGGGATCATGCATGAGGCAACCGCAACCATCCACTTAGGTTGCATCAACTACAACTCCCCATTGTTCCTCATATCTCGGAGTCTAAGCTTCCAACCTTCTTGCTTGGGTCCTTCTCTCTCTCTCTGTCTAGATCTAAACCTACAAACAACCTTACTACTATAGGTCCTCTCTCCATGAAGGTGGATCAAGCTCACAAGCATACCCCTACATGGGTGAAACCCACATTCGCTCAAGATTAGCCATAGCTCTTTATGCTTATCCCATAGGCTACCCATCATGCCCTTTCGGCCTGGGTTTTGACCTACTACCCGTACTACTCATGTACTCTAGGTGCATACTCTTCCATGCTCATATAAGCCCATAGGGTGTCTATATGGTCATCACTAACCTCATCAATGAAGGAGTCATCCTTCACCCTAACATGCACAACCCTACTAAGGTTGGGTTGCCCAAAAGACACTAGGTCAACCAACCTCACATAGCTTATACTTCTCATAGATATCCAAAACCAAAAGCATGTCAACCCACACACATGGTCGACCATGATATCTAACTCATCATGTCATCTCTCTCTATCCAACACTGAGGGTCATCCTTAGAGGATGCGCCAGATCTCTACCTCTTCCTGGATGTCTCTACCTCCCAGACCAACTCCCCACTCATCCTCCTGACAAGGAGGTCTAACCTCAGGTCTCTCCTATGGGCATGACAACACCTGTCATACGACCTAAGCATGTAACTATTCTTTAGTTATGCTTAAACTATTAAGCTTATGTCCATGACATCTTATTTACATGCTTTTAATTAATTTGGCGGAGGATTCCTTAACCTTATTATACATACCCTGACCTCAAGAGGGTGAGGAAGAGAGAGAAAAACCCTAAACCTTAGAATTTTAATAGAATTCGGGTTGGAAAGGGACGAAAATAGATGAGAGAGTCCTAAAGGTATCCTATTTCGAGTCAGATCCTAAGACATTGGCCAGGCAGTCACACAGATCTGGGAGTCCTCGTATTCCAACTAGCAATGCGAAGGAAAATATTGCCAGCCCCCGGACGTGATCCTTTTCTAGACACCTTTGTCTTTCGGAAAATCCTCTAATAACTCCCTCGGTTCTATGGAATTTGTAAAATTTAATAATTACTAAATATTAAATGAGGAACCAATGCTCTGATACAAAATGTAACAACCCGACTCCCGATAACTCCCAATTAAGGGAGACCAAGTGGTCGGAGCCGTTATCCCAATTTCCCGGATCAATGGTTCGACAGATAATTAGTAATAATTACTAAATTCTACCATGACTATAGTGAAATCTGGAATAAAATAAAACTTTGCAAAAACTTGGATATCTAACTTCTATTCACATTTGGACTCTATTCTAACTAATCCTCCTTGCACTTTATTTCTTAATTTCACAATATGCCACTTTACTATTTTTCCTTTTCATTTTGTACCTAAAACGCCAAAAAACAAAACGTCAGTCAGCATAAATGAATATGTCAGTATGTGGGGGAAACAATAATTGTGCAATTAACTGTAACAACATATTGCAAGCAATTATGATTTAGCAAGAAAACTTTACATTTTAAACATAACTGCTCAATCCATACATATCCCAGTGTCTGTGTTGTCCCTGTAGTGGACCTGGATGCTACCTTCATTATGGTAGATCCCCATTAAATCCCTCATCATCCAACCTAAGAGGTGAATCAATTTCTAGGGTTGAGTCGCATGGCACTACCCATAGGTAGCCCACTCCTTAACTCATGGTGTGCTAAAGAGTCGCATGGTACTACACGTGGGTAGCCCAATTCCTAACTCATGATAACATGATGTCCTACTTAACAAGTAGGCCCTATACTAGGTTACCCTTTTCATCATTAGCAAAGCCACAGAGGAGGACCAGTATCTGAGCCAGTCATGTACATATATTTTTAGTGATAATCCTAGTCACTTTATAGTTGCATGAAAATAAAGTCATCCAAGCAGTTATTTTTAGGCAATCGATAAAACATATGGGAATCACTGTGAAACTAAAGCATTTAACCATAAGTGTAACCACATACCTGATCCAAAGTAACTTGATGTCCAAGCAAGAATATTCAAGAACAATCAATCAAGCAATCAACAATATCCTGAAATTAATGCATAACATCCAAGTGTCATTGTTTTATTCAAAACATCCTCAAGATTGACTTGGATTCCACCTTAGGATTTCTAGGCCAACTTTAGGGTTTTATTAGACTTTAGGGTTTTATTCCACCTCTAGGTCACGGCCAAGATGGCCGTTCCCAAGTGAGTCAAGCCTGGGATTGCTGCTGCGATCACTACAGGTTTGCAGAACTCCGGCAGGAGCTGCGTGAAGACAAGAGTGGGGGTACGGTAGCCGATCCTTCTTGGGTTGTCATGGGAGATTCCTACCTCCATAAAGACCACATCATAACCTCTTGGTTAGGGTTTGCTTGAAAATAGAGAAGAAGAATGCACGAGATCCTCCTAGGCTCGATTCTAATGGTCCAACCCATATATAGGGGAGGGTAGCCATTCCCTAGCATGCTTGCCCACGAAGAAATAAGGCCCTTTCCAAAAGGAAACCTATTTTCCTTAATCAAGTATAATATCATTCTTTTTAATAATTCCTTGATTATCCATGATCCTTGGTTATTAAGGAATTTGAAATTTATTTCTTTCATCTTCTTGTGCTTGGATTTTAATCTATTAGCCACGAAATTCTTCTTTCTTAAAGCAAATAATACCTCTTTTTGATAATATAAAATAGTCATGAATTAAGTATCACATTATCCAATAATTTTGTATTATTTGTATTTTCTCTTTCTTCTTATTCATTGGGACTCCTTGGATCCCAAGAAATCATAAGATTTCGAAATTCCTTTTTAAAGATACTTATTATCCTTCTGGATGCATCTAAATCCATTATTTCCCATTATCTTTCATATTTCTTTATTAAAATATTCTTTTGCAAGGATTTCTCACTATCGTTCATTTTCTTTCCTCTTTTCCTATTTCTTTTATTAGAAATCACAGGGACCCCTAATGGCTTTATGGATTCGTTTGGATGCGAAGAGCTCACTGGTAGCCTTAGTTCTAGCAAATTCCCTCCCTTTCACCGTTGATCAAGGAGCTTTCAACTCCAGGAAATGGCTCGACGCCATGGCTGAGGGGTGAAGAATCCAGGTCAAGAAATGACCTTGGTACCCCTGTTGGTTTAATTCGACGCTTTAAATCGTGAAGGGTATTTTAGGATTTTAAAAAATGCCACATGACTTTTCTTTGATTTTCATTGACATGTTCTTTGGAAATTCGTATTAAATCGCCTGTTTATCGGAAAATTACTCAAAAATATGTTTTGGAAATGGTTTTTCATGAGGAATCCAAATATATGGTTTTAGAGTCTTTTTCTAAATCTACATCTCTTGGTTTTTTAGATTTAAATCCAGGCTTTAATATTATTAATAATGTGTATATTGATGTGACATATGTTTGGAACAGGACAATTAGGGTTCTTTAGACCCAGAGAGTGATTGAGACTCACTCAACCTAGGAAGAGAGAGAATACACTCTCCAAGTGAAAATGTTAGTGGTCCATGCAATTGAACATAGTTAATTTGTTTGATTTAAAGTATGCATGTATGAATTTCAATGAATGACATGTTTATGTTATTTACTATTCCTAATTGCTAGTCAGCAAAGTTAAGATGTATTGAATTGCATATTATGTATAATATCATCTTCATGAATCTTAATGATATAGTTACAAATAAGGTTAAATGTAACGCTAAGAGTTTTAAGAGAAAGAAGAAAATGTTAATGTTAAGCTTATATAAGTTCCTCATAAGAGAAGAGGCACTTCGGTGCATAAGAGAAGAGGCACCTCGGTGCAACCTAAGAGGAACTTCGGTGCATAAGAGAAGAGGCACATTTTTGTAACCTGAGGTTACTTGTATAGGTTAAGATAAAAGAAATTGATCTAAAAGAAAATGCATGACTTTTCAATGTTCAATGTTTAATGTTAATGCTTATTTTCAGTTTTCAAGTTTTCTTATATTATAACATGTTCAATCCACTTACCATTTGTTTGATGCATGGATGGGGGCCTGATTCCCACAGGTAAGGAGCAAGATTAGGATGGAGAAGCTTTTGACATACAAGAACTAGCTCAAGGAATCCTCAAGATGAAAAGACCTAGTGGGGTGCCATTTACCAAGGCGATCCATGACATAGATATTATGTAAAGTATGCATAGTTCTATCATAAAAAAATAGATTATACTTCATAGATGAGCTTGATGTAGTTTCTTTTTTCCAAAAACTATGTATGAATTATATTTATACAATGTCAAGTGTTCTATTTATTCAAATTGCAAAAAGGTTATCATTTATGTGACACCCCCTTGAGTAAAGAGCTTCCGCTCAGTGATTTATACATGTGATGAAAAGTGGGGTGTTACAATATGGTATCAGAGCAATTTGGTAAATGGCCACTAGGAAAACATGATTCTCATAGTCACCTCAGAATGAAGGTGTAAAATTAGGATTTAGCAATAGATATGTCACGCCCTAGAATGACTAGAAGAGAAATAGAAGTGATAAGGATAGATGGTTATCTAGTGTCCACCTAAACCTAGCTAATGATATAACCTCTCCACTCTCATTGGTTATGGCCACCCAACTGAGACTTAAAGAGGAATTCCATGAGCATAAGACCTATCTTGCATTTCTCCTTTCTTACTGGTGCATGTGGTATGGGACATGTGCATTAGTAGGCGAGTGAGAGGTAGCATAGTAAGATCCCACATCTCTGGGTATGTGCCTGATCACCACATATCTAGGAATGTAGAAGTTACCTAAATGACCTAAGATTAGACAAGAATCTGCACCTAGTGATGGGTATTCATGACAAGGTTGAGTCAAATGCCTCAAATATGACTATGGGTTGGCTTAATAAAGCCTAAGTATCTATTGAGAGGAAGACCAAAGTAAAAGTTAATTCATGTCACATGAATGTCATATATATATATATATATATATACACACACAAATATATATATATATTCAATGAAAAATATTGAGCACAATTGAACCTTAAAAAGTAATTTGTCAATGAATGAAAAGGTTAGGTAAACCTTAAGGTGGGTAGTACCCTAGGAAATTTTGAGGACGAAATTTTATTAAGGTGGGTAGTAATGTAACATCCCTAATTTTTAAGAGTAGAATAAAACATTTTATGTAGTTTTCTTTAAATAATATTTAGTTAGAGCCTTAATGCAATTTGTCCAAATTAGTTTTATTTCTAGGATTTTAAATACAAAGAGAAATAAGAAAGGGCTCCAAATAAGTTTCTTTTATATTAATGTGTTGCAAATAGGTGTAATAATGATATTATGTCTTCCCCTTTTCTTTTATTAAATAAATCTTAAAGTAATGGAAGAGAAAGAGAAAGAGAAAGAGGAAGAAAAGAAACAACAATTCAAAATTTAGACATTAATGTGTTTTTCCTTTTTATAGATTTCAAAATAAAGCTTCTAATGTTCATTTTCCTCTAAGAAAAGTGCATAAAAAGGCAATAACTGAGTAAGCTGTGACTTTAAATAAGATGAATAGTTATAAACTCGAATTTTGGAGGAAAATCCCACAAAAGAAAATTCCCCATCTTTTATCTAATTAGTGACTACACTTAAATTAAGATAAGAAATGAAAAGAGAAAATGTGGACCAAACATTGAGGAAACTTAAATATGATTAACTAGGAATATTCTAGACCCTTTAATTAGTCAATGGTCCAATGGACTCATTTAGAGTGTTTGACCCTCCAATTAAAACAAGAAAGATTTATATATAGATTTAATAGGTTTTACATTTACTGTATCGGTTTTCCCTAAAGTCCCGACTTTTGATATTTGCCATGCGTTACTTCATCTGTTTTATTTTTTGCGCGCATCCGCAACCCTTGGATCATGATCCAATGGCACGCCAGTCTTCTTCTTCCTCCATTTTTCTCGCGAGCTAAGGCCGTTCCACAGACCATTTTTCCCAACTTCGTTCTGACTCCACAATCCACCGTTTCTCTTGATTCTTTCACCAACAAAACCGTGAGGTCAATCCAATATGAGCGAGCTAAGCCCTAATGGCTTGATGGATTCGTTTGGATGCAAAGAGCCCACTGGTAGCCTTAGTTCTCGCAAATTCCCTCCCTTTCACCGCAAATCAAGGAGCTTTCAGCTCCAGGAAATGGCTCGATGCCATGGTTGAGGGGTGAAGAATCTAGGTCATGAAATGACCTTGGTACCCCTGTCGGTTCAATTCGACGGTTTAAATCGTGAAGCGTATTTTAGGATTTTCAAAAATGCCACATGACTTTTCTTTGATTTTCATTGACATGTTCTTTGGAAATTCGTATTAAATCATTTGTTTATCAGAAAATTACTCAAAAATATGTTTTGGAAATGGTTTTTCATGAGGAATCCAAATATATGGTTTTTAGAGTCTTATTCTGAATCGACATCTCTTGGTTTTGTAGAATTAAATCCAGGGTTTAATTTTATTAATAATGTGTATATTGATGTGACATATGTTTGGAACAGAACAATTAAAGTTCTTTAGACCCAGAGAGTGATTGAGACTCACTCAACCTAGGAAGAGAGAGAATAAACTCTCCAAGTGAAAATGTAAGTGGACCATGCAATTGAACATAGTTAATTTGTTTGATTTAAAGTATGCATGTATGAATTGCAATGAATGCCATGTTTATGTTATTTACTATTCCTAATTGCTAAAGTCAGCAAGTTAAGATGTATTGAATTGCATATTATGTATAATATCATCTTCATGAATCTTAATGATAAAGTTACACATAAGGTTAAATGTAACGCTAAGATTTTTAAGAGAAAGAAGAAAATGTTAATGTTAAGCTTATATAAGTACCTCATAAGAGAAGAGGCACTTCGGTGCATAAGAGAAGAGGCATCTCGGTGCAACCTAAGAGGAACTTCGGTGCATAAGAGAAGAGGCACATTTGTGCAACTCGAGGTTACTTGTATAGGTTAGATAAAAGAAATTGATCTAAAAGAAAATGCATGACTTTTCAATGTTCCATGTTTAATGTTAATGCTTATTTTCAGTTTTCAAGTTTTCTTATATTATAACATGTTCAATCCACTTACCATTTATTTGATGCATGGCTGGGGGCGTGATGCCCACAGGTAAGGAGAAAGATTAGGATGGAGAAGATTTTGACATACAAGAACTAGCTCAAGGAATCCTCAAGATGAAAAGACCTAGTGGGGTGCCATTTACCAAGGCGATCCATGACATAGATATTATGTAAAGTATGCATAGTTCTATCATAAAAAAATAGATTAGACTTCATAGATGAGCTTGATGTAGTTTATTTTTGCCAAAAACTATGTATGAATCATATTTTATACAATGTCAAGTGTTCTATTTATTCAAATTGCAAAAAGGTTATCATTTATGGGACACCCCCTTGAGTAAAGAGCTTCCGCTCAGTGATTTATACATGTGATGAAAAGTGGGGTGTTACAGTCTTAACTTATCCAAAGCCATTGGTTCACGGTCTTCATGCAGGTAATCCAATTGGTTCCATACAATTTTCACATGGTCTTATGAAACGGCCTGCTTGTGCTAGAAGAGCTTGCTAACTCAAACGGTTTTGGCTCCTAGCTAATTCTAACAGTCTTGCACAAATGTGACCAGTCGGTTTGGTAGGTAGTGTATAGAAAATGGTTTGTATTGCTGCTAGAGCATACAGTTTCCACGTTATTAAACCAAACTATTTTGATATGCATGCATGCAAACAGTCTTCGCAACACTACTGAAGCAAATGGTCTGTGTTTCTGTAGATCAAACAGTCTTCATGCTAGCAGCAACAAACGGTCTGGAAACCATTTAATTATCAAACGGTCTTCTCGTAGCCATCAAACAGTTTGCATTGCCGCTAGAGCAAATAGTCTTCAAGCTCATTCGGATTTACTCAACAAACGGTCTATTGCATTCCTCCAAATGGTCTCACAGACCAAAACTATTCAAATGGTCTCATAGACCAGATCTCCACAAACGGTCTTGCAGACCGAATTTCTTCAAACGGTCTCGAGGTGAGCATGTCCATTCTATCTTCAAACCGTATGGATGAAACTGAATGGTGAGACCGAATCTCTTCAAACGGTCTTGAGAGTATTGTGGCCATACAGTCGTCGCGGCTAAACGGTCTTCGCGGTTGAACGGTCTTACGACCTTGGTGCCCAAACAGTGTGAAACTGTGCGACGTCCAAACGGTTTTGAGGTAAATCTGTCCATTTGGTCTTGAAACGGAATGGATGAAACCGTTTGGTCAAGACCATTTGGTGAGGCCGTTTGGTTGAAACTGAATGGTCAAATCAATTGGCCGGACTAAGTTGAGCGAAGGTGGGCCCTAGCTGATTGTTCACCTTTATCAAGATCTGCATTGAATCAACATAATTTCAGTTAAAACCTTGATAATCGAATCAATAAAGTAATTTTGCACATTATGATGCATTTTGATAATTGATGAGTGAAAAATGATGTGTTAAGTTGAAATTGACCCAATATGGTACTTGAATTCCATGATGAATATACATTCATCAAAATACCCTAAACTTAAATGTTTCTCGTCCTCGAGTAACACAAAATCTGAAACAGTCACCAAATGAATACTTTCAATTCATGTGATTGCTTCATCTTCACATCATGAATATTTTCTTTCTGCTCAATATGACTCTGTATCTCAACCTCCTGAGACCACTAAACATATCTTACCATATCTTCATTCCTAAGTTCGCTTTCCAATGTCACTTCCTCCTCACTTTTTCCAACAACAAGCATGTCAAAGAGTTTTGTAAGAATCCAGAGACACCCGCAGAATAACAAGTATGCATTTGATCTGACACTGGTATTTTTCAGGATAGGGTAGGCATTCATTGTGCCATTAGGTAGAAAATGGAGTGAATGTTGATATGGAAGGAAGAAATAAATCTCTCCTCTATTCGACTCGAGATTTTCTTGTTTTGCAATTTCATTTATTGCATTTTTGTGTGAATCTCTCCTCTATTCGACTCGAGATTGCATTTCTTTTTGTGTGTACTTTGGCATCTTTTTGTTTGCAAATCTCTCCTCTATTCGACTTGAGATTGCATTTTTGGTGGTACGCCCATGTTTATCTGTTAGGAGTATGGAAGAAGCAGATATAGAGGGAAGTGGTGTGCCACCTCGAACTTAGGCTTTGGCATTCTTTTGGCTATTTTGTTTCTTTTTGATGGATGGAGGGATACGAAGATGGTAGAAGAAGTGTAGAAGAGAGTTCAGATCAGAATGCAACTTGGTTTACAATTCAGTGCACCAGGTCGTTCTCTTTATCATACTCTACTCAAATAATGACTTGATGATGATCTTGGTGAGATTCCATGTTATTGTTCCACTAGTCAGTTAGGAAGCACGACATGTTTGATCCCTATGAGTTCGACAGACACTTATCAATGTTGCAAAAGTATCATGATGTTAGGAATCATAAGCTTCACAAGATGATTTCAATCAAAAGGCTTTGTTTCAAAAAGTGGTCGTTTTGAGGATTTACTTTGAATAAGGAGGATATAATGATTTAAAATGCATACCAGGTTAGAGAGTGACTTTTAATGAAAAAGGAAGTGTCAGACATTCATCAAGTATCTGTTCAATTTCTTTGAAAAACATTAAAGAATTTTGAAAAACATTAAATAATTTTTATCAATAATGTGACAGTGAAAACTTAAGTATGAAAAGGATGGGTGTAGGTGGAAAGTGAGGTACGTACCACCCACCCTCCACCCCAAACTTAGAGATTTGCTCGTCCCGAGAAAACCCTAAATCCAAGATGGAGGGGAAAATTCATGCCAGATTGACCACCAGATGTAGTAGTGTTCCAGTCAACGCGCATCCTCTTATCTAAAAATATAAAGAAAGATCAATCAGAACTCAAGATAGCATCTTGCAATTTGAATTTTATTTGGTGCAAAATTATCAAAAAGGTGAAAACAAAATTAATGAAACATTCTAATTTGAAATGAAAAGTAAAACTAATTTATTGATCGGGTTGCCTCCCGACAAGCGCCTTTGTTTTATGTCGATGGCTCGACTGAATCCTTCAGCTTCACGGTGGATCCTTTGGGTCGGTGAGTTCCAGCATTTCTTTAGTGCCTACGTCAGCCGAGGTGAAATATCTCTTTAAGCGGTGACCATTTGTTACAAATTCACCTGACTTTTCACTCCATAATGAGAAGGCACCATGTGGGGAGATTCTGTTGACGATGTATGGTCCAGACCAGCATGAGTGGAGTTTTCCTTGGAATAACTTCAACCTTGAGTTAAATAGAAGAACTCGGTCTCCCACTTATATGTCTTTTCTTTTCAGATGTCCATCGTGCCAAAGTTTTGTGTGTTCTTTGTAGATTCGTGCATTCTCATAAGATATCATCCTGAGTTCATCCAGATCTTGGAGTTGCAGAATCTTGGCTTGGCCTGCTTCTTTCATATCAAAGTTTAGTTTTTTAATTGCCCACCATGTCTTGTGTTCCAGTTCGACTGGCAGGTGGCAAGCCTTTCCATATATTAATCGAAAAGGTGTAGTCCCAATGGGAGTTTTATAAGCAGTTCGATAGGCCCATAAGGCGTCGTTGATTTTCGCTGACCATTCCTTTCGATTGCGTCCTACAATGTTTTCCAGAATATCCTTTAGTTGAAGGTTAGAGACCTCTACCTATCCACTTGTTTGTGGATGGTAAGGCAAGGCTACCTTATGTGTTACATTGTATTTTCTCAGTAAAGCTTCAAAGCTTCTTTCAAGAAAGTGGGACCCTCCGTCAGATATCACGGTTCATGGCACTCCAAAATGGGGGAAAATAATATCTTTGAATAATTGGATGATGAGTTTGGAATCACTAGTGACGGTTGGTATAGCTTCAACCCATTTTGAGACGTAGTCTACCGCCACTAGGATGTATGAAAATCCATGAGAAGATGGGAATGGACCCATGTAGTCCACCCCCACACATCGAATATCTCTACTTCTTGCCATAGATTCAGCGGCTTCTCATCTCTCTTTGTTATATTACCTGATCTTTGACATTTGTCACATGATAGGACAAAGTCGTAGGAATCTTTGGATATGGTTGGCCAGAAGAATCCACATTGCAAAACCTTCAAGGCAGTCTTTTTAGAGCTCATATGTCCTCCCACTGGTCCTGAGTGGCATTGTTCCAAAATAGGTTGAGCTTCTTCTTTGGCAATACATCGTCTATACAGACTATCAGCACAAAGTTTGAAAAGGTACAACTCATCCCAGTAGTACTGTTTCACATCATGCATAAATTTCTTCAGTGCATTTCCAGAGCATTGAGGATGAATAACCCCAGCAGTGAGGTAGTTCACAAAATCTGAGTACCATGGTATAGCTTCTGATACCTTCATCAGTTTATCATCTGGCAGGGAATCATTGATCGCAATCTTCTCAATATCCAGAGTGTGGATGCGACTGAGGTGATCTGCTACAACATTCTTTGTACGCTTTTTATCTCTTATCTCTAAATCAAATTCTTGTAATAGGAGGATCCATCTAATCAACTTGGGTTTTGCATCTTTCTTTTCCAGAAGGTAATGAATGGTAGTGTGGTCTGTGTAGACAATGACCTTCGAACCGATTAGGTAGGATCTGAACTTGTCAAAGGCATACACGATTGCTAGAAGTTCTTTATCAGTAGTTGCATAATTCCTCTGAGCTTCATCGAGAGTTTTTGATGCGTAATAGATCACATAGTGTCTCTTCTCTATACATTGCCCTAAAACTACGCTCACATAATAGTCACTGGCATCACGCATATTTTCAAAAGGATGGTCCCTGTCGGGAGCTCTAATGATGGGGGTGGTTGTAAGGGCATGCTTCAGTGTGTTGAAGCTTTTGACATATTCTTCATTGAAATTGAAATCAGTATCCTTTAGTAATAGGTTCGTCATTGGCTTTGTTATCTTGGAAAAGTCCTTTATGAATCTTCTGTAAAATCCTACATGACCTAGGAAAGCAAGAACTTCTTTTACATTTGTTGGGATATCCAGTTTAGAAATCACTTCAATCTTGGCTTTATCTACTTCAATTCCTCTATTGCTGACCCTATAACCGAGGACAATGCCTTCCTTTACCATAAAGTGGTACTTTTCCCAATTCAGCACAAGATGTGCTTCTTCATAATGTTTGAGGACTAGGGAGAGGTGCTTTAGACATGAATTGAATGAATCTCCGTATACAGAAAAATCATCCATGAAAACCTCCATAATTGTTTAAGTGAGACCAGTGAATATGGCAGCCATGCAACGTTGGAAAGTTTCGGGTGCATTACAGAGACCAAACGACATCCTTTTAAATGCGTATGTTCTAAATGGGCAGGTGAAAGTTGTTTTCTCTTGGTCATCTAGATGTATGGTATTTGATAGAATCTAGAGTAACTGTCAAGATAACAGAAATATTCTTGGTGAGCCAACCTTTCTAGGACTTGATCAAGGAAAGGCATTCGAAAATGATCTTTTCGAGTTGGCTTGTTTAATTTTCTATAATCTATGCACATCCTCCACCCTATGATTGTTCGAGTGGGAATGAGTTCATTGTTTTCATTCCGTATAACAGTTGTTCCACCTTTCTTCGGGACTACATGCACTGGACTCACCCATGGCAAATCTGAGATTAGATAGATTATTCCAACTGTGAGAAGTTTAATGACCTCACGACGGACCACTTCCTTCATATTTGGATTCAATTTCCATTGATGCTCAATAGTAGGCTTATGATCTTCCATCATTGGGATCTTATGCATACACAACACTTGACTGACCCTAGTGAGGTTACTCATTTTATAGCCAATGGCTTTCTTTCTTTCCCTTAATTCCTTTAGGAGTTTATTTTCTTATTCAGTTGTTAGATCAGAATTTATAATAACTGGGCAAAACTTGAGATCATCTAAGAACACGTACTTCAGTCCTTTGGGTAGGGGCTTCATTTCGGGAGCCTATGGTTTTTCGCATGTTTCCTCTGTAGTTTCCATAGCTTTGAGTTCTTCACTAGTGGCATCGACATCTACTTTAGCGGAGTCAAGGGATTCGATGCAATCTTTTACTTGTTTGTCAATTGGTTCATTAACTGATGGGTTCGTTAGAGCAACTTCTATAGGATCGTCTGATTCATGATGCTCTTGAGTCAGAAGTGACATTTTCTCAATGCAATCAATCAGATATACTTCTTCTTGCATATTTGGTCTTCTCATACTTTCAGAAACCTTGAATTTGAGAGTTTCTTTGCCTAATCTGAGCAGTAAGGTACCAGCTTCAACATCAATCAGGGCTCTTGCATTGGTGAGGAATGGATGACCAAAGATGAGAGGATATCTGGCGTCTTCTTTTATGTCCATAATGACAAAGTCGCATGGAACATATATGTCCTTGCCTACCTTGACCGGGACATCTTTGAGGATTCGTAACGGACGTTTTATCGAATTGTCTACAAGCTGTATAGTCATTCCAGTAGGAAGCAATTCTACAAATCCTAGTCTTTTGCATAGGCTAAGTGGCATAATAGAGATGCTTGCACCAAGATCTGCCAATCCTTTCTTACATGATGAGTCGCCAATGTGACATGAAATTCCAAAGGATCCCAGGTCTTTTTGTTTATTGGGAATCTTACTCAATATGATATCTGATGTAGTTGTGGCCAGTTTTACTGTCTCATACTCTTCAGTTATATACTTCCTAGTGAGGAGTGACTTTAAGTACTTTGTCCATGCTGGTATCTTAGACAGAGCATCCAAAAAGGGTATATCAACATGAAGTTTCTTGATAGCCTCTTTAAACTTATTGAATCTGGTATCAAGCTTTGTTTAACTTAGACGAGCTGGAAAAGGTATACGAGGTTTGTACACAGGGATATCAGGTTCTGGAGTCTCAGTTTCTTCGTCTTCTTGAGCAGACTTCTCAAAATTTCTTTTTTCTGACTTATCATCTTTTGATTGAGTTTCTTGTGTTGTTGAGTCTTGGGCAATCACAGGTTCATCCTCATCTGTAATAACCACATGTGTCTTTTCAGGGGGATCCGAATAGTCTTTCCCTGACCTAGTGGTGACTGCCTTCAACTGTTCAGGATGCTTAGGATTGTTCTCAGGTTGGCCAACAAAGACTTCAGCAGGTGGCTTTATGCTAGCTGTGAGTTGAGCTAATTGAGATTCAATAGCCTTCTGCTGAGCTTATTGGTTAGCTATCATGGTTTTCTGAGTTTGCAACATCTTTTCAATGGCTGATAGCTTGTCGTCAGGAGAAACTGGACCTGTTTGTTGTCCCTACTGTTGATTAAGATTCTGGTATTGAGAGTTGTTTTGGTAATTGTTGTAGTTCCTATTCTGAAAGTTCCCCTTGAAATTTCCTTGATTCCCAAAATTCTATTGTTGATTATAATGGAATCCTGGTGGGCCTCTTGGTTGATTGTTTGAACCAAATTGATGCGAGTTTACTACTTTAGAGGGGTTTCCATATTGGAAACTGGGATGATTCCTATTCTGATTCAGATTGTAATAACTTTAACCAGGAATGGTGTTGATAGCATTAAGATTTTCCATCTGACCATTATCTCCTTGGCCGCATACGTTGCTCAGAACAACATCATAGAGAACATTGCATGATAAAGTGGAATGATCAGTTCTCTTACATGCTTCACAGAATAGGGAAGCATACCTGACCTGTTCTGGTTGTCGAGTGGGTGAACATCCTCTTCCAATAGAAACAAGAGATGATTCAATATGATCTTGCTTGGCAACTAAGAGTTTCAAGGTTTCAGCGATAGACTTGTACTCGGGAGTAGCTTCAGCCATATCTACTTTCAAAACTCCTTTACCTACAGATCTACCCCAATTGGTTTGATTTTCTGCTCCCAGGGTGATGACTCTCCATGCACTGTCATAACTTTGACGCATGAAGTTTCCTCCAAACGAGGAATCTAGGAATCCCTTAATATCATCATCCATACCCCTATAGAAAATCTCGATGAGTTGATTCTTGGGAATTTTGTGGTGTGGACACTTGCGTAGAAGCTCTTTGTATCTATCCCATGATTCAGCAAGGGTTTCTCCAGGAACTTGAGTAAAATTTGTTATTCGCCCTCTGATTTCATATGTGAGGGATGGGGGATAGAACTTTTCTAGAAACACATTTTGGAGTTGTTCCCAGGTGGTGATGGGTATTTCACTTTGCAGCGAATTGTACCAACTTATAGCTCTATCAGCAAGGGAGTACTTGAAGAGACGGAGTCGAATGGCATCATCTGTGACTCCATTTTGTTTTGTCATGGTACATAGATCAACGAATCTCAGAAGATGTTCTTGGCTATCTTCTCCTTGCTTGCCATAGAAAGGGTTATTCTGAAGCAGGGTGATCCAATGTGCTCTTATCTCAAAATTAGGAGAGTTGATAGGAGGAGGTTGCACTAGATGATGAATATTTGCATCTTTCAGGATTGAGAACTCTCTAAGATCTTTTTGTAGTTCAGCTGCTTGCGCTGCTAGGATTTCCTGTTGAACCGTAGCCCTGTCTTCTTGCATGAGCCTTTCTCTTTGTGCATTGATGGCTTGAGCCACCCTTCGGGCTACCTCTTCTTCTTGAGCCATTCTTGCTTGATTTTCTCTGATCTGATCATGAAAAGTTCTATCTATCTCAGGATCAAAGCTCACTGCTAGTCCGGGGCTGTCCGAACGGTGCATGCACTACGCCTTGGATTGTAACTGAGATAGAAAGATTTCGAAAGTGAGAACCACGGAGTAGAGTCAATTTTCAAGTAGATGATCGATTGTGTCATAAGAAAAAGCAAAAATCCTAAATTAGTCTTAAAAGAACTATATTTGACTAACTAATTCTATTGTCCCCAGCAACGACGCCAGAATTTGATGTGGGATTTTATCGCATTGATGTGGGATTTTATCGTACTAACAAACTCACTCGGAGTTGAAATCCCCAAGCTTTTACCAAAACCAAAGTGCAATAATACCACCCACAAGCGGATGAGTCTTATCGCAGTATGGTTAAGGATCGAACCTAGCTCAAGTAAAACTAATATTTGTCAGTTGAACCTAGCTCAAGTAAAACTAATATTTAAAATGGTTGGTTGATTTGAGGTTAACTAAACTAATTGTAAGAAAGTAAAAGTTGAATTAAAGTTGGATTTAGATCAATGATATGGAATCGCTGGGATGGTATCGAGTTTCACCACCACTACACATGCAAACACATTCGATCGCAAACAATCCAGGCAAGATATAAAAATCCAAATAGAGTTGTTGCAAAACCCCCCATACGAGCGTTAGGTTCGTGTAAGCACACCCCCCTAGGCATCAGATGTCTCATCACCATCTGGATCACTTACTTACGACTCTGAAGATAAAGAAATCCAACGAAGGTTGTGGGCCCCCTATACAGGCGTTAGGCAAACAAAAGCAACACCGAAGGCTAGATGGCTCGTCCCCTCACAGATCATACACTTACGACCTCGAAGAAATCCCTTTCTATTTCTAGTTTGGGAGTCAACCACATTAATCGATAAGCAAGCAGGTGATTAATATACGAGCAAACATCAACGATTAACAAGAAGATACAAAATCCAACTAAGGTTGTGAACCCCCTATACAGGCGTTAGGCACACATAAGCGTCACCGAAGGCTAGATGGCTTGTCCCCTCACGGATCACACACTTACGACCTTAAGGAATCCCATTCTATTTCTAGTTTGGGAGTCAACTTGTTAAACGACATTCAATCCTACATATAGAAGTTCTCACAACATAGGAAGAACAAAGATGAATGCAAGTAAAAAAACTCAAACTACGAACATAACGGTTAACACGAAATGAAAAGTTATATACATTGCCATGGAAAGTTTAACAAAAGAACATGATTGCATGGGCAGCGGGGCTAGTCCCCGCACCCCAGCAAAAATGTACTACTCGCTCATGATGAGAGAAACAAGAAGAATGAGAAAGAGAGAGAAATCCGCTATGAACTCGGTGCAGAAGGTAGTCGCAGCTCGGTGAAGAAGTTACGGCCTTCTACGTCGTGTCGGAGCAGATATGGACGTGAACGAGAGTTGCCAAGACAGACTGGACAGTCTCCTTCGCTCCATCTTCCTTCTCTCCTCAGCCTCTTTGGTTGCAACACGGGCAGTAGGTGAATGAAACTGGTGCGGATGACACTGGATTTGGATCGGACCTGTGTACAGGCAGCCTGTCGACGTCCCGGAACCGATGCCGAAATAAGGACCATGCTGGTCCTATTTATAGGCACTGGACAAGTCCTCACACTTTTGGTGTGATTTTAGTCCAAACGGTTTAGTTAAAAGTTGGCCAATCGGTTTGATAAAAAAATCTTCGTCAAATGGTTTTCATTTGCATGAATTCGGTTTGCATGTACATGGAGTACAACAAACGGTTTTGGCATTTGGTCTTGGTTTGGTAGCAGCAAATGGTCTCCAGGTGGCCATTCGGTCTTTGTATTTTCCAACAGCCCATTCGGTCTTCAGTTGCTATTCGGTCTTCATGCTCATGCGGTTTGCGTTGGCAATTGTCCATGCGGTTTGTTGCTCATGCGGTCTGCATGTTAGTGATGCTTAAACGGTTTCGCAACATTGCCTTTTTCAGGATTTTGTCTTGGCATTCGGTCCTGGATTTTGTCTTGGCACACGGTCAGGAAGCTCCCCTTTATCATTCGATTTGTATGCGAGATTAATCAAACGGTCTTGTGTACTGCGCCCATTCGGTCTTCACAGCTACAGCAGTGTCGAGTAGTTTGCTGCTGCATTTTCATAGACGGTCTTAACTTATCCAAAGACATTGGTTCACGGTCTTCATGCAGCTAATCCAATTGGTTCCATACAGTTTTCACGTGGTCTTATTAAACAGTCTGCTTGTGCTGGAAGAGCTTGCTAACCCAAACGGTTTTGGCTCCTAGCTAATTCTAACGGTCTTGCATAAATGTGACCATTGGGTTTGGTAGGTAGTGTATAGCAAATGGTTTGTATTATTGCTAGAGAATACGGTTTCCATGATATTAAACCAAACTGTTTTGATATGCATCATGCAAATAGTCTTCGCAGCACTGCTGAAGCAAACGGTCTGCGTTGCTGTATGATCAAATGGTCTTCATGCTAGCAGCAACAAACAATCTGGAAACCGTTTAATTATCAAAACAATCTGGAAACCGTTTAATTATCAAACGGTCTTCTCGTAGCCATCAAACGGTTTGCATTGCCGCTAGAGAAAATGGTCTTTGCGCTCATTTGGATTTGCTCAGCAAACGGTCTACTGCATTCCTCCAAATGGTCTCACAGACCGAAACTATTCAAACGGTCTCGTAGATCGGATCTCCGAAAACAGTATTGCAGACCGAATTTATTCAAACGGTCTCGAGGTGAGCATGTCCATTCGGCCTTGAGACCGTATGGACGAAACCGAATGGTGAGACCGAATCTCTTCAAACGGTCTTGAGAGTACTGTGGCCATACAGTCGTCGCGGCTAAATGGTCTTCGTGGCTGAACGGTCTTGCAACCTTGGTGCCCAAACGGTCTGAAACCGTGCGATGTCCAAACGGTTTTGAGGTAAATCTATCCATTCGGTCTTGAAATCGAATGGATGAAACCGTTTGGTTAAGACCGTTTGGTGAGGCCGTTTGGTTGAAACTGAATGGTCAAATCGATTGGCCGGACCAAAGTTGAGCGAAGGTGGGCCCTAGCTGATTGTTTAGCTTTATCAAGACCTGCATTGAATCAACATAATTTCGGTTAAAACCTTGATAATCGAATCCATTAAGTAATTTTGCACATTATGATGCATTTTGATAATTGATGAGTGAAAAATGATGTGTTAAGTTGAAATTGACCCAATATGGTACTTGAATTCTATGATGAATATACATTCATCAATAGTGACCTCACCTTGTAGTTTATCACCACTTACCACTAGCTCCACAAGTCATGGGGAAATTCCAGCTGCAAGGCTCATGTTTTTTTGTGATGATTTTGAGATCTCCGCCAGGCATCTTACCTCCTTGATGCTTGATGGCGGGATTGACTACTTGCTTTCTCATTGCATGGGGCACCTCCATGACATCTACCCCAAGAATTACAACATGGAGAAGTTCTGGGCCGATATTACCAATCTTCCTCCCAAGGTACCCCCGAGCCCCAATGCATCCATCATTTACAACCTAGTAGTTTGCTACCTTCACCGCATTATGGCCCGCACCTTCTTCGACAGGGAAGTTACTCAAGGCGTCATTACTCTTTACGAGCTCTATACTTTGTGGTGTATTCTAAACAATGAGCCTTGCATATGGGGAATCTCTATGATGGATCATCTCAACTATCAGGCCGCCCTCAATACTTCTTCCTCTTTTTGAATTGGACATATAGTAACCTACATAGTGTATTTTCTGGGCTACACTAACATCTTCTTCCCACCACTAGAGCTCAAGAATCACCTACTTGATCTCCTGTACTTGAAGGGATGTAAGTTCATCTACCTTGGTTCCACTGGTGTCCATTATCTGCTATTCAAAGACACCCAATTTGTCCTTGAGATCCCCCAACATGCTAGGTTTGCATCTGTCAACCTGGTCTTTGATTTGACTGATTTGTCGACACATATTGCACGTTACCTTCTGGAGCATCCTAACCCAGAAGACGTGTTCGAGCCTGTGGCCCATAGGTAGAGGTCTCTTTGGAGGCACATGATGATTTAACTATACATCCTCCTCGCCCTTCTCGACGTTGCACCAGGAGGTGCACAGGCACATAAGAAGGACCCGATGAGCCCTTTTGGTTTTATGAGATCCAAGACCAGTTGGATGATATCCAACGTAAGAAGCAGTGCCATGGTCACTAGCTCAATCATACGTACCTGAGGAAGCGTTCCCAGGAGTCATGGCATGTGTACATGGGCCACTACACTGCCATTCGTCCCCAATACAAGGATTATGGAGCCCATCAGGCCTACCCTAACCCCAACTCCCCATATTGGGGGAACTACTACTACTACAGTCCTCCAAATTTCTCTCATCCAGTGCCACATTACCCACTGCCAAATTGATCTTCTTATCTCCATCTTCGATTTAGGTTTTGCTTGGGACAAGTAAAAATCTAAGTTTGGGGTGGAGGTGGGAGGTGTGTGCCTATTCCACCCCCTTATCTTTTCCCTTTTTGCATTATTTTTGTCTTTTATTTGTTTTGCATGTAGTTTCTTTGTTTCATGGCCTTTATTTAATGCGCTATACCCTTATTTTTACTTAGTTTCAAATTGGCCATTATCTAGTCGGTCAATATGAATAGATGTCTATCATTGTACCCCCTTTTTTTAATTTAGTAAATCTTTTGAAAAAAACTATTACAAATTACCATGTATGAAATCACCAAGTCATCTAGGACCCTAAAATAGCATCACTCCTTGGAAAAGTTGGCAAGTCGTATGGAATCAATCAAAACCAAACACAATTTTTCTCTATTTTGAATTATGGGTTAACTTGATATAAATCTTATATAATGTGATTGAGAGGAATATTGTATTTGATGCAATGACAGTTTTGAAAAAAAAACGTGTGAAGTTATAAGCTCAAAAACAATCCTCCCTCCTCTCTCAAAATAAAGCAAAGAATCACCTCTTGAAAAAAAATCAAGTCTGGGGTGACATGCTTCCCACGTCAAAATTTCCATACCCCTCAAAAGGGGCGTACCATCAAAAGATGCCAAAGAGCACATGAAAAAAATTGTAATCAATGTAGCCACAAGTCCACATATTAAACATATCCCGAGTCGAATAGAGGAGGGATCATCATCTTCCTTGCCCCCTTTTTTTTCTTGTTCTTGTGCAACAACTCACAAAAAGAAAAAAAAATATAAGAGTTTTAAAGAAGAAGTAAGATGAAGTCTATTTTTTCTATAGAGTCTTGATTTAGAAACAAGATTTGATATTTGATTTTATAGGGAATATAACATTTTGTTTTTTGTAGTTTTAGGAGATTAGGTTGCTTGTCCACATTCAGAGGTAAGAAATAAAGTGATGTTACAAGGATAACGATATACATGTTGTTAGTATAAATTGGATTTATTTGTGATTTTATTTTCTTGAGGACAAGCAATGATTCAAGTCTGGGGTATTTTGATGAATTTATATTCATCAATATTTTTGTATAACTTTATATCATTTTTTATTAGAATTTATTCCTTTTTACTAATTTTCTAGGATAATTTGTTATTTACCCACTTTTCTATTAGTTAACCAAATACTAAACTTTTCCCTTCACTTTTGTAGGTTTTTCCTGCAAAGCAAAAATTCTGACCTCCTAAAAACACGAGATGACTGTATCTCTATGCTAAGTGACCATTTCGTCCCGAAGAAGTTCTACATCTCAGAGCTAGACGGTTGTTTTGGCCCTCGGCTCAACCTCACTTAAGAAATTCAATTGAAGCATTTCACGCACCATAGGCTTGTCTCATTTGTGCTAGATTCTCATCCCAGGAACCCCAAATGCTTGACTCAGGAATCCTAGATGACCATGTCAAGCCAATTTAAAGATCAAGTAAGATTAAAAGAGTGCCTCCACTCATACTAGGGTTTTAACCCTTAGTTACACGCACAACGAAGTGAATTATGTGTCTCACACTCAAATTATCGGTTCAACATTTCTACTTCATGACCAAGCAACATTCAAGCCAGTGTCACCACCCCTTAACCGAGATTTCAACTCATTTTCAAAACGGCCACGCCACGTCATTCACGAGTCGACTATCTCTGCTAGTGAGATGACCATTTTGTGGATCGCAAATAGCAAAATGCAGCAGCTGCCTCTCCCATTTGTTCTTCCCCTTTTAGGGTTTCCACCCCTCCTTCACCTATAAAAGGTGGGAGGGCTCCACTAAAAGAAATCCTACTTTTTTTTTCTTTCACTCTTGCTTAGAATTTTGTTCTTTAAATTTATGCATTGTAATCTTTCTATTCCTTTAATAAAGTAGCAATCCTTTGGGAGATTTTTTCTTTTCATTTTCTTATGTTCTTCTTGGGAATCAAGGAATTATGATTTGTGGTTGTTTAATTGTCACTAGCATATGATCCTTTGGGATTTTTCATTCTAGTCTATGCCCCCTCACTTTCTTCCATTCCCTCCTTTTTCTTCATTATGATTAGTGGGTAGTTCCATTCTCGAGGCAAGGGGAGTAGCCCCTTAGCATGCATTTATTAATCAAAGATTTATATGATTCCTTTAGATAAATGGTTTTTGGTTTGGATATCGATGATTTTAACAAATTGATCTCTCATTTTTATCTGTTATTAATCTTGGCAGATGTGACCATGGAACCTAATATTTAGAAGGACCAACTGATTACATGGGGATTTGGATGAGACATCAAAAAACCCCATTAGGATGATCAAACTAGGATCTGCGAACACCAAGACCAATGGGTTCATGGGGGGGTTCATCTTATGTGATCTATTTACGAATGTTTTACATGCCTTACTTTATCTTTCTTATCATATGATTTATTCAGTTTCAGTTCAAATCGGCTATGGTGGGGAAACCCCTAGGCCTCAATATTTTTCCCATCTAATTTAATTTGTTTCCTTCAACCTCTTGTTTCCAATTGCTTTCTTTAAATTCTTGCAATTTATTTCTTGCCCTTAGATTGTTCTCTTTTATTTTGTGCTAACAATCATCATTCTTTTCTTTCCTTAGCATGATATTTACATTTCATTGATTTTAGTGTAATCGTTTATTCCATTGCAATTTATTTTATCATTTTTGTGTAATCACCCCCACAATTTCCTAATTTACTTTCTTGTTCAACTCTTCAAAAATCCTCCAAAAAAAGAAATAAAGTTCAAAAAATCAATTGGGTTAAAATAAACGATCTTAAAAAGTTGTCTTGTGGGATCGACCCTTCTATACTAGCCATAGTCAATAAGTAAAAAAAGGTTAAACTCTATGATAATCTATCTTAGTGAATTGGTGTGCAAAACGATGTGTATCAGGTACATTCTTATTATTGTCTATGTTGATGATAAAATCATTAGTAGATATGATATGATGGGGATATCCCAGTTAAAGAAGTCTTTGTAGGAACATTTCCACACAAAGGACTTGGGAAACCTACAAGAATTCCTATTGATCAAAGTTCTCCAGTCAGCCTCAGGGATCAACTTGTCACATGACTCTATGTATTGGACCAGATTCATGAGGCCAACATGACAAAAGCCAATCCGGTCTTTACTCTAATAGGATATCATATGAAGGCTATGCATTAAGTAGAACTCTTTTATGATCTAGAGAGATATCATTGCATAGTCAGGAAGCTGATTTACTTGACTATTACTCAACTAGATATTGCCTATGTTGTTGGGGTAGTCAACCAACACATGAGTGCACCACTCCAGGTCCACTGGTCCAACATTCAATGCATTCTTTGGTATCTCAAGAGTGCTTTAGGACAAGGATTTCTCTACAAACATCATAAGTCTAAGGTAATTTCCATCTCTAGATATGTAGATGCAGATTGGATTGGTGATTCTACAGATTGATGATCCACATCTGGCTATTGTGTCATCATTGGCACTCATCCATCTTCTTGTAGGAGTAACAAATAGGTGGTGGTAGCTCACTCCAACACTAAGGTATAATATCAGGATATGGTTATGCATGTTGTGATCTAAAATGGGTTTGTTCCATCTTGAATGAGTTTGGAATTTCTTTTCAAACTCCAACTACTTTATATTTTGACAACCATGCGGCTATACACATAGCTAATAATCCAATCTTCCACGAGCACACCAAAACACATTCAAGATGACTGTCATTTTTTCCAAGACTTGGTTAAAGCCAATAAGATCATCACTCCTCACGTTAGGACATGTGATAAAGTTGTGGGCATTCTTACCAAACCTCTTCTTCTTGCTTTATTCAAGTATATGGTTGTCATGTTGGGACTTCACAATGTTTACTATCCAAATTGAGAGGGCATGCGATATATTTGACTAGTTGGGCTTAGGCCCATTGTATGTTCCCTTATTTCTATTTATCCCATGTACTCCCTAGATCCTATATATAGAAGACCCAACACTGTTAATTCACCTACTGAAAAGAAACTTATCTATAGCTTTGAATTACCCCACTCCCCCACATAGAGAGGTTGGTCATATGGATGACCTTCTCAAATTTGAGCATGGTTAGTGTGGAAAGTCAACTCCAACTCTCCCAACATGGAACCTCCCACTCCAACCACAATATACCCTCCACAACTTTGGTTTAACACTTATAATCTTCCTTCTACATGCTAGAAGCCCAGATGAAGTATAGTTTGTTTGTAGTTGATGAAACTTGTAACCAACTCAATCCATTTCTACCAATTGATATTTAATGTATGTCGCACTCTTTATTGTGTCACATATATTACATCATCAGACTCTTCTTCTCACATTGTCACCTTTTCCAGATCCATAGGTATAACCTGCAATTCCTCACTAGAAGAAAATAGTGGACTCACAAAAGTAGTTCATAACTTGGGATGGAAAGATAGATGCACCACTACTATAGCCACTGAACAATTTGTTGAACTTAACATTTAACTTGTTCTCTTTCATAACTATACTACTATTATACATGCACATTTCTTCATGGAATGTCTATGGTGCTACTTGTTGGCTAAATTGGACATTGTTATAATCCCTTTGTTTTGATGATGACAAACATTTCATTCTTGTGGATCTAACATGCTACTTGAGTATTGCAGGAACTAGGTGGATGACAAACCTTTGGAAGATCTATATGCTCAAAATGCTTTAATTTCATGATTGTAATCAAATGTAAAAACTTGTACAAGTATATAATGTACAAGTCCTTAGATATCATGTAAATCAATTTTTTAGATCTTCCCTAGCCAATCACAACACTTAGATAGGTCATCCCCTACAATAGTGTCACAACTGCACACGGATACACACACTTAGTACATAGTTTCAAACATTGAAACAGAGTCATTCTCGGTCGACAAACTTCTCGACCGAGACACTCTCGGTCGACCAATTCCTCGACTGAGAATTGACCCAAATAGTCGTTAGTGGTTGGGAGTTAGAATCGAACGTTATATACACTTGCTCCAGATGATCCCTCGTTCGACAAACTCCTCGACTGAGAGACACTCGGTCGACAAATTCTTCGACCGAGAAGGTGTCTGTCTGCACTTTTTAGAATTAATTAACTAGTCATTGCTAAAGCAATTAGTGGACAACTAACGGCTAGTTAAGCACTAAGAACCCCCTAGAAAGTGTCTAGAACGTCCTGAAGCACTCATAGGCCATTCCTATAAATAGGACATGTCGTAGGACACCCTAAACACACTTGTGCAATACTTGAGCATACATACTTGTAATTGGCAATCCATTCTTGTGATCAATGAGCAACTCCAACATTTGCTATTCATTTCCATTGCTCCAAATTCGTGTCCTATAGGCTAGCATCTCCTACCCACTGCACTTGCACTTCCATACACATTGGTTAGGAGATCAAAATGCTTAATATAGGAAATCAAGCCTTGTGCTACAACAGTAATTGTAATTTCTATTTTCCTTCTTGTTCTTTCTTATTGCTTGTACTCTCCTTGCTACTCCTAGGGTTGGAGGCTGTAGATTGGAGAGGGTTTATCTTCTCAGGTGGAGAAGGGTCTTCTCGGTGGAGAAGCAGGACTTTGGACTACTTCAAGAAGGTTGTCTCAACGGGAAGCTACTTCAAGAGGAAGGCTACTTCAAGGGGGAGCTTGAAGTTACTTCAAGGAAGGTTGCTTCGAGGTTGGTGGGACTACTTCTAGGTGAAGGTTGTTTAAAGGGTGGTGAAAGTATTTGTAATTTTATGTAACATCCTTGCGAGGTAATAAAATTTAAATACTTTCAAAATCCCAATTGGAAACAATTGGGTAGTGGGCTGACTCCTTTAGTTTTTGCTAATGGTGGAACCACTCTAAACATCTTGCCTCCTTCTAATTATCTCAATTGTGGTTGCTTGAGTTGAATTATTATTAAAATATTTATAAAACCCTATTCACTCCCCTCTAGTGTTTTTTCATTTGGTATCAGAGCAGGTTTCAAGGAGCTCTAATCGAGTCTTGAAGAATGGAGGGTGGTGGTGTCTACAACCGCAAGCAAAGGAGAAGCTTGGACCAATCTTCAACAAGTTGTAATTGGTGCTTAGGAACAAGACACACAACACCTAGCTGTCCATGGAGGTTAAAGAAGGAAGATGTGCATAAAGAATGCCTTATTGCTACAATTAGTGAAGAAGAAGAAGAGGTAAGCCTTTTTTATTTATCAAAAGAAGATTTAATTGCTAGCCTTCAAGAAACTCATGATAAGTATATTGAGTGCAAGAAGAAATTAAAGAAATCTAATAAAGCAAATGATGAGTTACATGCTAAACTTCTTTCTCTCACATATGAAAATGAAGATCTTAAGGAGAAATTAAACTTAACTATTAAGGACCATGATATTAAGTTGAAATCAATGGAGGCAAATTGCAATCTTCTCTCTCTAGAAAACATAAACTTGCAAGCCCAAATTAATGATCTTCAAAAACAACCAATCCTATGCAATCGTCTGGATAATGATACTATTGTGAAAGAAAGAGATTCTTTATTATCTAATCTAGATCAAGCAAACTTAGATATTAAAAAGAGAAAGGATGAGATTGATAAGTTACAACAAGAAGTTAGTATCTTAAGAAACAATTATGTTCTTGACAAGATCTTAAATGATTCTCGTGGTCAAATTGGAAGGAAAGGACTAGGTTACAAGCCTAAAGGAAAATCCTATCAAAAACCTAGTGGGAGAAGGAAACAAGTGCCAAAGACTCAATCTATGTACCTAGAGGCAAGCATACATATGTACCCAAGAACAATCTAGATCAAACTCATAAAAAGAGAAATGAGATTGATTCTATATGTTGTCATTATTGTTTGCGTCTTGGACATTATTCCTTCTCATGTCCTTATAAGAAAAAGGATGTTGAGTTGGTATGGGTTCCAAAACCCCCAAACTAAATAGATTAAATTAAGTTGAGATATGACCAAAGACTCTAAATTGTATATCCTTATGTCTATCTCAACTTAAAATAATGAGATAACAAATTGATTCAAGAAATTAAAATTTCTAACTTGAAAATACACATTTTTATATAAATCTGTAGAGACACATCTTTAATAACTTGTTTTAGTTTAGGTTCCTAAAACCTAGAGATTTGAATATGATTAGTTGAGATTTGACTCAAATGTTACTTTGATACTTAAATTTTTTATCTCAACTAAACTGAGTTTTAAATTGCATAATTGAATTGGAAGTGATCTATGAAATAATTACTGAAAAATGATATAGAAATATTCTCGGTCGAGAAAATGTTCGACCGAGAACACTGTCGGTCGAGAATTAGTCGATCGAGCAGGTTACTATTTTTAAGCTTGCAAAAATATAATAAAACCTATACAAACAATAGAATACTTGATGAATGCATATTCCTCATGAAATTCAATTGTCACTTCGGGACCAATTCAACTCTATACATACTATTCCACTCAATATAAATCATAATGTGCAAAACTACTTAGTTGATTCGATTATCAAGGTTTTAACTAAATATTGTTCATTTAACGCAGGTATTGACAAAAGCTGAACAAGTAGTCAAGATCTACCTTTATCTCTGGCTCCGATCAAGAAATATAACCAAGACCGTTTGAGCCCATGCGGTCTCAAGACCGTTTGAGCCCATGCAGTCTTAAGACCATTTGAGCCCATGCGGTCTCAAGACCATTTGAGCCCATGCGGTCTCAAGACCGTTTTGAGAAGTAGAGACCGATTGGAGGCATCACTCAGCCGCAAGGAATCAAGCAGTGCATGAACTCAAGGTCGCGAAGTAGAGTCCTAACCACGATCGTGGTGGTCCAAAATGGCCTTGGTCTTCTGCCATCACCACGACCGTGTGATGCGGCCACAACCGTGGTAGACCTGAGCTTTCACTCGCCACGACCGCAGTCGACGAGCCACGACCGTGGCACCCTACCTGCATCGACCCTCTCTCACTCACCACGCCCATGCGAGACAGCACGAACGTGTGGAAGCTACCTCACCACGGCCGTGGCACAATGCCATAAGAGCCCGATTACTCACCCACCACGCCCGTGCAAGGCAGCACGTCCGTGGGTCAACAGCTTTACCACGACCGTGGTGCGTCGTCTTCAACCTCCGACCAGCACACATTTGCAGCTCCTGAGCAAGGTCGATTGGAGGTGGTTCGCAGACCAAATGGGGTCGCCCCGAGGCCGTCACATCTACGGAAGTAGGCTGAAGATCGTTTGATAGATCAGAGGGCTACTAGATCGATTTACCAAGTAGACTGTATGCTGCTCATTTGCGGAGCATTGACCGAAGCAGGACCGTTTGCTCGATTTTTATCCCAGATCATTTGGCTGCAGCTTGGAAACCTGTTTAGATTAGCAAGCATCGAGACCGAATGGTTGCTGACTGAAGACTGTTTGGGCATGATGGGTACACAGACCGTTTGCTGCTGCTGAAGACTGTTTGCCCCTTTTTCAAGACCGTTTGGAGGAGAGCAAATGGTCTGTGAGACCATTTAGTCTCATGCATTCTCTCAAACCGTGAGAACCGAGATCGTTTGTTGACCGAAGCGACGACCGTTTTCTAGCAAATGGTTTACAAACCGTTTGCCTCTATCCAGGATCGTTTGCCCAACTTCGATAGCAAACGGTCTACAGACCGTTTGGGGGCCAAATAGAGCAAACCACATGAAAAAAGTCAAAGAAGCGAAGACCGTTTGGAGAAGATTTTTTTTGTCGAGACCGTTTGCCCATAACAACAGTAAACCATTTGAGAAAGAAAATATCTCAAGATCCAAGACCATTTAAGGGTTTGTCCTGTTCCTATAAATAGGACCCCAAGGGTCCTCACTTGGAAATCAGTTCCGGGACACCGACAGGCTACCTGTACACAGGTTCGATCCAAATCATGTTCAGTTAGCGCCAGTTTCATTCCATCTACTACCTGTGTTGTGACCAAGGAGGCTAAGGAGAGAAGGAAGACGGAGCAAGGGAGACTGTCTGGTCTGTCTTGGCACCTCCCGTTCGCGTCCAGATCTGCTCTGCTACGACGTAGGAGGCCGCATCTTCTTCACCGAGATATGACTACCTTCTGCACCGAGTTCATGGTAGATTTCTCTCTCTTTCTCATTCTTCTTGTTTCTCGCATCATGAGCGAGTAGTACCTTTTCACTGAGTTGCGGGGACTAGCCCCACTGCCCATGCAAATCATGTTCTTTTGTTAAACTCTCCATGGCAATGCATATAACTTTCCATTTCGTTGTTAGTTGGTACGTTTGTAGTTGATATCTGCTTGCTTTCATCTTGTTCCTTCCTATATTGCAAAATCTTCTATATTTGGGAAGGAATGGCGGTTTACAAAGTTCGACTCTTTGATGAGAACTTCTGATAAGATTCCTTGAGGTCATAAGTGTATGATCTATTAGGGGACAAGACATCTAGCCTACGGTGACGCTTCTGTGATCTAAACATCCCTCAGGGAGGACCACAACCTTAGTTGGATTTTGTATCGTCTTTGTTTATTGTCGATGTTAGTTTGTAGATCTATCACCTGCTTGCTTATCGATTAATGTGGTTGACTCCCAAACTATAAATAGAATGAGATTTTCTTCAGAGCGTAAGAAAGTGATCCGGTTGGTGACGAGACATCTGATGCCTAAGGTGATGCCTACGCTAACCTAACGCCCTCACGGGGGGTTCTGCAGCTGCTCCATTTGGATTGATATATCTTACCTGGTTTGTTTGTGATTGAATGTGTTTGCGTGTGTAGCGGCGGTGAAACCCCGATATCATCCCAGTGATTCCGTATCATTGATCTAAATCCAACTTTAATATTGCTTTTACTTTCTTGCAATTAGTCTAATTAACCTCAAATCAACCAATCGTTCTAAATATTGGTTTTAGTTGAGCAAGATTTAATTGACAAAGATTCTTAAAAATATTGTCTTTTGGGTTCGATCCTTAACTATACTGCGATAAGACTCGTCCTCTTGCGGGTGGTATTATTGCACTTTGGTTTTGGTAAAAACTCGGGGATATCAACCCTGAGTGAGTTTGTTAGTGCATCCAAAATACCACGTCAATACTCGGTCGAGAAAATCTTCGACCGAGATAAATTCGATCGAAGAAAAGTTCAACCGAATCAAATTCTGCTGAACCTGTTTAAATTGATCTAGTTTGCTATCAATTTTCTATTAATGAGTGATTTAATATGCAAATCAAGAATGAATCTTGGAGAAAATTCTTAAAACAAATACCATAAATTGGAAGTTCATTTTTAATTGCTATAATCTCCTACATGGTTTGTCTTAAAACTAAAAATATGAACCATGATTGGTTTAATCAAGGAAATTAATGTTTTATCACAATTCACATGGTTTGTCCTAAGTATTCCTTGGTCTATCTATATAAAAACCATGTGTCCTGAAATTTGGTTTTAATGATCATCATCATTGTATTTCATAAAATTATAGATATGCTTTTACTGTTTTCCATTCTTTACTTGGTTTGCCTAAAATAATCTTTGATCTATAAATACAAACCATGAATGGATATTGTTTTCAAAATGATCATTGTGATTCAGCTCATTACATATAAAGATGATGAAAATGCCATTTTGCATAACAGTAAAACTCTATGGCACAAATGCATCTTGACATAATATATAATGATTATCATGTGCATGGCTTGTATCATCTCATGTAATAAATGAATGAGTTTTTCTAGATGACACTATGGCAAGCTAAATAGTTTGTTTCTTAGAACAAGAATATTAATGTCTTATCTAGTTGTTTGTTCTAAGTAATCAAAAGAAAAATCTAGATTTTAAGAACTTGAGATATAAAACTTGTTCTTATTTATACTCAAGAATGAATGATTCTAAAGAGTTAATCTAAATAAATTTAAAATAAGATACTTGTTTAGAATAAAGAGCTATTTCAATCTATTATAACCAAATCAAGAGCAAGGTACTAAATTCATTACTTAAAATTCTACACAAGATTTCTCTTAGGATATAATTTTGCATCATGATGACAACATGATGCAAATAATCTTGATTATAAATAAATAATTGACATCTACATTCTTTCTATGATTGAATATGTTGTATATGTAGTTAAATTTCCTTTTTGCAAAAGAACAATTTCTGTAGATATCAAAATGAAAAACATACATTCTGAAAATTTGCTTAGGATATAACTTTCTCTAAGAAATTCAAGGACAAAGACTTCATTGTGATGCCTATATTAAGTTTCAATTGATAAAATCTCTTCAAAAAAGGTATCATTCAAAGTGCTTCAAATTGATATACATTTGATCATATTACATATCACATATTAATGTGTAACTCAATGAGAGTGCTTAAACTGGAAATCTGCAGAAATTGCCTCTTGGTTGAAATCAAGTTTGACCAAGGAGCGCCAAGGTCGAAGTCAAGGTCGACCTAAAATAAGCTTGACCGAATGCTTATTTGTAAATCATTTTCTTGCAATCAATCTTAGTATATTGAAAACAAGACTTTAGTGCATATATCTCATAAAAGGTGAACTTATTATGACCTAATGCTTATTATGACCTTAGAATCCTTAAACTATCTTAATTATAAGATTAAGGGGGAGTTCACAAAAACTTTGTAAAAATCTTAAAGGAAATTTGAAACAAGTTATTACCGTAGTATTTTTAAGGTAATCTTGGCTATGAAAAGGAGCCTACAATATTCATGAATGTGATATATATCTTGTTCTTAATGGATTTCTCTAAACAAATTAGGGCTTAACATCCCGTGCATTTGGTTAGAGATACATTCATTGATTCTACTATAAGCTTAAAAGAATCTCATATCATTTCAGGGCTTAACATCCTTGGTAAATGGTTGAGATAATATTAAATATACTCATGACCTTAAAAGATTCTCATGTCATTTTTGGGGCTTAACATCCCTTGTAAAATGGATGAGAAATCAAAACACATATGCCATGAATCTAAAAGGATCTCATATCATTTCAAGGCTTAAAATCCTTTGCAAATGATTGAGAAATACATTGTGGCTAAATTTGACAATAAGTGGTTTTCATCCCTTACTTTTAAAACTGAATATCTTATTAAGGGGGAGCATCTAATTATCAAATTAAGGGGGAGAATTAACAGACACTTAATGTTTAGCTTGGTTATCTTTTTGAAATGACAAAGGGGGAGAAATAATATAAAATCAATAACATAAAGAAAAATGAGTTTCATAAACAATCTCTCGGCCAGCACATACTTGCAATTAAGAGAATGGCTACAAAAGGTAAACTTTAGGTATGAAACTCACATGATTTATATTTCCTTATTTTATATTTTGGAAATGTTTGTCATCTTCAAAAAGGGGGAGATTACTGGCTAAATTGGACATTGTTATAATCCCTTTGTTTTTATGATGACAAACATTTCATTCTTGTGGATCTAACATGCTACTTGAGTGTTGCAGGAACTAGGTGGATGACACACCTTTGGAAGATCTATATGCTCAAAATGCTTTAATTTCATGATTGTAATCAAATGTAAAAACTTGTACAAGTATATATAATGTACAAGTCCTTAGATATCATGTAAATCAAGCGTTTAGATCTTCCCTAGCCAATCACAACACTTAGATAGGTCATCCCCTACAATAGTGTCACAACTGCACACTGATACACACACTTAATACATAGTTTAAAACATTGAAACATAGTCATTCTCGGTCCACAAATTTCTCGACCGAGACACTCTCGGTCGACCAATTCCTCGACCGAGAATTGACCCAAATAGTTGTTAGACCCAGCAGACAAGGTGGTTGGGATTTATAATCGAACGTTATATACACTTGCTCTAGACCATCCCTCGGTCGAAAAACTCCTAGACTGAGAGACACTCGGTCAACAAATTCTTCGACCGAGAAGGTGTCTGTCTGCACTTTTCAGAATTAATTAACTAGCCATTGTTAAAGCAATTAGTGGATAACTAACGGCTAGTTAAGCACTAAGAACCCCCTAGAAAGTGTCTAGAACATCCTTAAGCACTCATAGGCCATTCCTATAAATAGGACATGCCTTAGGACACCCTAAACACACTTGTGCAATACTTGAGCATACATACTTGTAATTGGCAATCCATTCTTGTGAGCGATTGAGCAACTCCAACATTTCCTATTCATTTCCATTGCTCCAAATCCGTGTCCTATAGGCTAGCATCTCCTACCCACTACACTTTCACTTCCATACAAATTGGTTAGGAGATCAAAATGCTTGATATAGGAAATCAAGACTTGTGCTACAAAGATAATTGTAATTTCTATTTTCCTTCTTGTTATTTCTTATTGCTTGTACTCTCCTTGCTACTCCTAGGGTTGGAGGTTGCAAATTGGAGAGGGTTTATCTTCTCAGGTGGAGAAGGGTCATCTCGGTGGAGAAGGAGGACTTTGGACTACTTCAAGAAGGCTGTCTCAATGGGAAGCTACTTCAAGAGGAAGGCTACTTCAAGGGGGAGTTTGAAGTTACTTCAAGGAAGGTTGCTTCGAGGTTGGTGGGACTACTTCTAGGTGAAGGCTGTTCAAAGGGTGGTGAAAGTATTTGTAATTTTATGTAACATCCTTGTGAGGTAATAAAATTTAAATACTTTCAAAATGCCAATTGGAAACAATTGGGTAGTGGACTGACTCCTTTAGTTTTTGCTAAAGGTGGAACCACTCTAAACACCTTGCCTCCTTCTTATTATCTCAATTGTGGTTGCTTGAGTTGAATTATTATTAAAATATTTATAAAACCCTATTCACCCCCCCTCTAGTGTTTTTTCACTACTAATGATGATAGAAGGTGTAAGATCTAAACTTTATTAAACTACATAAGATCAACCTTGTTACTTTTTAACAATCCAAAACACACCTATTCTCCTTCACCTCAACACCATAGAGGGTATCTTTAAGACAAACTAGATGGAATTTCCCTCTTCTAGACTTAGTGTTAGATGATGGATGGGATGGAATCTAAACAACTTTCAACATATCAACCTCACAACTAGTATATTGTACATCTCCATCACTTTTAGAAATACAGAATAGTGAAACATATGGACTTCTACAATAGTATACAATGAACCTAGATAAAATAAATAAAAATTGAATGGAATATTTGAAAATAATGCTAGTCATTTCTCAACTTCCACTTGGAGGCAATTTTATATTCTCCAGATACACTATTGAAAATAACTCCTCATCAAGATTCTCACAAAATACAACAGAACAAAAATAATAATTTCTTGAACAACTATATTAAGAAACACCAATTAATAAGCTATCTCTCTCCAATTAAAATTACACATGGGAGTGAGATAATGTTTTGACCATACTATATAGATTCCTATGTTCATAATGTTGGGATAATGCTTACTCATTGTACACATCCAGAGCCACCTATTGACCCATTTTTTATCACTTCCCCATCATCTTTAACACTAAATATGAATAATGGAGACCTAGACCTTTCCACTTTATTAGATTTCAGACATCACATATGGACTTTGAGAAAATTGTCACTAAAAATTGGTCTATCTATCCCTTTGATGTCAAAGAAAGCTTACACATCCACAATAATTACAAAAATATTAGACCAAAGCTCGTTCTATGGAACAAACAAAATTTTGGCAACATAAACAACAAACTTAAAGAGAAATGTGAGGAACCCCTCATGTTTGAGAGTTCCTCCCAAACTAACCCCTCTATTATTCTCACCTTACAAGATGGCCTCGATTATTAAAGAATGTACATTCCCATAATTTTGGAATGATTAGATTCATTCATGCATTAGTATTTCCATTTCTCTA